>CM021105.1:63286262-63886262 GCA_007115665.2 Sequoiadendron giganteum
TCTCTCTCTCTCTCTCTCTCTCTCTCTCTCTCTCTCTCTCTCTCTCCCCCTTTCCTTCTCTCTCTCTATCTCTTGTCCACCCTCCACCTCCTAGTTACTCTTGGATCTATGTGTTCCACAAATCAGATATCTGATTCAAATCAGACATCCAATTTCTGGCACCAAAATATTACCGCCACAATACATTTTTAAATGTTTCAAATATTGCTCGACCCCAAATTGGATATCCGATTTGTAAAACTTAGACTTGGGCATTGCTATGGAGCAATGTACTAACACCCAACCCAAAAATAAGTCAACTTGAGATTTTTCACATTTTTTGGCGAGTGCAAAATGCTTCTTTTTTCATATTGCCACTTTTTGGCCCATCATGATCCTGCACATTCCCACCAGCACCATGGTCATGCCCAGGAAAATAGCTAAAACCCTAGGACTGAACTACGAACCCTTGAAGAAAGGATTCATGCAATTAGATGGAAATATGGTTAATATTGTGGGGATCATTAGGGACCTTCCATTGACCTTGTTCACTTGCCCAAACATCACAGTCAAGCAACATACTGTGATCATTGATATTCCTCTAATATTCGGTTTGTGCTTGTCAAGGGAATTCACTTCTAAATTAGGTGGGTACCTTTCCTTAGATTGGTCACACCTGATTATAAGGACCAAGCATAGAGCCAAAATGAAGTTTGTGTCTAAACATCTGCATTTGAAACATGTTGTGGATGAAGCTAAGACAATCTCTGAGTCCGCTCACACTTCCATCACCAAGGAGGAAATGTACTGCACTGAGCTTCCAGAAGATGAAGAAATCATCAGAGATTGGACCGAGCAAGAAGAAGTCCTCCCAAGTGAGTTCATTGATAAAGACCCTTTGAACAATTATCATGCCACTGGACTAGAAACCTATGCCATTTATGATGAAGACCAAGCCATCCCGAAGGTGGCACAAGAACCCGAAGGTGTGCGAACAACAAGACCATGGTCACTGCACTTCAATAGTGTGAAATGCAAGATCAATACAGAGACCAAAGCATACTTGACTTCCTCAAGTGGTGAGGAGATAGTTAGACCTTTTCAATTCCAGCTTTCTTCTTCAAGTAATAGAGCTGAAATCAAAGGCCTCATTCTAGGTTCGAACCTGGCAGAACAAATGGACATCAAGTACATGAAGGTGTTCAGAGATTTTGAGCTAATCATCATTCAAGTCCTGAATATGAATACAATGAGAGATGTATCTATGGGACCCCACAGAGACAAAGTCTAGGACCTAGTCAAGAGCTTTGAAATTTTCAATATTCAAGCTATTCCTCAAGAACATAATGCTGATGTAAATCACATGGCTGAAATCGGACCCCAATTCAAAATGACACCCGATCCAATGCATAACCAATGCTCTATGCAAATGATTTTCTGACCAACAACTCCAGATGCTAGTCAGAGCTGACAAGTAGTTGACAACAATGAATATATCACCTCATTTAGTTCGCAATCAGATAAATCTACTGACCAACCCCAAACAAGAGTCGCCAAAACTGATGACAAACAAGACATTCAACAAGGATTCTATAAGCTTCCAAAGGGTTTGGTTATTTTCAAAAATCCTTTTGATTTTGACAATCTAGGAAACAAAAAGAGGAAGTTTATAGCAAATGGAGGCGAATATGCAAATTTTTAGGTCAGGAATGGGAGAAGGTTCAAAATCAGAAGGGACATCCAACATCAAGGAGAAGAAAGGATCATCCACCTTCTAAAAGAAAATATTGAGGTAACAATGGTCTGGCCATATGATAACCTCAGAGGATATGAGCTCAGCATCATCCGACCTACAATAGACCCGAAAAGGGAAGATGAGTCAACTTGCCTAAAGAAGTCGGCGAACCTCAGTATGAAAGAACTGATGGTACAAAGGTTAGCAACGATTGTTCAACTGTGTTTTGATTTCTCGGTCGAGCCTAGTGTTTGGATTTTCGGCCACATCCTAGTCTGAAAGATGAATGGAGATATCTGCCTATGCATCAATCTCTACAACCTAAACCAAACTCCAGCAAGAAATCATCACCCACTACCCTCTATGGAAAAAAACTTACATGATGTAGTAGGTGCAAGTATGTTGCCTCTATTGAATGGTTGTTTAGATTAGAGGCCAGATGGTAAAGGTCTGGTGATAAAATTCAATCAATAGAAAGAAAAAATCAATTGGCATGAGAAATCTAACAACTTTAAGAAGAGTCTGTTCATAATAATTTAGTACAAGCGAGACAAGGTAGTCAAATCAGGAAGCATAGAAAGAAAAGAATATAGGGGATTCTTTTAAGGGGAATTCACCTTAAATTCTCTATAGAGCTCGTTTAGACAGTTCTACCATGTAAATATGTAATTAGCGTGGTTGATTTCTTTCACGTTCTTTTGTTTGTTCAGTCGGTCTTCCTAACCAGTGTGATACAACAGAGATTTAGAATGTGAAACAACAAATATTTACAATGTGATACAGAGGATAACACATATGCCAAAAAGGGACAAGAATATGCAGCAAAACAAAGTTTTAAAACATAAGCTATATTCTCATTATATTTATATACTATGATAAGTACAATAGAAAAATGGATCAGAGGCCATGCTTCTAAAAGTATATATTTATAGATTTTATATCATGAAATCCTTTTCCAGGCTATATACAAAGAGACTAAAAAAATTTTCAATCTCAAAGAAAGAAAAAGAGGGAATTTTCAGTCTCAAAGAAGAGCTTTAATTGTGAGAACGGGCAACAACAACAACAGTATTTGGGTCCATGTAGTTTTTAGTAGTAGTAGAGTCAGTGGAAATATATGAAACAACAATAGGTGGTAGAGGAAATACCAGGTTCCTAAAATCAATGTACCAATCAATATCATAAAATGGCATCACGTTGTACATCCTGAATAGAAAGTGGCAAGCATGAGAAACCTTCTGGCTATGGAATTATCGTGACTAAAGGTGAAAAATACTCAGAAATGACAACCATGGGATGACCACATCCTCTTCAACAAACCAGCGAAGGTTGCTCACAATTGGTATCTTTCCAAATGCAACATGTGCCAACACCTCTCCGAGGCCGTTCAAATACTTCTTCGAGAATATTTCTGTCACCAATCGGATGATAAGTGGCTTAGGGACTTGAATGTTGAGAAATGAGGCCATAAAGTGAGAACTCACGTCAATATTTACCCTATAATTGTTCTTGTATTCAAGGTAGTGAAGAACCAAAGACCAATTTCATAACTATGATGGCCAAAGAATGATTATTCTTCGTCATCCTCTTTAGGTGTCTAGTTGACATTTCTCTGAGGAAAGCCATTTGTGGTTTATGAGAAGTTAGCCTAATTGAGGTATCCATTGTGTTAGATACTAAATGAATATTAGGTAGCAACGAATGGAAAATGCCTAAGTTCAAACCCTATGCGAATACTGCGTAGACTACAAATACCAAATGCTAAGCCAATCACTTAATACTGATTCTATTAAAATTGCTAAGTTAATTTCTCTACTACCTAGGCACCCATTTATAGGCATAGCAAGGGATAAGAATACCATAAGCATGAAGTTATCCATGTACTATCTCAAATGTTGCACCAAGGCTCACTTGAAATTATCACCAAGTTACATCTGTACGTTCGAGTTGTTGCACACAAAATCAAGGCAAGCTAATTAATTAACACAAGCTACTAGTAGCATTTGGCGGAAGAATTTTTAGCTAGATGGTGAGGTGTCATCCTGCTAAGTGCTCCTCAGACCCCAAGAAAATATGTAGATATGTTCGGTGCTTATCGCATACTTTGGCATAATCATTCCATTTAGGGTATTAATTACCATGGGATACGACGCCTAGCTTGCCTTCAAACCATCAACTCAATTTCCAAGGAAATCCATGCCAAGGGTTGGAAGTTCCTAAGGCCATTATGAATCCTTGTCATTTCAAAATGACAAGTAGTTCTCTTCACATAAACCAAAAGGTTGGCAGTACATGCCAAATTTAATGTAGAAAAAGCAACCATCATCTACCACTCAAAGGAGGAAAAAAAAACTAAGTATTGCATGCGATTGTTTTTAAAGAAAAGAAGGATTTTTGAATACAAGAATTGTGTAGAGAGTTTTCAAAGTGCAGAGTTGCAAGAGACGCAAAGAAAATTTTAAAAAATTTAGAGGAAAAATGGAATGATTTGCTACCCCTAAAGTAACCCAGAACTCACAAATGAATGAACCAGGTGAAATGTCTCAAAGCTTGGCCAATGTGATCCTCACTGCACCTATGGTGAATATTTGTGAAGAGAAAAAATCCTATCCTATGCTTGGGATCTGAGATAAACCGGAGTGGCCCCACATGTGGATAGCCAGGAAGGGTTCGCTCAGAGATGAAAACTTGGTAAAGGAGGAGTGGGATAACATCTATGACCCCGTCCTAAAGACTAACCCTAAGGGCCCGAGGGAAGCTAATTTCTCCAAGATGAATAACTCCTATGAAAATCAACTACCATTCAAGCAATGGCACTGTGGACTTCCCCAATATATAATCCCTTATGTGCACCATTTCCCAGAGATAATTCAAGAAAGTATTAAGTGCTTCAATTCGGCGCCTGGCGCCATTGAACGAAGGAATTTTAGAGTCATGCTAACTCCAGAGGCTCTTAGGTACATGTTGTGAATTCCTGAGAAAGGCACTAGAGAGCGACCGATGGAGCATTTCAACCAGAAAAAGGGTTTCGAATTCTGGAAGGGTAGAAAACAAGCCCTTGACTTTTATAATGTAGAGACTAAAAGGCCCCCAAAATTGCAAGCAACTGTTGAGAAATCTGAATCGTCGGGTTGATTATTCATAGGCAGACATGAAGGATGCCTTCTCCATGATGACTTTTGTGTGCAGTTTTGATAACGATGAGATCATGGTCAAAGCTTTTTTGGGTCTGGGTTTCCAACTCAAGAGGCAAAAGGAGCCCTTTTGGTATGATTTCACAGACATGATTATCAAAGATATAAAGAAGAAGATTGGCGAGTTCGAGATTGTGGGTAAGCTCAAGTATCCTTCTCTTCTTGCCTATATGTTTCTACATCAAAATCCTCATTTCTTCAAGGAAAAAATGGAGTTATCAATATTCGACGAGAAAAATCATTGAAAGCCAATATCGGTATGGAATCCCATCCTCTATTTCACCTATGATTATTATGCATTTTCAAATAAATTCTTGAGTCCAATTTTGTGTGACCTGAGTGAGGATGGTGACTACTATTGCCTATCGAGTGATCATACTAGCTGGATGCAATCCCTATTCCCAAAGTGCGACTGGTTCCTCAGTGAAGATTTCAGATGTGTCTGAGTGCATGGATTTTGTGAAGAACCAATCCAACTTCCCACATCCATCATTGATCAAATATTAGCCCTTGAAGTCTTCTGACATATGGCTATTATGGACTGCAACTTTTTCTCTAACCCAAAGAAGAAAATAAAGTATTTTTTGATTGCCCTATGAGCTACAAAATAGTGATCATGGTAAAGAGGAAGTCTACCGAGCTACTTGAGGCTAAGCTGGAACACCTCGGGTTGGTTTTCATTTGCGATGAATGGGACTACAACCTTGAGGGTGATTTGGGTGAAACATTTATTAAGGTAAAGCATAGTCCTCGACCATACTGAGAAGCACAAATAAATCCGCTTGAGGATATTTAGCAGATTCTGGGTGGACTCGGTGCTGATACCGACAAATAATCAAAGGCTGTGATCACTTAGTTTCTATCTCGTGAATGGGAAAGTGAATGAAAATGGTCGCATAAGTACTACCCTCCGAAATAGCTTGATGAGGCAACAGGGTTGGAACCTGAAAAAGATTAATGATTTCTGGATCTACCACCAAGAGATCAAGAACACCAACGCCCCTTTCCATAATTCATTAGTTTTGAACAATGATGACCAATTTGATACCCTCTAGAACCAGGAACATCCAAATTCTGATGCAAGTGATGCAGAAGAGCCTGACCTTGAGGATGCCCTACCGTGCTTCGAAAAGGGAAAGAAAAAATGGAAAATGGTGACAAAATCTAGCACTGCTATTAGGGGTATGCGAATGAAAACTTCGCGCTCAGGGTCCTCATAATCTCGGCCAATAGCCATAGGGAACCTTCGAGCAGTGCAACAATCGACGCAAGTGGTGGATTTGGAGAACACTCCAAGCAAAAGATAACGTACTGAAACCACTATCAAAGATAGTTCAGAGGAGGTTACGGTTGGTCAAGAGTTAGAAATGGAAGCTGCTGCTCGGATATCTTTCTCTCCCTCTTCTTGGCTCACAATCTCTTATTTCTTCCTCAGTCCCCACAACACTCGTCGCTCCAGGTGTGAGCCCGTCTTTCACTATTCCCTATGCAATGGCTATGGGAGGTTTCTCCTAGTTTTTGTTAGTGTAATTAATATTTAATTGCACTTGCATAAATTTACTTAGGTTTTTCTTACGTAATAATTAGTTTACTTAATTAATAAGTAAGCTTTATTTAGTTGAGCTATTTTTAGGTCAACATTAGGGTTGCATACTTTTCTTTTATAAAGAAAATCATCTCATTGTAATTTTTGAATTCCCGAATAATATCAATTTGCACATTTCATGCAAAGCTCTTCTTTTTCATTGTTTTTCTCTTCTGTGGAAGGTGTTTAGGTTTGCATGTCTGATCTTGGTTTCTAACATGATATTAGAGCCTTGACATGCAACCCCTTCTCAAATTCTGGAGAAAATCATTATAGAGTTCGTTTGGGGTTCCTCGAGGATATCATGCCTTGAGTTAATTTATGCAGTGCCTTGGATCAAATTGGGCTTCATCATTGGATTTAGAGTGTTGGAAAAATTCAAGAATGACTTTTTATTTTTTGATTTTGGTCATTGTTGAAGAAATCTGTGAGGGTTTCAAGCTCGGTGATTTTTTGCAAGCCCTGGAGGTAGCCTATTTTTCAGAGCATCTTGGAGCAAAACGGACATCGCCATCACATTCGTAGTGCCCCAAAACCCTAAGATATCACTTGATTTCATCGATTTTGGCGAAGTTGATCTGGAAGGTAAATTTTTTTTGCTAGACATTTCGAAGCAGTTTTTTTCACGAAAATCGGGAAAAAAAATCAAAATCTATTTTGTTTTTTGCACCACTTGCATAGAAGGAAGGTACCATTTGATAACCATTGGGTGGCCACCAGGTGGCCACTGGTCCACCACTGCCACTGGTGGCTCCCCCTATCATCACTGCCTGCCCACACCAGCCCTCGCGGGCTCCAATTCGAGCTGCTCCGGTCACATGGGGGACCGAGCGCTATGCGCCCAGCCCTTGGCCGACTCCTTTGCACTCACTGTGGTTACATGGGTGACCAGGGGATCCACCCTAGCCCCCTATCCACCAGTCCCTAGTCGCGTGCAGGACTAGGGGCCGAATTTGTTTTAGCCCCCTAGGCTGCTTTCAAGCCTTATTGGCCAAATTGGGGCACTTTTACAAAATCGGGTGTAACGTTTGCGTACAGTGTCCTTTTTTCACAAATGAGATACCGTTGGAAAGCCGATTCTGACGCTAATCCAGTGGTTAGGGTAGTTTCCTCTGATTTTTCTCCAATTTTATTTTATAGGTCCTTGAACTCATATGTTGTTGTTTTCACTCCATAGGGCATATCTTTTGACTTGTTGATCCTTTTTTCACCATTCTTGTGGCATTGGAAATATGGTTCAGTCCTCTACACAGATTTGAGGTCTATTTTTATTTTATATTTATACATGTTTAGGCATTCTCTCCTTTTGCAATCATTAGGTATTGTAATAAATGAACTGATATTAAGTTCCATCAGGGGGATTTCTTGCATAATAATTTGATTAGAGTGTGCATGCACTTTGATCTTCATCTTTTTTTGATGACAACTCGCATGGGTTTTAATCTGGTTTCTTAGTTTCTTTTGGCCACTTTTTTGTCTTAGCTTGACACATATCAGATTCATTTCAAACCCATCTCAGTTTGAGGGCCACTAAATTTGTGGTTAATGTTCCTGAGTTTTTATGGTACTTGTTATCATGGTAAAGTTTTAGTTCAATTTGGCATTGACATTGAGATTCACAACTTCCATATTCTATCATCATCATATCATCTTTTGTTGCTTTATGGATTCTAGGGTTGTTCCAGTTTGGAGTGTTCGAGTGTTCTGTGGCATCAGGTTTGTTATTGCATTATTATGATTCCGAAATGGTTTCTTGTAGACATAAGTATCTTTCCTTGCTTTTCATATTGTGGTTCCAGTGTTACTCCATAGTGTTCTTCTAATGCTTCTTTGCAACAGTCATCTCATTGTACGGGGGGTTGTCCCACTGGATTTTTCTTCTCTACCTCATTATTGCATTTGTACATGGGTACCTAATCAGGCCGTGTTGCCGGGACCCATTCATGCTTTCTTGAATTCATCTTAGTTTTAGGTGCATGCTTATTTAGTCTCCCTAAGTTGCACTTATGGGGGATGTTAGTGTAATTAATATTTAATTGCACTTGCATAACTTTACTTAGGTTTTGCTTAAGTAATAATTAGTTTACTTAATTAATAAGTAAGATTTATTTAGTTGAGTTGTTTTTAGGTCAAAATTAGGGTTGCATAATTTTTTTTTATAAAGCAAATAATATCATTGTAATCTTTGAATTCTTGAATAATATCAATTTGCACATTTCATGCAAAGCTCTACTTTTTCATTGTTTTTCTCTTTTGTGGAAGGTGTTTAGGTTTGCATGTCTGATCTTGGTTTCTAACAATTTTCTTATATCAAACATATGGTTTTCACTTCCCCTCAAGCTTCCCCATCATTGGTTGGGACCCCTTTGGTTGCCCAGTCTACCTCCTCATCTGTACCAGTGATTTCTGCCCCCTTGGTGTTTGAAGATGCCTTCCCTGCTACGCCATTTGAGTTAATTCTTACTCAACCTTCACAACCATCAAAGCCTAGTGTATCCCCTTTGCCACCACCAGGGATTTGGAATATTCATCCCTTCTCTCCACTCACAGTTTCCCTTCCAAAGAAGAAAACATCTGAGGTCACCCATCTCTCATTTCCTTTCACTGTCCCTCCCAGTGAACCCTTTGCAGGTGAACGAATCAGGTCACCAACTCAATTCTTGTTTTAGAGTGATACAATGAAGCAAGCTCGAGCTCTCCAACTCTAGAAACAAAGAGAAAAGGACACTAGGATTCCAAGAGAGCCTAGAGTCCATATAATTTATAACGAGGCTCAACAATCATTACATTTCATAACCCTGAATCCAAATGTTGCCAAATCACAAGGAGAAATACAACCCGATGAATACGATATCCTTGCCATCAGACTGGACTTGCATGTTGCCTGACCTTAGGATAAAGTTGAGCTAATGGAAGAGATGTAACGGGTGGTGACTATTGACTTTCTTAAGTCTGGTCGCAAATTGAAGAAGATGGAGGACGAGGTTAAGGCTATTAAGGAAGGGCTAGAAGTTGTGTTGGCCAAGGACAAAGCATAGGAAGTTGAAAAGGTGTGCCTCACATAGAATATATAGGTTGAGAAGGCTAGCTTGCAAAAGGAGCTTAAGAAAATCCAATCCTAGGAGTCTGATCAGATAGCTGAACTACAACAAAAGAACCAAGAATTATTTGACAAGTTGGCCCAGTCGGAGGAGGAAGTTCAATGAAATATCAAAGAATTGCAGCAACTGCATCCTCATCTAGAGAAAATAGTATGAGAGAGGGAAGCAAATCAAGCGAGCACACAGACTCAATTCCAAGAAGACCTCCAAAAGTTTAGGCTTTCCTAGGAGAAAGAGTCTACAACTTGAAACCATGCCAAGGTAAAGTGGCTGGCTACACAAAGAGACCTACAAGAGAAGCTCTCTTTCGCCATAGAAAGAATTACTAGGCTAACACAAGAGATCGGGACAAGGGATGTAGAGATTAATCTCTTGAAGAAGATTGTTCAAACTCCTACTCCACAGTCAGGCCTTCGCTTAGTAGCCCAACAACTATATGCTTCCTATTGGGAGAGAGTCAAAGCTTTATGTCTAACTCTCTAGCCCTCACTTGAATTCATGGCGAAGGCAAAAAATATATGCAGGGAAGTTCGCAGCACAATCGAGTAGTTCCCACAATTCATAAGGGAAAAGGTTCCCACAACAAAGAAGTTGTAGGCAACCTATACACCGCACCAAGCAAGGATCTCATTCAAGCAAGGATTAAGAATTGAAGGTCAGCCACTACGATCGCAAGAGAGTTTGTCCGCTACCATGAGGCCACCCTTCAGGCTCAACGGTGTTTAATCACATTGGGGAAAACTATGGACAACATACGGGCAAGGTTCTCCCAAATGATCCAGATAGGCTTTCCCTCTCCATTTATTTTTGATGAATCAGTGGCTACCACAGAGTAAATTTTAGCCAAAATTGAGGAGAGGAAGCAAGATTTATCAGTTTCTTAGAGCCTCAACCAGCCTCCCACTACCAAGGACATTGAGGGTGTAACTCATCAGATTAGACAGTTACTTTTTCAGCTCAAGGTTGGGTTTGTGGTATCTACCAAGTTGCCTTTTAAGGAGATGATCGATCTACACGAGGCACACTTGAGTCTGCTCGCCATATCAACACCTTCTTAGGCTGACTGGCTTCCTTTGTAGGTTGCCCTTTCTAGGCTATGACTCCGATGCTCAATGAATAAGGCCCTAGTCACAAAACAAGAAAATTTTGGGTTCATCGTCCCGCAAGTGAAACACCCCTATTAGGGTAAAAGCACAAACCTGTGTCACACTTTATAAAGGAATCGGTCAACAACAAAAAATTTTCTAAACTTCAACCACATAAAAGTAGTCTTAATGTTTTGAATTTCAAAATGGTGTAAACTAATGAAATGTAGAACTTTTGATGAAGATTAAACATTTAATTTTATAAATTTAAAAAAAAATATTTTCATTATGTTTTTTTCAATTTAAGGACAAATTTTGGAATGGTGAAAATTTTAAAAAATAGTGACTTCATGGGCCATCAAGAAACAAACTGAAAAAAACTTTATTTTTCTCTAAATTTTTTTGCCCTAAATAGGTAACTTCAATATCTACTGCATGATTTTTTTTTTTTTCAAATTTTGATGTATATTTTGCTCGTAATAATGTTTTAAAGTTAAACATGTCAGAATTTGGCAATTTTCATAGGCTGTCAACTATTTTCAATTTTTTTAATAATTTTCAAAAAAAATATTATACCTTTTTGAAGAAGACTCTCTCCTCTACTGCACCATATAAGTTTGAAAAAAAATTAATATGTTTTACTATATTTTTTTTAATCTCTAATCAACCTTTTTTTTTTTCATTTTAACAACCTAATTTCATTATTTTTAAAATAACATATATTAAAACTAATCAAAATATTAAAAAAATTATATATTTGGATTCACCACTCCAAGCTCTACAAAAGGGTATTTTTCTTTTCAAAAATAATAATTCTGAGAGGAGAAACACTGCCAAAGTTGAATGTTTTAGAAAATTCTCAAAAAGGGTGAGTTGGCTGCCATGTAGGATGCCAACTAGACATGTTCGGTCGAGTGTGTTTCAGTCGAAATGGTTTCGGCCGAAACTATATCGACCGATATCCTATCGGTCGAAAACATTTCGGTCGAAAGTGATTCAACTGACATCTGGCGGTATAAAATATATTTTATTTTTGTTTAGATTTTTCAACTCAAGTAATTCAATAAAATATATTTCGACCAAAGAGATTGAAGACTGATCTCGACTGAGGAAAGCTTATTGACTTGACCAAAATCCACTCAGTCGATATACTATTGTCCGAAAACTGTCGACTAAAGAAAGCTTATTTCAACAATATAATGTTTATTTCAACAAGTTAGAAGGTTTATTCTGACAAAAGAAGGTTTATTCTGGTCCAAAAGAAGGATTATTTTGACAAAAGAAAACATATTTAAACAATAGGAGAGCTATAATAGAAAGTACATTGATCTTGAACTTATTTAATTGATTATGTTTTTTATTTTCATTAATGCATTTGAATTTTGTTTTCACTATTTATATTCTTAGATTTCATTATTATTGATCACCAATTAGATATATGTTATTCCATTGTTTTTTTAAGTCTTAGATATTTAAATGCAATATTAATCAAGTACATGTTTCATTGAAAGATCATGTGTGTACAGATTTGTATGCAGGTGAATTCAAATTTTAGTGCAATTTGTGATGGTGTGTAAAAGGAATAGATCAAGGAAGTATGATAGAACACGAACAAGACAGAGGAAGAGAAGAGCGGGTGAAGGAACATCTCATGAAGAAAAACCCATGGAAAATATCAATGACGAAGGTGACGTACAGGTACAAGAACAAACTGAACCTAATAATAGTGTTTTTTTGGAAAATGGTATTGAAAATCTGATGGAGATGAATGAAGATTCTCTTTTCAATAATTTTTCATTTGAAGATATGTTATCTGAAAGCACATTAAAATTACACTCAAAAAGAATATGGGATGATTTTTTTGAAGAAAAATCTCTAATTGGAAGAGCATAGTTAGTTGCAAAGTTATTTAGACGAAAAGAAATGACCCCTATTTTGGAGTTGTTAGGGGTTGATAATAGGAAAAATTCATTAGATTGAAAACACACAATTGTTGAAAACTTGCAAGAAGCATTAGAATGTATTGAAAAAAAGAGTCGATCTAGTGATTTAAGTGTTGCACGTAGAGTGTTGATGACTGTAATTTCTAGTAAGAAATTATCACATAGAAGACAAGTTCAAGCAATTTATAAATTACTAAATGTTTCTAGGAGAACTGTTCAACGGTATAATGAAAAGAGAAATCAAATAGATGAAAAAATTGAGAAAAATTGGGTAAATATTTGTAGGGTTCCCCGAAAAGATAGAATTTCAGAAGATGTAAAGAAACAAGTGGTTGAATATTGAACTACTCACTCTCATGTTTCATCCAATAGAAGGGATACTATACAAATAATAAGTGACGATGGTACAAAAATTTCTCATCCAAAACATTTTATAGATACAACACAAAGTGAACTTTTGAAGAATTCAAGCAAGATTTTTCAAATGTGAAGATTTGTCAAAGGATGTTTGAGACACTACGACCATCATTTGTACGTATAAATAAATTACATGAAACTTGTTGTTGTCGAAATGATGTTGAATTTGATTTACATCTACAATCATATAGAAAAGCTATGACAACAATTGATCAAAATTTAGCCATCCCTGGAAGTACAACACAATTTGTGAAGTCTCTTGTATGCAAAAAATCAGAAGATTCAGAAGAATTCAATGTTCAGTGTATAAAAAATGTATGGAATGATTGTGGAGATTTGAAGAATCTTTCACATGTTGACAATAATGAAATGCAAGTTGTTTGGAAGAGATATGAATATGAGACATACTTAACGAAGTCAGGAGTTGAGGCTAGAAAAATTGTTCTCAAAGAGAGTGGATTACCTTACAATGAATTCATGAGTAAATTTCGCAATATCATATATCCACATATCCAACATTGTCATGGTGCAAGATGGTAGGCTAAACAATTTCGTGATTCAAAGAATTGCTTTCCACCAGGTTGTATTCTCTCTATTGTAGATTTCTCTGAGAACTATATATTTAGTCCTCAAATTAAGATTCAAAGTCAATATTATCATTCAGAGCAAGTTGCAATCTTTGTGCAAGTTTTTTATAGGCATGCCGAATTAGAGGTTGATGGAATACAAAGTACCAAAGATGGTCGAATTATCATCAAAGAGGTTCACTTTTATATCAGTGATGATACAAATCATGATAGAAGCTATGTAGCTCATTGTTTCAAAATGTTTTTTGAAGACCTAAGACAACGTGGCATATATCAAGAACAACACTGGATATGGTCTGATGGATGTGCTGGTAAGTGTACATGTTATTTTTAATTTTTAATTTTTATTTATATTTACTTTTAATTTTGAGACTTAAATCAAGTCTAGTTGCAAGTTATATATATATATATATATAATTACTTTTTTGACTTGAGCTAATTTGGTTTTAGTGTACAATTATTTGTAACTTCGTGCAGGACAATTTAAGTCTTCAAAAGCTTTTGTTTGGTTAAGCCATCAACATGCTAGACGCAACACCAATTTTTTGTGGAATTTTTATGAGAGTGGACATGGAAAAGGAGAGCACGATGGAGCAGGAGCATGTGTGAAGCATGCACTTCATCAACATGAACTTGCTGGTAACTTTCACCATATATATATATGGAACATGTAGATATATTTTTGAAAAGATTATCTATATATATATAAATTAAATTAAAAATTATTTTAAGTTCCTTGAAAGTAATAGGTGGAAAATTGTGCCAACACATGTGTACTTGTAGGTAATGCCATACAAAATGCAAATGAAATTGTTGAATGGTGTAAAAGTCATTTTTTCGCTCGCAACTCAACATACAACACACGTTATTTTTGGGAAGTTACAGGTACATCTAGTAATTTTTTTTTAAAAATCAAGAATTTCAAAGTTCAAGTGTACATGATTTTTAATTGAATTTAAAAATATTGATCGATCAAATCCTTATCATTGTCAAGTAATTGATGGTATTAGAAGCCTACATCAAATCATGACAACGGGAAGTAGTAAGCCTTATGTAATTAATGTGAGAGAAAAATCATGTTTTTGTGATGATTGCATTGAGAGCAATGCAAATATTGTTCAATGTGAGAATATTAGAGATGGGTATGTTTCATAATGGGAAATGAAAAAATTAATATCAATGCCTCCTTTTGTTGAAGATGAAAATGTCGATGTCTACGACCTTCTCTATTCAGCTGATTACGAATGTGTATCTGATTTAGTTGTTACAGGTATGGAAATTGATCTTAATTTAGTTAAATTTGATTTAAATATATTCCATGTTTAAGTAAGTTTTAAGTGCATGTGTTTACTTTAGTTAAAATTGATTAAAAATATATGGTGTGTACAAGAGATATTTTCATTGTTGTTGTAGATCCTAACAATGCAGAAGGTGTAGATTACTATCTACTAAGATGTACGCAACCAAAAAGAAAATTGGTGGAATTGATGACAGATGGTGATGGACAAGAGTATCCCATTGGATCAGTCATTATTGAAGGCACATATTATCAACAAATAAAGACAAATGAAAATGGTATTTATTTTGTTGATTATATGCCAGGACAAAAGGTTCATCATTACAGTCACCTAGTTATAGCAACAAAAATAAATTTAGAAACTTTACCTAAAAAAGGATGTGCCAAACAAAAGTGGAGGTTGCCTATTGAAGATCATGAATTTTTTTTAGAGATAATTAAAGATAGAGAAGGTCCAGATTTTATGTACCAGGAGCTTTAAGTTGTTTTTTGGATATGCACGTGTGTACATACTCAAAATTTTTATCGATCGAGCTAGATCTATATATATATAATTTATAGATTGATTGGAACATGTGGCATGATTTAGAA
This sequence comes from Sequoiadendron giganteum, assembly GCA_007115665.2. Classification (NCBI taxonomy): domain Eukaryota; kingdom Viridiplantae; phylum Streptophyta; class Pinopsida; order Cupressales; family Cupressaceae; genus Sequoiadendron; species Sequoiadendron giganteum. The sequence goes on from CM021105.1 coordinate 63,301,777, forward strand.
TGGGTTTTTTCAAAGGCTTGGTCATAAATTTTTGAAAGTTAATATGACCTTACTTGTTCACCTTCAAATTTTCAAGATCATCCATTTTCATATCCTAGTATGCATGTCACATCCTAGAAAATTATTATTTTCATCCTAAGAATCCCCCTTCATCCTAATCATCCACTAAAGATCGCATGTTCTATCTAATAATCACCATTCTAATCTGAATCACATGTGAACTCATGTATAATCATGAACTCATTCTAATCCTAATATGAATAATCACCATTCTAATAGGAAATTATGCAGGAATCTATAGAGAAAAGGTCATGAGTATATATACATAAGAGAGGAGAAAAAGAGAACTAATAAAAATAACTCTAACCACCAAAAATAGGTGTTAATTACACTAATGGAAGATTTCATCCACCCTCATAAAGGATCCTATCCTAACAACATAAAAAATCCTAAAAAATATATATATGAAAAATGCAATAACCCCAATAAAGGAAAATATAAACCTACACTAACAAATGAGATCACAAAAGTACACATAGAAAAGAGTCAGTGACAATCTAAAGAATGAATTGAATCTACCTTAAGGTTTAGAATTATTTTGATAAATTATTATAAAATTTATGTATGATTATCCTTTAAATCCTTTAAGGATCAGTTCATCCTAAGCTTTGTAGAGATTGAAGTGTAAAGGATATTTAAAGTTACTCTTGTTAATTGGCCCTAATAACATGTTTCATTATTAGGCACACATAATCTAAATAAGAATCATAACCCTAGGACAAGTTTTTAATATTTTATCTAGAATCACAATAAACATTTCCAACAATAATAGAACCCTTCCTAAGTGATCATTTTGTGCTAAATTGAAGCATGAAAAAATTTATTTACACCCTTTAAATTTTTATTTAAAAAGAATAATCCAAATTTGTTTTAATAGAGGATTTTAATATCATCCAAGAGATCTTATTGTTGGCACAAAATGGTATTTTATCTAGCCACTTAGACTTTAGGGTTTTTTTGTCTCAATTCATAGGATTAAGACACTCGGCACTATTGTGTGAGGCTTATGGATTTTTCCTTTATTAATTGTTACTCTTATTCACTAGATATTTCACTAGATATTTCCATTTGATAAGTAATCAAGTATTCATTTAATTGATTTACCTATTTTTTACCCCTCTCTTAAATTACAAGTTCAATGCTTGTGTAGGAAGGATTTGGAGTGCAACATGTCTAGGAATTATTTTATCCTAACAACATGGTTTGTAGAAGATCTAGTATTATTTGTGTAAAGGTTACATTGATATTTTTAGATGAAGTATATTAGTGATACATGTGTATAACTTACAATTTATTTTATTTAGTTTTGAATCTCTATAAAATAGTTGCTCATTCTAGACTATTATGATGTAAGCTAGAGAACATTCAAAATCAATAAAAAGTAAATAGTGACCTAGATTCCATTTTTAGCAAAGTGCCTAAAGTTCGTAATATGGTATTTATATAGCTATAAGTTCATTTTGATCTAAATATTTGATATGATTAGCTAGATATTGTACCATACAACTGTATATATCACATGATAATTGAATACAAATTGTGTAGATCATAGTTATACATGATCTAACTTAGTCAAGTTTAAGTAGGTAACTTGTCAATATAGATGTGTGTAACACTTGTGTGAACAAACCATAATTTAAATTTAAATTTAAACCTGTACAAACTTTCTAAATAAATAAAACCATGTAATAATTTGCATGATGTAAATAGATGTTTAACAAGTGTTTGAAAACCATTATAATGCAGGATAGAAAATCTATGAACAAACCATAAAACATGTACAAACATGTGTGAATGTGATCTGTAAATCATAAAAAGTGTACAAATATATACCATAAAACATAAACATGTATACATAATGTGATGTATGTACATAAATCATAAAAAGTGTCTAGACAACATAATAATTTGATCTCAAAGAGAGGGAAATCTACTGTGAATAGAATCATCAGATCTATGGCCCGATCTCTCACTCGATCCATGGACTAATCCCTCTCTTGATGCAAGATGTGTGGATCCATGTATCGATCCAAGCTCTCTGGATGCATGTCTTGAGCCTCATCCCAAAAATTGCATGTGTTCAAGTATGGGCACATGAAATTATCTAAACTTGTATATACATGTGTACAAACTTTCAATGTGTTCAAACTTACAAATTGAGTACAAATAAATTTTAAAAATTATATTTAAAATTATTTAAATGTACCTCAGGTATGTGCTGCATGGGACCACGATTATGTGTGGATCCATGTCTCGATCCAAGCTCTTTGGATGCATGTCCTGAGCCTCATCCCAAAACCTACATGTGTTCGAGTTAGTGCACATGAAATTATCTAAACTTGTATGTACATGTACAAAATTTCAATGTGTTCAAACTAACAAATCAAGTACTATTAAATTTTAAATTATATATAAAATAATTTAAATGTACCTCAGGTATGTGCTGCATGGTACCACGATCATGTGTGGATCTATGTCTCGATCCAAGCTCTCTGGATGCATGTCCTGAGCCCTGCATGTGTTCAAGTACGTGCACACATGTATGAACTTTTAAAATTTAATTTAATTTAAGCGTGTGTACATGTACAACTTATATATATATATATATATATATATATATATATATATATATATGTAATTTTTTTATATAGATGTACCTCATCTATGTGTTGTATGGGATCGCAATCATGTGCCAAATTTCCAAATTCTGAAAAATCACCATACTGCTTAAAAATTCACTTGTACGTGTCAATTTCAATCAAGAGTTAAACATGTTAAACATGTATCGTACACATTTTTTAGAACAAAATTAAATGTATATATATACTGTAAATTATTCAAGTACCTTACATGCCTAATTGAGGGCTCTACCAATGTCACTAAGCTCATTAGAATGCAAGGACATCGCAGGGGGATTTGTAGCATGTACAATATCAGTGCCAAAAAGAAGCTGAGTATATGCACCATGGACAACATTAGCTGCTGTAGTAACCTAAGCAACGTTACCTGTAACATCCTGATGACCTAGACAAGCTAAAGGATTGATAGGCTACTTTGGAATATCCCCTAGAGTTGCCACCCCGTGGCTCGAATGTGTACGGTCAGGCTATCACTCTCTAATAAATTCCTATACATGGTTGAGAGAGATCCCATCCGATGAATCCATCTTCAACATAAACGTAGAAAACCATTGGAAAATGTAATTTGATAGATCTCACACACAACATGGGTCAGGTGTAGGAATTTTCTTCATCACTCCCCAAGGAGACTGTATACCCAAATCTTACAAGCTTTCATTCCCATGCACGAATACATAACAGAGTATGAGGCTCTTGTCATAGGGCTAAGGATTGTGGTGCGATGGAAGATAATGGCTCTCAAGGTATATGGAGATTCTCAACTCATAATTAATCAAGTAAACAATGAATATTAGACAAAGGATGATAAACTAACTCCATACAAGAAACTGGTGGAGAGCCTCAAGGAGTCATTCATTGATATTACATTTGAATAGCTACTCAAAGAAAACAATAGAGCAGTGGGCACAATGGCTACAATTGGATCACTCTTGGAAATCCTACACAACGTCCCAAAATAGGAATTCCTTGTAGAGCAGCTTCTCATAATAGAATTTGAGGTACCAGAGTCTGAATTTGTGTGTGAAATCGTTGGTCCCGGTGATCCCTGGTACCGTGAAATCTACACCTACTTGAGAATATAATTCTTACCCGCTGACATAACCCCAAACGTTAAATGATCCTTCATCAAGAATTCGACCCGCTTTGTCATCCTAGGAGAAACCCTCTACCATAGGAGCATCAAAGGAACCATGTTGTGTTGCCTAAATATTGAAAAATCCCTGACTGCTCTAATCGAGGTACACAATGACATGTGTGGATTGCACTCGAGTGGTATGACTTTGGCTAAGAAGTTGTTGAGGACTAGATACTATTGGCTCACAATGCAAAGAGACACACATGAATTTTTCAAAAAATGTTTGCAGTATCAATAGCATGGGACCTCATCCATGCACCAGCTCGGGAGCTTCATCCCATTTTTACACCTTGGCCCATTTCACAATGGGGGCTCGATCTCATCGAAAAAATCACCCCCACCTCATCCAATGGCCACAAATTCATCATCACTACCACGAAGTACTTTACAAAGTGGGTCAAAGCCATTACCATGACCTACATAATTGGAAAGCAGATATCTAAATTCATCCTAAACTACCTCATTTGTTGATACGGTATCCCCCAAGCTATTATCTTAGATAATGAGAAACCTTTCAAAAATTAGGATGTTCATGACTTATGTGAAAAAATCAAAATCCAACATCGATTTTCCACTTCCTATTACCCCCAAGGCAATGGCCAAGTAGAAGCCACCAATAAAACCATCTTGAAAATCCTTAAGAAAACAATCAATGGCGCTAGTCGTGACTAGTATCTATAGCTAAATCCAACCTTATGGGCCTATTACACTAGCATTCATACACCAATAGGTGCCACCCCATTCTCCCTGGTCTATGGATTAGAATCCATCCTCCCCATTGAGATCGAGCTCCCCTCTCTAAGGATATCACTGCAAAATCTCATTACAGATGAAGAATATCGAGTCTCACGACTAAATGAGCTATAACTCCTGGATGAGCGGCATATAGATGCCCTAAACCATCTACAGTTGTATCAAAACTAACTCAAGCTAAGTTATAATAAGAAGATCAATAGGCAAACCTTCCAAGTAGGAGAATTTGTGCTAAAGGAGAACCAGAAGAACGTGTTAAACCCAGAAAGCAAGGGAAAATTTGAACCCAAATGGTTGGGACCTTTCATCATCATGACAAGCTATAAATTAGGGGCATATTAGTTATCAACATCAAAATGCGAGCCTCTACAGGAGCCCATGAACAATTGCCACCTCAAAAAGTTTTATGCCTAAAATCTTTCAAGGTATAGAACCAAAAAATACAAAAAAATCAGAAAATGTCTTGAAAAAATGGCCACCTTGATGAAAACCTGGTTAACAGGCATCTTGGTGACAACAAAAAAATACAAAAATACAAAAATTCAAAAAAAATAGAAAAAGGATAAAAAACAGTAAAGAAAAAATCATCCTCTAGTGAAAACCACTTTGGCGGTGCTTTGGACAAGTACCTTGGTGAAAACCTGGCAAACAGGTGCCAAGCATAAATAAAGCACTCTCCATCCACTAGGATCTTTGCAGCTTAATTTGCACACTCACTTATCCATTACATTACATTTATCCTTCCACCACCCATTTGCATCTGTACCATAGCTTGATCTTGTGTTCGTATCATGTTCCACCCTAGTACTACTTGGAATATTCCTAAGGTCAGTTTGTTCTGCATGTATCGAAGTAGTCTATCACATCACGTTGAGGGCATCTTCCCTTACCTGCATCGGATCAAATTCATGTATATTCTTGTGATCTTCTTTAAACATCAAAAACCCAAAAACATTCAAAAAATCCATCAAAAATCCAAAACATCAAAAAAATCTAAATCTAAAAAATCATGTTAATAAAGCCATCCAATCGAACTACATTGTCTCTGAGCTTGAACGTAGGAAAGGTTGATCTTTGACCATCCCCCGATACATTTTAGGTCAGTCCTTTAGGCATCTGTCACAATAAAATGGAAATCTATTTGCCCATCTATCACATCAGTAATGAAGTCTATGTCAGTTGAACTACGTGGTCTCTGTGTATATAACGTAGGCAAGGCTAATCTATCGATCAACTCCCAAGACCCCTAGGCTAGGTCTTTAGGTTAGTCTCTTGGTCACAAATCTTGAAAATCCAAAAACATTGAAAAATCTCAAAATCCCAAAAATAGCCTCGAAAAATTTCAAAAAAACACCAAAAACATCCAAATATCTGAAAAACCCAAAATCGTGCATCCATCTCATCTCGCTTTCACCTGTAATAATCACCGCTCATAATAAATCAATCATCATTTTCATCCTTTGGTAAGATAATCAAAAGCAAGTCTAGCAGGTTTAGAAGTAAACACCTAATTGTCAAAGTCTCAAGTCTAGATCAATAAGTCATAAAGTTGGTCAACTAAGAGTATCAATAGATTATCATCCAAATCAATATCATCATCACCTGATCACAAAATTTCGTAGGATTCATCCTTCCTACTATGGACATCAACATTAGGCATCACTTTAGTTTAGTCTTGGCTAGCGGTATGAAGAACATTAGCTTGTTTGTTATTTTCTCTGGTCTTTTTGACTTATCTTATTGTGCTCATTCTAATTACCTATCGATGATGTACAAACAAAAGAATTTAGAGAGAAATGAATTGGGCAATGATCATTATCTTTTTATCTACTTTGCTTATTGGATATTCTTGTAAAATAACTTGGTTATGCGTTCTTTGTTTGGTTTGTAGGGAAGGTGTTTTAGATGTCTTGTTGACCACATAGGAAGGCTTGCTTTTCTATGTTTTGGCTTGAGATGTTTAGAATATCTAAACTACATCCTGAATAAGGTTTTTTATGTCAAGTGTGAATAGGAATACTTCTATCTGATTGTCAAGTCAAATTCCATCACACTAGGTACAATGCCATCCCGGTTCTTTATACCTTGATGCATCGTACCTATGTGTGTTATCAAACATAAAGTAATTGGCCCTTTTAAAATCCCAAATCTTAGTAAGAAATCATCATCATCATTAATAAGGTAGCCTTGTTGGATCTCTTTTTCTTCTATCTTCTTTCCATACTAACATGGTACCATGATAGTTAATCACAAACATCGCTAATGCATCTGCACTACATCCACAAATCATCAGCATAATGCATATCATATTATACCATATAGGATATTAATCATATAATTGCATTTCATATATCATCATCTTACATTATCACATTAAGTTATGACAAATAGTAGAGATTTTTTATTTTGAGTACCTTAAGAAATCATTGCATACATGTCATTGCATTCATAAATCATAATGCATAATCATATCATAAAACCATCATCATTGGCTTCATTACATAATCATAGCATCCATATATCATCCATCATAAATGCAGAAGGAAAAGAAACAAAAACATTATCATCACCTGTAGTCCATAGGTCATAGTGCATCATTAGGGGCATAATATATAAATGATTTGCATATCATAATTACATCCATACATCGTCACAATAAAATGCATAGAAAAATACAAAAAAATAAATACATGCATAATGATTGCATCACATCATTGCACCATGTAGAAATGTACATCATATTGCATAAAATAGATGCATCTCATAGCATACCATAATACATAGGAAATTAAAATTCATCCATACATCATGCATAAGTAAAGTAGGACATCTCATAAATCGAACCATCTCATAAATGTCATCAAAAAAAAAAATACAACTGTCATGGTACAAAATTGGACCAAGTGTGTATACATCAAAATATATGATACAATAGGGGCAATAACAATCGGAGCCCATGAATAAAAAATGAATACTATCTATGATCAAGGCTAGCCCTATTGGCTGCTACCCTCTCCTACCTGCCTCTCACAATTATCCTTGGGAGGCCTCATCCTGGTTTGCTGAGAGAACTTTGGCACCTGGCCAGCTGGTGGCATTTCCTGTCTATAATTTTGTCGATAATACTCGGTCTCTTTGACTACCTTCCTATATGCCTAAAGGGAAAATATCTGGCCCTGGGATGAGGAGGCCATGCTCTCAAGCTATCTGCACTAACCAATCTCTTGGTCTCTCTCAAACCTGACCTGTTCCCTCTCTGATGTCAGTGATGCGACCTTCTGTCGAGCTCGATCTCTCTTTACTATCAAAATTTGAAAATGCCTTGTAGCTGCTAAATTAGGGCATCCCTATGATCTAGCTACACTGGTAGTTGTTGCTATGGGACCTCTTTGTCCCCATCTCTAGGTTGGTCTTGGGGTGTTGTTTGTACTCGTGGTGGTGTCTGCACCCGAGGTGGTGTACGTTGTGTTTGGTCCCGGGGTGGTGTTTGATGTGGAGGTGGGCCACCTCTTCCCTTATCTACATCCCCATCCCTATCACCATCACCCCTACTGCCCTCTCCCTTCCCTCTACTAGCTGATCTACCTCTCGGCCTCCATCATGGGAGTACTGCACCTAGAATTGTCAATCTCAAAGGGGGCCTAAACCAATCTCGATATGTCTGTGTAACCACTACATCTGCCTCCCCCTAATCATATGGCCATGACCTGGCTACTAGCTATTTGGAATATTCCACTGTCTCATCTATTGGTATGGGTTTGCCCCATGTAGTCTCCCTCATAGTACGGGCGAAGAACACCACATACTGATCATCAGGTTTGTCCTGTACATCCCCGAACTAACTAGCCACTTTGTCTAGTAGATATCACTCGATCATCATATGCTCACTGCCCTACATCAATCTATCCTAGCAGGAAAAGAACAAATTCTATACATCATCATACCATGGGCCTATGCTGAGTTAGGGCCTGCAAATGACCTCTCTCATCTCATCGATAGCTCAATGCCAATGGGCGATGTCGCCTGACCCTATATGAGTAAAGGTAATCTGGGCCCCGCCATACCGCAAGACAACTAGATCATCTATATCTAAAACAACTAGTGTAACCTATGGATGAAGCATTGGAATCTGCTCCCATGCTTAGATATGAAGTAATGTGACCCCGACCCTAATGGCCCTACTATCCAAATAAGTAAACTCATGTAAGTCTCTGTATAATGAGTTCAGCATCACTGGATCCCATGCAAAGCACTCCCCTCAGATGACCATCCACTCCCATGTCAGTCCCCATCCCGGACAAAAGTATCGGCCCCGTCGATCTGGTGCCACAAGACTTGATATAATCATGGCAACAATGAGCTTGAATGTGGGCACTATGCCTCAGTACCTCTCCAAATATATTTGTCCCTCAGAAAAAATGATTTCATCCAACCCCATAACCATGAAACAAGCATCCCTCTTGGAATCAACATCATAGATCACTCTTTCACCATGGATGGGTAGCTGTAGGATGCGCCAGACATCCTCAAGTGTAATAGTGGCCTTGTGTGAGAAGGTGGAAGGAGGATGTCTCACTATGCCATCGCTCTGCCAAGGCTGTCATCATCCCTAGGTGGGTTCAAACAGGATGAACATATGCAACAAACCAGAGACCCATGGCACTAAGCTACTCCTAGAGAAGCACATGCATGCCCTCAAGTTTGTACAACACCGGGCATTTGTGCTCCCTCGAATGTAGTATCCCGAGGTCCTTCTGCACAAGAAAGGTCACTACGTCAAATTTTTAAAAAAATCAGACCCTTGAACTGAGTTTTCGTTGGCAAAATAGCAATTGCGGCCCTGTTTGCAATTGTGGCACAGTTTGCAAAATCCAAATTACATCACGGCAGTGCATTTTGATCACACTCTCTAATCCTAAACTCCAAATGGGCTAGCCACGGTGCTATTTGCATATGTGGCTGACTTAGCCCTAGAACCCTAACTTCTAAAGTGAGTCATGATGACTCTCTTCGCACATTTGGTGCACTTAGAGGTTGTGCAACATTGATTTAGCATTTACAGCGGTGCTATATAGCACTGCTTGACCCTAATATGATGTTGACCCTAATTAATGCATGGAAAATGATAAAATTACAGGTCAGGAAAGGGGTACGTACCAAGGGTCTTGCACCGGTGTGTCATTGATGCACTCATACTCGCTCTGACATGTGTCAGGGAAGTTGTTGTTGCGCCATCTAGATTAGGACTTGAAGCTCAAAGTGAAAAAATCTTCAAAGGCTAAGTGTGAAAGTGATTTGAAAATGACCCCTTAGGGTTTATTTAAGCCTAAAAATTAGGGGTTTTTTACCTAATTCGGCCATCCAGTCAAGGTTTTGGTGCCTCGATCGCATTTTTTTCCCATCCGAGGGCCATTTTGTATTGCGTTCTAACACATTTTTTGACATCCCGGAGCTTTTCTGGACTCAGCGGGCTCCTTGTTCTCTTTTTTCGCGAGATCACCCTAAAATCCAAATTTTTGTCTGATCTCTCAAGGGGGCAATATACCAACATAATTATTCTTGTTGGGTAGTAGTGGGGTATCTAAATAAATTTTTAAAAAAAATTGAACTTCGATCCCAACAGTTTATTCTTTGAACCAATGCAACAAGTGCATTACTTCAAAGAGGGGCAAAATGTAGACACAAAAAATGTACTGACACACTTGATCCTGATTACTAACACCTTTTCATCCTGAATCATCTTCTTAGCTTGTCATCACTTTTCATCCCTTAATTGAATAAATCATTATTTATCTGATTAAGTCATTCTTCCTTGTTAATTAAATTAATTAACCTGATTTAATTAACCCTATGTCTCTATTTAATTAAATAGTTCATTTTATTTAATTAAATCCCTAAATTCATCCAATTAAATTAAATAAAAATTAAACCTTATTTAATTTTATCTAACATCATCCCCTTTTAGTTAAATAAATCAAAATCTTTATTTAATTAAAGCCTAAACCATTTTCTTCTCAACTTTGATTTAAATAAAATCACAAAATCTAAATCAAATTTGTCACATCATCTAATCTCTTATTAAATTGATCAAATCTTGATTAATTTAATCCAAATCTCTTAATTTCTCTATATTTTGCCACTTGCACATGAAAATACATTTAATATATTTATTAAATCCTTATTTTCTTTCAACTTGGCATCTTTTAGGAATATTCCTCCAAATTTGAAAATCTCTCCAAGTGGATTTGTCCTTCCAACAAGACATTCATTCCTCTTACATGTCCTTGTGCATTGAGCCAAGTGGAATTTATTTCATTCATTCCTCTTACATGTCCTTGTGCATTGAGCCAAGTGGCATTTATTTCATTATTTTTCCCTCTTACAAGTCATTTCATAAATTTTAAATTCCACCTAATAACATTTATTGGCTCATTCATCAAAATGTGCACAACCTTCTTCCATTCACATCTTGACAAGTGGCACTTGGTCATTGGATTTTGAATGATCCCACATTCATCCATTTTGTCTCTTCTTCTCTAAAATTCATCTATAAATAAGAGGCTTTCCTTCTCATTTTATCATCCACAAATTAAGAGAGAAGTTACTATCTTCACATTTGGAGCAATTTCATCCATTTCTTGAGCGAATTTCCAGTATCCTAGCTAGGTTATTGTAGATTTTTTCAAGGAATCATATTGTTCTTCATCATCAAAGTGGATCAATTTTCATCAAGCTTACAAAGGAGTTGGGAAAGGGCCAATTTATACACATAATTGGCACCAATTCCCCCATGGGATTGAGGATTTGCATGATTAATTAGGATTTCATTTACTTTCCATATTTTGTTCTTCATTTTCCTATTTTTTGAGCATTGCTAATGAATTTCATGGGAAATTATTCTTCTAACTTCCATATGAATCTAATTATGTGTTTATTTGCTATGTTTGTGAAGGTTTAGGATTGAGCTTCACAGTGTCTTTCCTGATGACAAGCTCCGTCACATAGTCATTGGCCTTTTCAGGATGTGTCCTTCCTAACGATAGATATCATCAAACTATCAAATCGTCAAACTATCAAACCGTCAAGCAATCAACCTTTGAAAAACAAACATTGAAAAACACATTGAATGGTTATTGATTTTGCTTGTCTATTTTGTGTTATCTTAATTTTTTTCTCTTGGTCATGTTACTAGCTACCTCGAAGATGTCCCATGAAGGATTTAGAGGTGTGATGACCTCTCATGACCTTTTTTTCCTTGATTATTGTCTTTGGTGTGTCTTGACAAAAAGACTAGGGCAACTTAGCCCTTAGTATGAGTTAGGACATTATTTGTTTGCGACTGTCTATTTTTCACAAGTGGATGACCTTGCGCACCTTGGTCTATGCCATACCATGGTGTTTGTCATCCATTTGACACATTTTCCCACCTAATGATGATTATGCAATGCCTATTATGTTATTTGGAAAAATATTCAAGTATCCTTTTTTCGTCCTAACATCCATGTCTTTCGTGCTAACATTTCTTCTATTCCTTCATCCTCTAGTCTTCTCATCCATTTCAAGAGCACACTCACGTTCTTTGACCCTGCATGTCCTCTTGAGGGGGCATACCACTACCTCCTCGTCATCCTTCCTCTCACTAATTTCACACTAGGGCATATTTTTGGCTTATTTTCTTTGACACAATGCGATAAACTGTATTATCTCAAAGAGGGGGAAAATGTAGACACATAAAAATGACCTAGGCCCTTGAGCTGCATTTTCTATGTCAAATGTCCTCCTCACATAATTAAATCATTTGATCATATCCTAATGTCATAATATCTAATTATTCCTCCATGATTATTTAAATAAATAAATTACATTTATTAATTTAAATATGTCACTAATCAATCCTTATTCCCTCCAATAATTAAATAAATTTCTAATTACCATTAATTATTTAATAAAATCACCATTTATCCTTCAATTAAATAAACTTATTTATTTAACCCACTTTCCATCCCACCAAATAAATAATTAAAATAATTATTTATTGCCTTCTCTCTTATTCCCATTTATGAATTAAACCATTATTTCCCAAAATTCAACTTTCCTCCATAAATTAAATAATTTCTATTATTCCAACTACCTCTTTTCCCCACTATTGATTTAATTACTTTCAATTAAATGTCAACCCTTCATTTCAAAGCTTGCCCTAACTTTGCCCTATTTTTTCCCTAACCCTAATGCTCCTCATCAAATTGAATTCTAGTCTTTAAGGGTGAAGCCACAATAGTGGTTTACAATTCCAGGATGGAAAACTCACAAAAATGACCCCAAGGCAAAAAATATGATTTTCGGGGTTCGTAAAAACCTACTGGTTCGACTGAACCCATAAGGGGTTTTCTCGAACCTCTTTGAATCTTGGCCACGAGAAAACAAAAAAAAATGCATGGGAAAGGGGTTCATATGAACCCCCCTTATCCCTCATCCCCCCCTAAGACACACAAAAAACCTAAAATTTGGCACTTCGGAGCTCAGGTTGAGGATGAAAATGGAGGAATCTTCACACACCCAACTAGAATCAGGTAGTCCTCAGAACGAGCTATCCAATGAATATAATTTTAATATGTTTTGGTTTTATTATGTATTTGTTTTTTTAGTTTTATTAAACATAGGTTTTTCATCGAAAATGAAGGTCTTTGTTCTGCACATGTGGAAAAATAGCAAATTATCAAAAAAAAAATTGAAAAATATGAGTGCACCAGATATTGAAGTCCTTGATCCAACAAAAAAAAAGAATTTTGATATATACAAAAAATGTTACGCATTATATGGTCGTGCTATGTCTGAATTGTAATTGGTTTGACTTTGAAACTTGATTAAAAAAATATATATTCAATAAAAAAATATTTAACCAAGTGGAAGCACTAGATATCAAAGTTACAAATCTAAATTCGAAAGAACTAGAATTTTATCCTTCATGAAAAAAAAGTTATGCGTTATACGGTGTGTGTCACTTTTTAAAAATGTTTTTTTTGAAAAAAATTAGTTTTCGTGGGAGATGGAAAAACAACTGCAATCTGATTCCAAAAATTTTGAAAAAAATATTTTTAGAATCTACAGAAAAAATATGACGAGACTCTAGTTTGCATCATCTTTAGATTCCTCACGGTTTAGCTGCTATAGGTGCCCAAATGTGAAGATTTAGTTAAAAATAATAATTTTAGTGTCCAATTTGGCCAAAAATTGTAAACCACTATTGTAGGATCACCCTTGATCTTAGGGATTTACAAAATTTTAATCCTGACCATCCATTGTCAATTTGGAATTCTTTAAAAGGCTCTCTCTCAAGCCATTTTAGACAGATTTATTTTTAGCATTACACACATAGCATGCTTGAGAACTCTCAATGCTTGAGCATTCATAATACTTCAATATTTTGCTGATCTTATTCATAAGTTATAGTTGCACTTCAATCTGAGGGAAATCATACAATTTTCATCAAGATGGAGAAGGCCAATGGAGGTCATTCGATTGAGGCATGAAGACCAGGTGATATTGTTTCAATATTCTTATGCTTCTTGCTTTCATTGTTCTCCATTGTTGATTGGGATTTAGTTTATTGTTACCTGCAGCTAACTTGAAAGATTTTCTCTAATTATAGGGGCATCAATGGAAATGAAGGGAGATAGGGTTATGATGGACCTATCTTCCTCTATTTTATTAGGAAATAAGATCTACACAAAGAATTTCCTTACAACCCTTAGGTGAGTCAACTCAAGGTGTGAATCTATAGATTTCCTTATGACTGAAAGATGGAGGCCAAGGTCAAACAACACTTTAGGGAGAAAAACTAAAAATAGTAAACTAACACCAAAGTGCAACTTAATACTTGAAACAACAATTTAAAACTCAATACTGAAAAAACACACAATCAAGTTGTAGATTAGAGAAGGGAAGATTTGAATGTACCTTTCACTAAAAGTCAATTTTTCAAGATGATTTGGGACTCATTCACCTAGGGGCAAATGGGTCCTTTGTTAGGAATTTTTTGCAACTTTTGGGAGCCTCTAGTCCTATCTCTGTAATTCCAGATTCTCTGGGTTTCAATGTCAAAAAATCGAAAGTAAATTTTGTAGATGTGTTTCTGTGAGATGATAAATTTTATGACAACTTTACAACTTTCTCAACTTCTTCAATTTTTCTCTTCAAGGGATTTTCAATTTTTCTCTTCAAGGGATCTTCAATTTTTCTTCCACCTAGATCTATAAAAAAACCATGGAAGGGAAAAATTGTTTTCTAGTAAATGGGGGTTTTCCTTGGTCAAACCCCATTTTGGTAATCAAACATTGAAATGAAATGAAACATGAAAGAAGGAATGAAGAATGAACAAAGATATGCTACTATTCAACAAAACCTTGAATAAACCTTGGAATGTAAATCTACAAATTGCATGAAATGGATTCAATGAATGTGGATCTTGAACTTTGAAACTTGCTTGAGATAGTTCTTTGAATGATTGATTAGATCATGAAACCTACATCACCATATTAGCTCAAAAAAAGTGCATGATGGAAAAAGAATTTGACATGATAATTGGATCTTGATTGTTGTAATCAAACTTTGATAATCATTCTCTTGAATTCCTTTGAAAGTGCTCTTGATCATCAATTGCTCTCTTCAATTCGCTAGATTGAAAATCTTAGATGAAACATAGTGAAATGACCTTGTATTTATAGATATTCATCTCAATTTCTCAAAATCAAATATCACAAGCTGACATATGAATATACACTTACATATATTAAAATCCCACCAAAAACATAATTTAAATTTAGGTCCTAAGGTCAAGGGAGGACCCATTCGCCCATTGGAAAATGGGTCCTAGGCCCCTAAACCTAAGACACACATTGCTCAATGAGAGGTGTTATTCTAAGGTATTAATGAATGTCGAGTTTCCTCTTCAAAAAATATAATTAAATAGGCTTGGTAAATGAGTTAAAGGGCCAATTAAGGAAAAATTAAGCTCAATTAATTAAGGAATCCCTAAATAAGTGTGAAAGTGTAAAGGGATACACTTTACAACACTAAAATAAGGCACAATTAAGTCCATATTAACTAGGAGGGCCCAAACAAGTGAGAAAACATAAAGGGATACATTTTTCCTACACTACACCTTGAAGCAATCAATCCTCACTTTCTTCTCTCCATTTTTGAAGCAATCCATCCTCACTTTCTTCTCTTCGTTTTTGAAGCAATCAATCCTCACTTTCTTCTCTCTATTTTTGAAGCAATCAATCCTCACTTAGATCCTCTGTTATTTCTTGTTATTTTTGGAATGACACATAGTACTTTAAGACAACCTCCCACATCAAGGTCTCTTTCACTTTTCTAACTTAAATCCTTTTAGTTTGTTTTCTATGTACCTTTTTGTATGTGTTATCCATATTTTTGTTTTTAAATATCCATATGTTCTATCCTCGTGACTTATTATCTTTTTATTTTCTAACCTTATTGTCTTGTGCAAATCTTTCTTTTCTAATGCACATTTTTTTGTAGTTATTCATGCTTGGGGCATGCTTCTTTAGTTCAAAGAGCTATTTGATTCCTCTACAGTATCCTTTTGGCATGATTATTTTATTATTTTTTAATAGCTTTGCTTTAGCATGCATATTGATGTAGATTCATAAGCTTGCTAAAGTGGGGGCAAAATGTAGTGTCCAAAATTTCATACCCTTATAATTTCACCTACACTTTAGTATCCACGCTAGTGTCCATCCCCTTAGTATTTTTGTAGGCTCATCTTACCCCTTGCATCAATATTTTTTCCCTCAAGATGCTCACATGCCTTTTCAACAACTACCTTTGTGTATCAGTTTTGTGTTAACCTTGTGTTTTCCTCATTTCCCACTATTTTTTAGAGTGATTTTTCTAGACAATAGCACCACACATGAACATCCACATGTAATTCTAGCATCCCATGATAGTTTAATGTTCAAGGGTCATTTTAAAGCATTTTTTCGGTTGTCACCTACCCGAGTAAGTGGAAATGACTCCAAGTGACTTGTAATGACTCAACAAACTCCTTTTCCCTGCTCGTCTCTCTTTTAAAATCTATATTTTAACTTCATATGGTCACTCTTGGTCTCTCTCTCAAAATATATTTCTTTCAATCTTACACAACTCTTTATAACTTGCTACAATAGTCTCAATCTCTCACAATACTCTACAACTCTTTTGGCTCTCACATATTTATCTTTCTCTATCTCTCTCTTTGGTTTCCTCAAGCCTTGTTGGTAATATCTATTTGTATTTTTTATTTGATCATCTTGGGTTTTAACACATCCCTTTTCTATGCATTTATCATGTTGTCTATTTCTTTTGATCTATTTGTATATATGGTTGTCTATGGAGGTGGAAACATTGAAATGGAGGTTTGATTGAGTAAAACCCCTAAAAAACTCCAACCTTTTCCTCAGTCTTATGTGTGTAGGTGTTGAATTTAGAGTTTTTTTGGAGACTTCATTCTTGGATGTCTCATGAGTACCTCCTTTCTTCTTCTTCACTTCATATCTTCCTTTTCATTTCCTTTAGTACATGTTTTTATTTAGTATTTTTCATTTATTCTAGAATATTTTTACTATTTAGCTATCAAAAATGTTAGTAGGTTCTTATTTATTTTCTATGGTAAACTTGGTTTTCATTCGTACGAGACTATAATTTGTTGTGGGGATATCCATGTGTTGTGCTATCACCCTTGGTCGAGAGCCTGCTAGTTTGTCCATAAGACCTCTACAACTTTCTCTTTTGGTCTCTAACACTCTCATCCATTTATTCTAGGTAAAACATATATAAACCTCCTCTTTATCTCATTATGTCACCTGAGCTTTGATCCATGAGGTAGTTGAGGACCATTTGACCCTTGACACCTTGTCATCTTGAGGGTGTTAAATGTCCTCCTCTACAGTTATCTTGACATGATTGCAAGTTTGAATGTGTCCTTTTCTTAATACTTTGTATGAGATACTCCCAACACCTAATCCCTAGCATCTCACAGTATATTGGATTATCAAGAACACTATTAGACTTATCTAATTTATATTACTAAAGGGATAAATTCCTTGGTACCTTAGATCTCCAACTCATAATAACTTCCTTCATATTTACTTTAAAATTTTAGGATGTGAAGGTACCCTTACCTATTTACTTTACACGTGAAGCATGCCTTAATCTTGATCCTTGATCCTCGACAACAATATGGTTTATAAGGTATTCATAACCTTGATCCCTAAAACTTCAAAACTCACATTTTGCATTATTAAATTCCACCTACCTCCTTGAATGACCCATGGAACCATTATTGACCTGATAAGACCCTACAACTATGAGAAATTTTTTCCCTAGAATTAACTATTCATCTTAAAGGTGTGGAGTCACATGTACTTCCAATGATGGAAAAGAACAATGATAAAATCTGTAGCCATCAATGTCATGGTTAAATATTTAAGTCCTGATGGTTATCATGCCATCTCTTGGTTCTTGTTTCAATAGATTTTGTGGGATCTTCTTATGTCACCAAAAAGTGTAGACCTTGGCACTTTTTCACTTATTTTGGCCTTTTCCATTGGATTTTCACCTTGTTTTACCTTGTTTCAATGTTGTAAGCTTGCAATTCAACAATAACCTAATGGTGTTTTACTAAGGTGTTGTGAAGTGGTGTAACACATTTCCTCACTTTTCTAAGACCCTTTCAAAATAATTCACCTAAAAAACACCTTGTTACACCTTTCCAAGCCTTATGACAAAGTGTTGTAAAGTGTTGTAATGCATTTTCACACTTATCTAGGTGTGTCAGCGCTAAATTAACCCTTTTTCTATGCTAATTTGTCCCCTTTATGTACTTTTAGTCTTGACTTAAGTGTGTTTCAAGAGGCAAAGCTGATTAACTTCATTAAACATTGATTAATTCCCGACCACCACTTGAAATTTCCCAAGTGGACTAGGTCACCACTTTGGGCGACCTAGTCCCTTTAGGCATAAAATTCAAATTTAAAATAAAATCTAACGAGAATCTTGCCTCCTAAACCCTAGTGTCAACCTATTAGATTGCATTTTGACAAAATTATGGTTTTACATGTACAAATAAGGGTTTTCACCTTCATCTTTCTCTCTCCCAAGCTCATTTTTGTATCTCCTCACAAGCACTCTTGCACTCCTATCTTCCAAAGCAAGCAATCAAGCACAAGGGTTTTAGAAGCTACTTCCATTAGAGTTGTACTTGCATGTTGCAGGCCATCAACAAAAAAGTTCTGGTAAGTGTTTCCATTAAGTTCATTAGTCAATCTGAACTTCTTTCCTTTGTTTTCTCATTTGGGTTTAGCTACCTTCAAAGGGGTTTGACTTTGACAAACCCCTATTCCTTAACCCCATTATTCTCTTGGTCTTTATATGTGTTTTCAGGTTTTGTACTTAGATTTTTTGAAGTACAAAGTGTTAGAGGAAGTAAAAACATTCCACTCAAGTCACATCAAAGCATCAAACCCTAAAAAAGGCAAAAAGACAAGTTGCAGGTCATTTTTGGAAGTTTCAGACACGGTTTGCTGCAGAAAAGGGAAACATCAACTGAGACCCACAGAATTAGGACTTGATTTCTCACAAAGCACCAAGAGGACTAAGTCACCCCTATTGGTGACCTTGTCCCTGTGCTAAGCCTAAAAAAGGGTTTTTGTATTTGTGGGTACCCTTTTCCCCGAAACTTGTTCTGGTATATTTTCCTGACAGGAGCACTAGGTTGCCCAACTTGGCGTAAGTGTCCTACTATTTTCAAGCATTTTCTAGAGGATTCTGAGACCATACATCTACAACATCACATTTCCATGTGCACACCCTCTGTCCTTCTTTGATAATTTCTAGATTGCTTACATTTAGGTCATTTTAGAGTATAGTTTGCATTAGTTTAGTTTCACTTTGTTTACATTGCATACATTTAGATTAGTATCATTTTAGTTTTAGTTTTTAGCCACACAACCTTCATCAATCAACCCTCCCTTTGAATGCAACCACCAAAGATCCCGTAACCACTTAGAGGCAAGAGTGCCATTCCTACACACCAAAGTGCTCCTAGGGTGAAAAACCCTAAGGGCCTAGTAGAGGGAATCCTTTTACCCTAGGTCCAAGCCAACTTTTTGGTTTGTAAAATTCTACAATTGATTCAATGGAATCAAATGTTTATGTTCTAAACTAAAAATAAAGAAATGCATCTTGTGAAGGGTAGGAATGTGTGTGCACAAACAAATTATCATATTATTTCTCATTAAAGGTTTTTTGCACAACAAAGTTATTTAGCTTTGATTTTTTTTGTTAGAATTAAAATATGTAACATCCAAGAGAGATTTAACTCTCCCATCACTAAAGTGGGTTGTAATTTTACCAAACCAACATTTATAAGTGAGTTATTATCACCAAGGATTTAGAGCACAACTCCTTTTAACAAGTCACATGAAACAAGACACCTTGATCAATTTGTCAAGAATCATCACCTATAATGTTAGTAGAAATAAAGACAATTTTCTCTTTCCTAGTGTAAAGGTTCATAGTACAATTTTGATGTGCCTTTCAAGAATTTATTTTTCATGGATTCTATTCAAACTTCTAAATCCTTTCTTATTGGATTGCATAAGTTTAGTTTCGTGATGAATTTGAACTCCTCTTCTTCAATTTTTCTTTCTTACCTCAAATAAATGTAGGACAACTACTTAAAAAATTTGAAACTTGTGAATTCTTAACACTTGGTTTTGGCTTAACATGAGACTTTCAAACATCCTTTAAGTATTTTCTAGGGTTTTAAAATACATGAAATTGATATGTTATATTTTTTATCCTTTTCATCACAAACATTTTTCTAGCACATTTATCTATTTGTTTATTATGTTATTTAGTTAGACTATAATGACATCCTTTTAGGTATTTTTCTAAAATTTCAACCATGTTTGAGTTATGCTTGGCTATAAATTTAGTAACATATTATTCTTTGATTATAGATATTAGGATATTGATACTAATAAGAAAGTGTCTATTGTCACTTAAATAATTTTTCGTATTCAACCATATGAGAAGAAGATGGTTCTATAATATCAATATCTCTAAAACCTAGTCAATCATTTAGGAAATACAAATTGTACCATGGGCCACATCCTTCAAGACCATTCACCAAATAATAATTAGAGGTAAGTGATCTATGTACCACAAGATGTGTCTCTATAACTTTATTATTTAGTCACTTTAACCTTTATTAATCCTATAATTTTGGATGGGTGGAAATATTTATATTGTCATCTAAAAATATTCCTTACATGGATCTCTTTCCCATGAATAATAATCTTCATTCAATAACATTTATCTTCTTTTTTTTTACTGTATTATAGCTAAAATTACATCTTAATATATACAAATTATGTTATCACCTTTTATTTAGTAGGTTATGAATACCTATGAACTCCTTTTAAAGAAACCTTCTATATTGTATTTTCACATTTAATTTTAGATGTTAAAGATTTCTTTTCATTAAAAATATTTATAAAGTGACCCTAGACCTATGGTACTTACTATTTTACTAATATTAAAATGGAAAATTATATGTTTTATTGGTTGATTAGGTAAACAACTAGAATTAAGTACAAATAAACTGAAGGATATGATGTGCAATTTGTAGATGGAGTAGATATGATGTGCAATTTGTAGATGGAGTAGAAAGAAATGAACTAATACAAATAATATTAAATAGTAAGCATGATCGTGGAATAAATAACAATTAATAAGGAAAGAAATTGTTTAGCTCCATAATGGAAGATCAAGTATTATTGATGAAAATAGTGAAGTTGATGTTCCTCAATTTTTTTAAATTTCTTAGATAATCATGTGTATGGATGAGAATCATAATATTCTTGTTTATTTTTTGGGATGCTATCTTTGCAATTCTAATTCTAGTTTGCAAATAGGAACCTACATCATGCAAAAAAACTTGAGATGTGATGTTCTCTAGATGGTACATTGTGAATTCTCTAAAAATTAAATTATTAGATGATATTTTTGTCACAATATTAGGGTTTCATATCAAGCTAGCAATTTTCATAAATGCCTAAATATGCAACACGTAATAAACATGCACATGAATTCTAGAATGATCGATCTAGGTGATTTACATGTGTGAGGATGATAGATGATGTTCTTATTTGATGAACCAATACTAAGAAATATTCGATGGACGATCTTTGAAGATTGGATAAAAATCAAAATGAATGCAAATGAATGTCTTTTTAAGATACAAACATAAAACCAAATTATGAAGATTTGTACAAAGTTGGTCTATGACCAAATTATAAGATTGTGATAGTCAACTAAATGTTTTATTTTCATTTTACAATTAAGCATATCAAGATCATAGTTGTGAGGAAAGCCTTGCACTAGCATATACAACCTAGATTAGGATACCTTGTTGGATTTGGTCCAATATGATTAGATTATAGATAATGATTGCATTGATTACTAGAATCAAATGAATGGGTCAAATAAATTGGGATGCATGTGTATAAGCATAAATGATTAGTGTAAGACTAAATACAAGCAAGATTAAGTACAAAAGAACAACTATATACAAATATGCATCATTTATAACTATATAGATATATTAAAACATTACCCCTATTTAAAAAATATAAATAATAAATACAACAAAGATGCATTTTTCACCATTACAAACATAAATGCAAACAAATTTGTGATGATAAAATATGTCATTTATATTTAAGTTAATCTATAACCAATTAAGGGAAAAAATCCAAAAGAAATTCATAAAGAACCAAAAGATGCATAAATACGTTGAACATGGAAGTTTTAAAAAAACAAATAGCCTACAAGTAAATCAACCCCTCTTGGTGAAATATTTAAAGACACATACAAAATGCTTCTAATAAGTTACATTTTTCATGCACAATAAAAAATAAGACATGAATTTCATTCAAACTATTTTTAAATAACAAAAAATTCAATAATAAGAAATAAATTTTGATCAACAAAAATAAAATAATTTTTTATCATTTTTTCATAGAAATAAAATGTAATTTTATTATAATTATTTGGCAACGTACATTTAATTGTGTTTATTAATTAATTGAAAATAAAAATGCATTGTATTCTGATTGTCAATAAATTAATAAATAGGGTCATATGTGGAGTCTCATGACTACATAGACAATACGTAATTATTTCATCCCAAAAGTGTAATGTGTAAATAAAATGTTGCATAATGCAAAAACATTTTGTTGCAACAAGATGTCACATGAAAAAAAAATTATCAACTCACTACAATTTATAGGGAGGCTATCCGAATCTACAGTCTCAAGAAAAAAAAATTGCATATATCCAATATATAATTTATTATAAGAACTACTTAGAAAAATATCTGACATATAATTTATTGTAAAAACTACTTAGAAAAATATCTTTATAGGGAGACTACCAAATCTACAGTCTCCAGAAAAACAAATCTGCATATATCCCACATATTTAGTGTAACGCATAAATAAAATATTGCAATTTATAAAGAGACTACTGGAATCTACATTCTCAAGAAAAAAATATCTGCATATATCCGACAAATAATTTATTGTAAGAACCACCCCCAATCCACCCTATATATAATTTATTGTACAAACTACCCCAATCCACACGTCTCGTTGAGCATTCAAGAAATATATCAAATTGTACGTCTTACGAGTCAGCAGTAGAAACCGAATTAATGGAGACCATTTTCAAATTTATTACACGCCACCTCCCAACATAACATTAATTGTAAGAACTAGCTAGTTTACAAGAATAAATCTGCCGAGCAGTTCCCGAATCCACAAGACTCTTCGAGCATTTAAGAAACATATCAGATTGCTAGGAGTCAGCTGAAATGAATCTTCAAATTTAGTATTGATGTTATACGTGTAATTGAATGATTCCATAGAAGCTTCAATGTCACAGGGACAATAATTAAATTAGGTCAGATTGGTGGCTACCATATAACCGGATAAAACACCTCATACACAAGACGACGATCATATGCGTATACCAAGTTTGTCTATATAATCACTGGAACTTGCCTACAATAGTAGAGCCACTCAAATCTGCATTGTGAACACTTTTAAGTAAATACAATGGCAATGGGTGCAGGTGAGGTTGAGCAAGCTTTAGAAAACATTTACTCATTTGTTCCCACCCTTGTTCTCAAATCCGCCCTACTCCTCAATATTCCTGATATCATCGCAAATGCAGGCCCCAATGCATCCCTTTCTCTTGGCGAGATCGCAGAGAAACTTCCCAGTGAAACTCCCAATTTGCATTCTCTTTCCCGCATTCTCACGTATCTCTCATTCAAAGGCGTTTTTGTCCAAACTCAGACCAGCGAGAATCCAAGCGATACTCGATACGGTCTCACTGATTCTGCCAGGAGGTTTTATGTTAGGGAGAATAATCCATCGAGCCTTGCGCCGCTCCTCCTCATGCACACACACCCGGTTCATTGGCGCCATGGCACCATCTTCATGAATGTGTGCTTCAAGACTGCCAGGCATTTGAGAAGGCTCATGGAAAGGACTTGTGGGCATACGGGAAGGACGACCAGGTTGTCAACGACGTTGTCAATGATTCCATGTCGGCGATGACAGTTCTTGTTATGGAGCAAATCCTGAGTTGCTATGATGGTTTTAAGGAGGTGAAAACTTTGGTTGACATGGGTGGAGGAAAAGGAACGGCTTTGGCACACATTGTGAAGGCGTACCCCCACATCCATGGAATTAATTTTGATCTTCCCCATGTTGTTCAGATTGCCCCATCGATTCCAGGTAAACCCAGTCTTGTTTTCTTCCATACTTACCTCAAGCAATGTTTCGACGTTTGAAGTTAATCAGATAATAAACGTTGCTATCTTTGAGTTATTTAATTCTTACAAAGTATAACCAACAGATTTCTTTGTTTCTTTCTAAGTTTTTTTTAAATTCTAAATTAACTTTTACAAGTAACTAGTGTCACTTATCCTGTATTGTAATTGTTTTTAAGATTTAGAAAAAAAAATGTAAGTTTTGTTAATTATAATGTTTTAGTATGGTTAATTAGTTTTTTTTTTTTACATGATCTAATCCTAATCCTAATTCACACCCTAACTCTAACTCTAACTCTAATCCTAACTCTAACCCTAACCCTAACCTTAACCTTAACCTTAACAATAAATTGTAACCCATTATCCTAATCTTAAACCTATTTGTAACTCTTACTATGGTCATAACACTATCTGTAACTACGATCATAAATTTAATTGTAGAGTGACATTAAAAAAAAAAATTCTATAAATTAATATTGGGAATAAGATTTGGAATAAATATATAAGATGAATAAAATTTTGGAGCATTATATCTATTACTTATATTTTAGTGATTTTTATTAGTAATATTATATTTTAACTTTTAATACATCTAACCATAATTATAATGTCCTAGGATTATAATAAAAAAATTTTGATAGATTAATAGCTGGGTAGGGTCAGCAACCGTATCAAAGAGAAAAATATTACAGTTTTAAGTTCATAACTATGCAGGAAACCTGCAACAAAGCAAAATATTGTATCCAGCCTTCAGACTACCAAACCCACCCTACTATGCCTTGCTAGCTACAATCTTCCTACCCCATAAAGATGCTCAAAAAATTAAACTAAAATGCATTCCCTTAAAATAGGGGTGCAGAGACCAAGCAACCAACTTACCGGCAACTACACCCCAAAACTTTCCAGCCCATCTAAGTATGGATGCAAATAATTTTTTTAAAGTATTCACCATCTTTTTAGACGATCTCAGTTTCATTTGGAGCTTTGGATGAGAATATTTTCTTCACTGCACTTCGTTCCATCCATGGTCAATAAGTGGGGGAGACTCCCCGATCTGATCCACCCTGCAATTTCATGTGTCCACACCTACCAAGGAATCCAAAGATCCCGAAGAGATCATGGATATAGGCATAGTATCGTTATCAACACCTCCAGACACCGCAGCAATAGGTGGCTTTAAGGAGGCTAATGAACGAGCTGAAAGGAGGGGAGGCACCACCTTTTCATTCACTGTATCCAATGGAGAAGGCATCAAGAATTCCTTGTAATATTCCTCAAAATTTGCTTGAGAAGAAGAGTCGAAAGCCACGGGAGAAGTGGAGGCCAAATTTGAAGCACCCATGGGAGGAGTGTTCACGGGAGAAGTGGAGGCCAAATTTGTAGCACCCATGGCAGGAGTGTTCAAAGCAGCTGTAGCATTTTGAGCTACTGGAGTGATATTGTAATGTTGGGGCTCAACCCCAATCCACCAAGTAGGCCTCTCCTTTAATGTATGTGCACCCCTTGCAATAGAAACCTTCTTGCATTGAGCAGTGATGTGATCTGTAGAAAAACATTTTCTACACCTGAAATGGATTTTTTCATAGTCTATTTGATGCCTCCAGACACTATTCCCCACGTTCAAATCGATTTCACTAGGTAGGCCAATGGAGAGGTCCATTTCCACACATATGCGAGCACGGGTTGAGCAGGCATACTTTATGGTTTCTTCTGCAGCACAATAAAACTTCCCGAGGTCATTTCCAAAGGTATTTAGGAAATCAAGTTCCCAAAATTGCAGTGGAAAATAAGGTAGGCGCACCCACAGACAGGCAGTAGAGAAAGACTCTGATCGAGGATCAAAGGATGGAAACCATGGTTTCATACGTAAGAAATCACCATTGAGGGACCACAGACCAAGCTCCATAACCTTCTTTTTGTCCTCCAACGATTCAAATTCCAAAATAAAGAAGCCTCTGGCACAGGGGTAGATACTTACTTCTTCTTCCATACCCTCTTTCCAGTACTCTGAAATCCATGCATGTAAATCACACAATTTTGGCCACGATCTAACAAATTTGCAAATGAGTGCGTGCTCACAAAGGAAATCCTCCGTATCGTGAATATCACCGCTCGGACAAATCTCTAGAATATCTTTCGATCGATGAAAGGGCAAAGCCCCGCCAACATTAGCCTCTGCTTTCAATCCAGAAGAGGACCCCATGTGGAGCCCATCCGAGGTTATATCACTCCCAGTCGGCACATCAGATAGGCGATGCGCGCAAGGGTTTCGAATTTGATCAATATGCGATTGAGATCGCACGCCCTACATTAGAGCCTCCTTGAATTTGAGGTGACCACCTCCAAGGGAGGGCAACCCTGAACTTGAAGGAAATTCGCCCCCAATGCCAGTACCCCACGAGGAGACCCCGTAGCAGAGGGAGGGCAATGCCGAAGCAGTGAAGGATTTTGAAGCATTTCGGGAGGGCAGCCATAATTGATGTTTGTCACATCGTGCTCCCTATCGATGCCAGAGGAAAGCATGTGATTGTGTGGCGCCCCAATCCAAGCCCCACCCGATGGAGAAACCACCCTGTGATGGCAAGCATCAGTGAGAGAAGGGTTTTGCAGCGAGCGAAAAAATGAAGGTTGCGGAGGCATCGTGAATTCCTATAATAATTATTAATAATAGGATTATTATAAATATAACTTAATTAATAATTATAATAATTTTAGTTATTTTAATTTAATTTTTTATATGTATTTATGTATGTTTTATTAACTTTAAAAAATAAAAAAAAGGTCAATATCAAATAGTTTAAGATTTAATTTACTTTTTTATTTTAATTGTGTATAATCAAATCCCTACTTATATGTTAATTTATTATGTGCTTTAATTTAAGTTTTATTTTATTATTTTAATAGTGTGAATCCAAATCTCTATAAAATAGTTAATTGTTTTTTGTGAGATTTTCTTTAATAAAAAATAACAATCACATACATTAAAAAAATCATTCTTAAAAAAAAATGTAAAAATATGTGACATTTATTTATTTTAGAAATATTTAATGAAATGATTTTATAAAGCAAACAATGAAAAATCATTCTTTTAAAAAAATGTTAAAAAATAGTTTACCTTGTTTTCCCTACAAATTTGTCTATAACACCCCAAACTTCTTAGCCAATTATGTTCAAGAAAAATAATATTTATAATTTTTAAAGTTAAATATTTAACATGTTCACTTCAAAAAAAAAAAATTATATTTGAGGAGCATAAGATTCTAGTTTTTAACTGGTTCAAAACCAACTTATTAATAACTAATTAACAAAATGAGTTGAAGAACTGATTGCAATAGTACTATGCACAAAAATTACTAATAAAGCTCATGTAACTACTGACTAAAGTTTATGTAGCCCTCTAGGCTTAAATTACTATAAGAGCTTAAAGATACAATAAGATGTTATTGGAAATAAGTCACATTTTGATCGATGATGGGTCGATCAAAGAAGGGCCAATAGTTTAATTGGTAGAGCACTCTATGACCAATACATGTCCTAGGTTTGAGTCATAGCTAGTCCATATATAAGTTGTAGCTTAACAAGTGATGTTAGAGTCAAGCTAGGAGCCCCAAGCACCAGTAGTGTGGCTTAAGGGGGGTGTTGAAAATAAGTCACATCCGAACTAGTGATGGGCTAGCCAAAGAGTGGTCAGTAGCTCAGTTGATAGAGCACTCCTACAACAATGGAAGGTCTTAGGTTTGAGTCCTAGATGTTCCATATGAGTTGTAGCTCAACAAGTGGTATCAAAGTCAAGTTAGGAACTCCAAGGACCAACAGTGTGGCTTACAGGGGGTGTTGGAAATAAGCCACACTCGGACTGACAATGGACTAGCCAAAGATTTGTTAGTAGCTCAATTGGTAAAGAACTCTAACAATAATTGAAGGTTCTAGGTTTGAGTCCTAGTTGGTCCATATAAGTTGTAGCTCAACAAGTGGTATTGAAGCCCAATTAGGAGCCCTAAGCACCTGTGGTGTGGCCCAAGGGGAATGTTGGAAATAATCCACACCTAGATTGATGATAGGCTGGCCAATGAGGGGTCAATAGCTTAGTTGGTAGAGCACTCCAATGGTAATGGAAGGTCCTAGGTTTGAGTCCCAATTGGTCCATATGAGTTGTAGCTCAATAAGTGGTATCAGAGCTAGGCTAGGAGCCCCAAGCACTAACGGTGTGGCTTAAGAGGGAGCATTGGAAATAAACGACACCCAGACCGACAATAGGTTAGCCAAATAGGGGCTAATCACCCAGTTTGTAGAGCACTCTAGTAGCAATAAAAGGTCCTAGTTGGTCCATATGAGTAGTAGCTTACCATAGGTTAGGTCTTATATGTTCAAATAAATATATTTATAGACATTTCTTAGGTTAACAAAGATTTGAGTGTCCATGTTGTTTAACTTCTATCATATTTATATTTTTGGCAAAAAAACTCCATCTTTTAATTTTATTTAAACATGAAGTGATTTAACAAATAAACACTTTCATTTTTAATAAAAAAACTATTTGAAAAGATTTCAGTTTCAATATTTTTTTAATATTATATAATAGCAAAGCAAATTCTATATTTTGACTATGTAATTTTTTTATCATCAATGTTTCAGATCATAGTCTATGATCTCTCATCAGAATTAGTACAAAAATTGACAAGAAGAGGAATATCAAAATAAACAAAAGATGGGAGAAAAATTAATTGCATGTAAGTGAAATACCATTAAATACATGAATGAGTTTGTATTCTTTTAGAATTTATTTTACACTTTTAAAAAAACAAAAAAAACCCAAGATTAATTCTTCAGTATCTTAAATTTTTTTGGAATTTTTATAATTTTAGTATATTAATCTTTGATGAGGGAATGCAATTATAATTTAAAGTTTTTTGGAATTTTTATAATTTTAGTATATTAATCTCTGATGAGGGAATACAATTATAATTTAAAGGGGTTTATACTTCAAAAGGGGCTTATGGTAAACCCCTTTAAAAATTGTTGTGTTCCCTCATCAAGTAGTAATATTCAAAATTTATAAAAAAACTCAAAACAATTAAGATAACAAAGATTAACCCCTATTTTATTTTATTTTACTAATTTAAATAAATGTAAAATTGAATCTATAAGAATATTATATCTTTAATTTATTTAAATTCGGATATTTATTCTATTTCATTTACATGCATTTAATTTTTCTCTCATTTCTTATTTTTCCAATTCTTTCTATTTCATTTACATGCATTTAATTTTTCTGTCATTTCTTATTTTTCCAATTCTTGTTTTACTTTGGTATTCCTCTTTTTGTCAAATTTTCTTTTTTGTTTATCTACACTCTTTTCACGGGGATAACTAGCTAAGGCGCTGGTCTCTTTTTTTGTTAGATAGCTACCCCATGTCCCTATCTATGTAGGTTTCTTGGTCTGTTACAAACTGTTTCTATTTTTTTATTGAGTTCTACGTAATTATGTTGATGGATCACAGAATATGATCTGAAACATTCATGATAAAAAATTACACAATTAAAATCCAAAAAACTATTTACTTTGATATCATGAACGCAAATTTCATTTCATATAAGAAATGA
This sequence comes from Sequoiadendron giganteum, assembly GCA_007115665.2. NCBI lineage: Eukaryota > Viridiplantae > Streptophyta > Pinopsida > Cupressales > Cupressaceae > Sequoiadendron > Sequoiadendron giganteum. The sequence goes on from CM021105.1 coordinate 63,331,875, forward strand.
CAAAAGTGTAGTGTTATATATCAAGGACCAATAACTTAAAAAAAAATCTGAAATGAAAAAGAATGGGATGAGGAGAATCCATGTTTTGAACACTTCCCCGCAATCTTGTATAAGCATTAAATATTCAATTTGAGAGATAATCATTTATGTAGGTATCGAGAACGTGGGTGGCAGTATGTTTGATAGCATACCCTCAACAGACGCCATATTTTTTAAGGTAATAATGCAAACGTTAAAACCAGTCATTTCTCATAGTTGTAATTTCCTAAAAGAGTTGTGCATACATTACTTTTAACTTAGTTATTTAATGCATTATGTGTGCGTGCTATAGAATGTATTGGTAGATTGGGATGACGAGAGATGCATAAAGATACTTCAAACTTGCCACAAAGCTTTGCCTAAAAGTGGACGCCTGATAGTGGCAGAAACGATGAAGGTAGAGGACTCAAATCCAAGTAAGTCTTTTGAAATAGTTGGGGATCTAGTTATGATCGCCCTTGCAAACGGAGGGAAAGAGAGGAGCAAACGAGAATGGATGAAACTCCTTCAAACTTCGGACTTCAATATAGTAAAGATAGTGGGAGTACCTGGAGTACTCTCAAATTTGAAGATTATTGAAGCAATCAAGGTTTAAACATAATTCAGTAGTAATTTGTGAATCTCAAATAGAGGCAAATGACATTTAAATTGATGTCTTCAAATGCACTTGCCTTTGTAAATCATTATCATCTTGATGGTAACTAGGGACTATAGTCACTTTAATATCTTTATAAATTTATCTTGTATTTTTGTAAATGTTAGTAATTATTTGAACATAGATATTAATATTTTAAAAAAAATATTACACAAAATGTTTAAGAAACATTTAAATTATGAAAATTTAAGAGTTACAATTTAGATTTTCATATTTTATCATTTTGTAATTTAAATCTAGGGTTTTCAATGAAAAGTCATTGATTTATTCAATTGAACTTAACTTCTTTCATTAATGAATATATATGTATATGTCAAAAGTGTTATGGTTAATTGGTATGTCACCTTAAAAATAATGGGTTTAGTTTGTGGAAGTGAACTCAACCCATGCTTGCAAACTTATCCTATGATATTCTTTAAAAAAATTCTTGTGAATTTTCTAATAAGTAGACTATTAAATGATGATAATTTGCATCATACTCTTTAATTTTTCTATCAATCTAGTGGTATTCAAAACTACATTGATAAACAAAAAGTTTGAAACATGTAAACAAATTCTAGAACAATTCCTAGCTAATTTGCACGCACTAGGATGACAAATGAAATTATTCTAATATTATCAATTCATGCTGAGAAATAGAATATGGATGATATTTAATGACTAGATGATGATCAAAATGAGTGCAAATGAATGCTTTTTTATACACAAACATAATAGAAAATTGTGAATATTTTAGTAAAGTTAGTTTTGTACCAAAGTGTAACACGGTGCTAGTTGACTAAATGTTTGATTTTAATTTTGTAATCAAGTGGATGATGATCATATTTATGAGAAAAATCTTATACTAGTGGACATGAACTGGGTCAAACTATGTTGGAATTATATTTGATAGGATAATGATGGATTAATGATCGAAACCAAATAAATAAGCCAACTATACTAAAATTGCATTACATTAATATAAAGATAAATGATAAACATAAAAATCAGTGCAATCATGACTATGTTGATGATTTTTAAAGAGACGAAACTTGATCTTACCACTTATCTATGGATCTTCCAAAATCCGATGGTTAGCAAGGGTAAGGTTTGCCAGGCCAACAAACAAGTAAGTATTTTGAGGCCCTTACTCCTACTCTTCGGGCTCTGTGAAACCCAGGAGGGTAATCCTTGATATGTCCACATGATATTTATTTAATCAAGAACACATCCACATACAAATAAATTCCTATAAACCGTGAGTAGATAACATTCATCAAATATTTGGCTGACCTTTAAACAAATACTATCTATTGCAAGGAATGGAATGATACTTCAAATTGATACATTATGATTGAAGGTGTTTTAAATGATTTTCATTCTCATTCCAAGCCCTTGGTCTGGTGTATGACTAACTCATTTATCTTCAGGATAACCCAATGAAAAGACCAATGCCTCATCTTGGGATAGTGGAGTCACACTTGTAATAACCAATACTACCTTAGCAATTTAACACAGTAATTGGTGGACTATTGATATACTACTTTGCAGTATTCAACTACCTATGCCTAAAACACAACTACTTATTAATCTTATGCTCTGTCCTCACAAACCTGTGACCTTAATTTAGCATTTAATCAATTCTTTGAATTGAAGCAAAAATAAACTCACTCAGTCAATTAAAACAATTGAAGACAATTGAAAAGATCATTAACCATTTCATTCATAATCTGAAAGAAAATTACATTGGAGAGCTCATATTCTTTAGAACTGACACTTTCCTCTATAACCGCTGCTACTATAATATTATTTTAAGATCAGTACATAATAACTCATACCCTAGACTCCTTCTTAATCTATTCATCAGTTCATGTATTTACAATTTGCTCCTTCATGAGCTTCTTTTTTTTTACCTAGACCATTTTGAGACCTAAAACTCGAACCCTTGTAACTAGCCATGAAATCCATTTTATAGAATAAGGGAGCAACAAGCAACTGGCCCAATTACATTACATTTCATTTTCATTTGAAGGCTAATTTCACCTGAATTTGAGATATTCCCTAGATAGGTACATGTAATCATTTATAGAATAGGGGAAAGACAAAAAAAAAAACTTCACATGATTCATCGAAGAAGACCAACCAAGCCACCAAAAGGAAATGTTAGTCATTGCACCAGCCTCCAAAATCCACGTCCTCATCGAGAAAAAAGATTCTCCATCATACCAACCAAAAGGCCTCCAAGTTTTCACTAAGGACAAAGACCAAACACATGCTGAGAAGGACCAAAATACCACCAAGAAAATATTAAAAAAAAAAAAAAACAAGGACCAAGATGCTATCTTGCTCAATCAGCACCAGAATATGCACACCCACTCTATGTCCTTGCAAAATCCAAAGAAACAACCACTTCATCCTCATCAAATTCCATCAAATTAGCCATGGTAAGTAAGGACTGGTGGTAGCTTGAATCAGTTTCAATCTCACTTCTTGAGGGACTATCTGAGATTTCAATGGGAGAGTTATGTCATCCCACATAAGCTCAGCGACACTTATTCCTCCTTTTTGCTTCCCTCACAGATTTCACTGACTCCTTCTCCTTAAAATTAGTCGACTCTCCTGAAACAACCCTACTCCTCAAATGATAAGTGCTCTTAACACCATCTTGCACAAATTTCTTACCACGAGAATTCCCCTTGCTGTTTGGAGTTATAAGAACTCTAGGCATGCCTTATCCATTTTCAGGGATATTTTCATGGGACTCAAGTAGACTGAGTTTCCTAGAAATTTTGACTGGGGAGGCAGATACATTGTGTTTACTCATATTCAGTAAAGAAACTTCATAAAATTTCCCTTGCAATTCCTTGCCACAGTCACTCACATCATCTTGATCTTGGAACTAAGCCTAATTCCTCAGCTTCTAATTGTAGTTGCACAAAAAATACGATTTCCAACTCCCATTTATCGAGCAACTTGAGCGTGTTGACCATTAATGCTCAAAGAAGGTCAGCACAAGTGAGCAGACGATCAACTATTGGATTTCGAATCACAACCATTAATCTCTTAGATTCTTTAAAATTTGTTTATCATCTTCAATCATTTTAGAAAAGAAATAACTCATGTTCCTTAAGATCAGACTTGGGTAACCCTACATGTGTCGTTTGCCATTACTACTCGCTCACACAAGGCAAAGCAACTCTCATGTCCATATCCTAATTTTGAATATCAGTCATTGATCTCTTTATGAAATGGCATATTGGATGACTCAGATCGAGTCAATAAAGTTTGAATCTCCATCGACATGGCTCACTCATCCTTTGGCCAATGAAATTATGTCAGTTGGATGCTAACTCATCTATTTTGTGGAATCCACCACCCTTTTCAAAGCAGAATAAAAGATCCATGTGTCGTTCACCCATTGACCCTGCTACTAATTATTTTATTCCTGTAAGGCTGGCGGGGAATGACCAGGATGAAAACACAACAAATCTCGATTGTCGGTTCAAAGCTAATAGTGTCAGGTATGTAAGTGGAGACTAGGCCCTTGGCCTGCAATAGTACATGTGTCCACAGCCCGCTGACCCCACTGCTTATTATTTTATTCCTATGGGGCTGGCGGGGAACGACTAGGATTAAATCCTCTAATCAAATAGTTAACAAATCTACACGTGCAGTAAAGTTAGTTTTAAAAAAGGGTACCTGACTAGGTTGACAGGACTAAGACCCTCAAGAATAAATACTTAAGACCTAAGTCAATTTAACATGAAATATTTAGACTAGACTTAGGAATTATAAAGCAATGGAAATGTATTCAGTAACCGATAGACCTAAACCAAGGCCCGGTAATAAAATGATTCGAATGGCTCAAGTTGTAACTCAAATTACTAGTAACCAAGTGTACCATTTAGTGAAGAAATAGAACACCCAATGTTTAAAACTATGAAAATATGAAATGAGGGACTTTGAACCTATTGATACCAAAAGTTGGCAAGGTAACAATCCTCTATGGGAAACTCAGTTAAAGAGGGACCTATTGCGCTAAACTGAGTAACCTACGGATTTTAAAGAAGTCGGGTTCTTCTATAACTGGGTTCTTAGAATTGGAAAAGGAGTAGATATAAAATAAAAGATCTAACTAGTGCGGTGCGTTGAGATTTAGATTTAAGGCATGATAGACCTATCTTGTAGATGTGGTCTAAGGGCTAGTTAAGCAATCTGTTATGTCTGAAATAACAACCATTAAAGAAAAATACCTAAATAATTCATTTCATGACATAAAATAATTTGCACAAAGCTCTACTGAACAAAAAGAGTTGAAGGCATGGTTCTAAATCTAAATTCTATTCAAATCATTGAAGTTGCAAACAAACTATTCAAAAAAAACATAGTCTAATGTTATCAATAGTTAAGAAACATAAAGGCCAAATTACAAGGGTAGACTCTACGAGTCTTTACATTTCTCTAACAAAAAAAAGGCTGGGTGTCTCCCAAATTCTTCTACAAATATTTTGAACTTAACAATAAAACTTCCCCTAATCACCAACTCCTTCTTTCCTTTGAAAGAAGTGGTATATATAGCCAAGGGCATCCACTGCTTGAAAGCCCATAACATAAATGATTCCTCATCATGAATCATAAAGCTTGCAGCAATGATTCATCATGACCATTGTAACAGAAATATTCTCGAGCATGAACCCAGTCATTTTCTAGCTAGATGCATTCCCTGCAAATGATGGAAGTGGTCCTCGCCTACCCTATGTAAACAAGTGTCACCTCTTAGCAAAAGAAGTTAGAACACATGGCACAATATGGAAGCTTAGCATTCACATCACTCCTCCTTTTTATGTAGCTGCGTCGAAGGAATATGTGGCGGCATTTCACAGAATGAAGCTTGCAATGAGAAGACATATGGTAGCATTCTTGTTATCGGCACCACTTGAGGGGTTTGTCTAAAGCTTGTACAGGAGAAGGCTATGTGGTAGGCAGTTAGGGCCCAAAAGAGGGTTATATGGAAACAGGCTCAACATGCCTGATTCATTTACACGTGGGAGTAGGTCAGGGCTCAAAAGAGAAGGGAAGGGAAGCTTTCCTTCGGTGAGCGATTAAGTGACATGTGGTGGCATTTCACAGAGACCGACAAAAGGTTGGCATGGAGGCCATCAAAAATATCAGGGGCGGTCGGAAGCCAAGAAAAACATCAAAATCAACTCGAAGGGAGCATGGGGGTATATTAAATATCCATAGCTTATGGCACCTAATGGGTGAAAGCACAATAGTGTGTCACACTTTTGGCCTAACAAATAATTCTGGCCGAATAGATTTTGGGATACGTTTTGGTCGAATATGTTTCGACCGAAACCAAGTGTCGGTGATGTGGCACCTACGTGGAACCCCCCTTTTGAGCGAATGGGTTTCAATCAAAACATATTCGCTCGAAAAGCTTTCGACCGTAACAGGAAAATAAAAACAAAAAAATACGAAGGCCCACATTCATTTCCAGGCATGTTCGATCGAATGTTGTTCTATTGAAATAGGGTCGGCCGAATGCACCTATGTACAAAGCTTGGACAGCGACCCACTTCCGCTCCATTACGTTGGCGACGCCTCCCAGGTTCTCCTCTGTAACTACTTTACAAAATGGTTTCAAATGGAAAACGTTTTGAATGGAAATTTGGGGATTTCCAAAGCATAGTGAAGGGTTTCGATTTTAGCAAGTTCTGTTATTGAAGTGAATTTGGAATTTGGTGATATTAATTTTGTTCAATAAATAAATGAGAAATTTGTTGTTTTTGATTAGGGTTTGAAGAAAAATGGTGAAAATAGAGGGCTTTATCAAGTATGTAGTTTACGTACTTGAGTACAGTCCATGTTGTTTTCATATTGTAATATTAAGAAAGATTAGATTTTAGCAAGTTTTGTTATAGAAAATAAGGATGGCACAGTCCATTTTATGCAATGATCTTGCAAATGCATTGACTGTTCCATCCTTATTTTCTATTGCATCTTCATTTAATTCCACCCTAACAACAACCACGCCTATACAATATCCCATTGTAGCAATACTACCCAACTGCTAGACATACCAATGGTCATATAGGTCATTCATAGGATTTCAACAATTGCACAAGTCGGATTTTCATCATCACATAATCAAATTTGCAAACCTTGACATCTTGAGAGTAGATTTGACATAGTTGTAGATCTGAAAATATTGTTTCCAACTGTTGCAATGAAATAAAATCAATTTCAAAGAATTTTAAATTGGTGTTTGATGTGGAATCTAAAAACAATGACAAAGAAACAAGAGATACCCCTTCAAGACTATAACCTAATAAGGTGATTGAAATAAGAAATATCTCTCACAAATAAATGCCTTGAAACTTACTTGACTGTCATATATCATATATATGCCTTTTAAAATTGAAAGGTAAATGCATAGTATGAAGTAGAAGATGGGTCAAGTGAAACCGGACTCCCTTAGGCTCCATTATGTTGTAACAACCTTTATAATTATCCATTTAAGCCCACATTTTTTAATGTTAAGTATAAAGAGATCACATAAGGAATTTTGTTTTCATGTAAAATTATTAGGAAATGCACCTGATTTTTGAGTATGGTACAATTTGGTATTTTTTAGAGTAAATATTCTCTTGGAAGATTTTGCTTTTGATCATCATGATTGAAATTTCCCGCAAAGTGCATGCTGATTTTTTGTACAGATAAGTGCCCTCAACTAATAATACTGCATACAAAGATTGTAATTCAGAGAACTTGTTGCTTGTTTCTCTTGATCTAAAACTCCAAAGTATAACTAATTATGTTTTGAGCTGGCTATAAGAGAAACCCAATAAGCACAAAATTGAGCATTGTTAAATATAACACAAGTAGACAAGATGAGAATTTATTGCCTGGATTCTGGTATGAGAAGTTGTTTGCACTTGATTTAGTTCTTGGGATTAGGTTGGGGCTGATGTCCATTGCTAGCATTGGAATACTTGATTCAAGTACAATAAATCTAGAAGCATCTAACCTAAATGGAACTATCCATATTCACCTTGAATATTTCCTACAATTGGAATATCTTACAACTTAGTGATATGGAGATAATCAATATTTTTAACTCTATGTATATTTATATCCTCAAAGCCTGGTAAAGATTCCATTCCATATCATCTACGCATAGCCATGCCACCTAAAGTTCAGAGAGTCCTTTCTGAGGCCTTACTGCATATGACTGTTTCTGCATGTCGACATCCAACATTTCAGTGCATGTATAGTATGGGGAGCATACCACATTAGTTTTCATCTATTCAGTGGTGGTTTGACTCTTTTATTTATTTTTTCTGATAATTTTTCTTTTGTGAAAAAATATTTTTCACTGCTAACATATTATTTTCATATTTTATATATGAAAATTCAAACCTAATTCTCCCAAGGGATCTTAGAGCCTACTAGAGGCTTAATCTTGACAGTTATTTTCTTAGCACCATAAATGTGGTTATAGTTAAATATTTTTTAGCATAAAAACAAAAAAATAGTTTGACCATGTGATATTTTTTTGACTTTTCTTTATAAACTTTGGTCAAAACATTTTCTATATTCTATATCTCCATATTCTTTTTTTTGGTTTTGTGCAAGGTTTTCCAGAGGAAATTTTCTCATTCAACAATCTGATCTGATATACACACTTCACTGTCAGTGATAAGTTACCTATCTAGTTTAAGGATTTGGAGATCTTCCTATACAAATGAAATTAAAACTTTTGTTCAAAACTTGAACTGAATATTAGAGGGATAAATTTACATTGGAGAGAAAGAACCCACGTACAATCATCCTTATCAATCAAGTAGATTATAGGCCAACCTTTATAGGTCCAAATTTCATGCGTAGATGGGAAAGTAATGCCACAAATATATCAAATCTATTCTTGTTGGCTTAATCCCAAAAAACATTGTGCTTTGGTCTCTACCTTTTTTTCTCATTGGTGCTTTGGCATGCTATAAGCAAGGGAAAAGTAATTTGATTTAGGTCATCTTCATTTTGCTTGATCTTTTGCTTCATATGATCAAATTCTCCCTTCTTACCTCAACTATAATAGGCATTTATGTAAAACCCTAATGTTTCTCCCTGCTACATGGGTCAAGTGAAACCAGATTGAAAACTTCCTCTTTTCATTACTTGACACCTAAACTAGCCAGAAATTTCTATCACTGCTTAAATTTTTCCATTACAAGAATTTTCACTTTTTTCTTTTATTTAAACTTTATGACATTTTAACATAGCTTTAATAAATGACCCCTTTTAAAAAAAAAAATGTCAACAATATCAAAATGAAATAATGATAGATCATACTACATGCTAAAATTTATCACAAATTAAATGATAAAATTAATCTCTCCCATTCACGTGAAGATCACCTCCCTCTATAAACACATAGTGATAATATTCATTAACCATAGAGAGATTATGATTGATAAATAACCATCATACTAAATAATTAGTTCTAGATAATTATAGGTCTAAATTCAAAATCTAGGAAACAATAAACCTAAAGCATCATCAAAATAATACATTTATGCAATTATTAATATGAGAGAGAAATAGAGTCATGACAAAAGACAAGATAACCAACAAGATCAAGTAAGGGGTGGGAAAGGAATCATACCAAACAAATAAATTATAAGTACACATCAATTTTAATAACAATCCAACAAAAATAGGATGTGGTATACTAAACATCAAAAGTAAATTATCATCATTAAAACTCAAGCATGATTCCCTTAGGGATTTCATGTACAAGTAGATCATAGAACTCGTTTTGCATGATTCCATTCGGGTCTTCAATCTAATTTATGTTTATAGTAAGTTCGCTTGTGTGATTTCTTTACTTGGTCTTCATGAACATATATGTTTAGCACTACCTTATGTGTATGTGTGTATGCATGTACATGTATATATATATATATATATACACGTGCATGTGTTTATGTATGTATGTACATATGTGTGCATGTGTGTATGTACATATGTATGTATATGTGTATATGTGCATGTATGCATGTGTGCATATGTGTATATATGTGTATATGTATGTGTGTATGTATATGTACATATATGTGTATAATTTGCATATATATGTGTATGTATGTATATATATGTGCATGTGTGTATGTATGTATGTACATATGTGTGCATGTGTGTATGTATATATGTATGTATATGTGTATATGTGCATGTACGCATGTGTTTATATGTGTATATATGTGTATATGTGTGTGTATGTATACATACATGTGTATAATTTTCATATATCTGTGTATGTGTGTATATGTGTACATACATATGTATGTATATGTGTACATACATATGTATGTATATGTACCTATACATACATATGTATGTACACATATGTACATACATGCACACATACACATGTATATATGCAAATTATACATACATATATGTATACATACACACATACACATATACATGTATATACACATGCATACATGCACATATACACATATACATGTACATATATATACGTACACACATGCACACATACACATACACACATACAAACATGCACATGTATGTATGTATATATACATGTGTATATATTAAAACTAACCAAAATATTAAAAAATTATGTATTTGGATTCCCCAGTCCGAGCTCTACAAAAGGGTATTTTTTGTTTTTACGAAAAATCATTTTAACTAGAAAAATACTTAGTTAAAGTTGAAAGTTTCAGAAAATTCTGAAAAATGCTAAGTTGGCTGCCAACCAGACAGTTTCGGCTGAAAGGGTTTCTATCAGAAGGGTTTCGACCGAAACCCTTCCAATAGAAACCCCAAACATATAATAAGCCAAATTGAAAGCCGATTGTAAAGTTGGAAGGGAAAAATTTAATTCTTTTGGTTTCGGTCGAAACATTTTCAGTCGAAATTAGTTCGCTCGGAACTATTTATAATTTGGCCGAAAGTGTGACACAAGTTTGTGCTTTTACCCTGTAGTATATTTCTCTCTCTTTCATTTTCCTCATGCTGAGCTAAGTGAGCACCGAGAGCTATCGTTGTTGCTGAGATGTATAGGATTAATGGTTTTCCTAGAATTGGTGGCATTAGAATTGGTGGAATGAGTAGGTAATTGATTTTTTTGAATGCCTGGTTACATTTTTTGTCCCATTTGTATGCTACTCCTTTGTGGAGTAGATGAGAACATGGGATATGTTTGTCTGCCAACTGAGCTATGAATTTGCGGATAGATTGGAGCCTTCCTTGTAGACCTCTTAGCTATTCTACTATCCTAGGTGGTTCCATTTTGAGGATCGCCTTGACTTTGGCGGGATCTACTTCAATTCCTATCATTGACCTGATATACCCCAGGAGCTTACCTGATTGCACTCCGAAGACACACTTCTTTGGGTTGAGTCTAACCTTGTATTTTTCCAATCTATCAAAAATGGAACTCAGAACTGCTATGTGGTCCTGTCTTTTCCCTGATTTAGCCAATATGTCATCCACATAATCTTGCCCAATTTTATGGATCATTTAGTGAAAGATCAGTGTCATGGCTCTTTGATAAGTTTCTCCTGCATTCTATAACCCAAACGACATCATATTCCAGCAATAGGTTCCCCATGGGCATGTGAATGTTGTCTTGTGCTGGTCCTCTTTTGCTATCATGATCTGATTATATCCAAAAAAACTCGTCCATTAGTGATAGAATCTCATGTTTGGTTGTCATATCCACTATCATGTCGATGTTGGGTAGTGGAAAGTCATCCTTAGGACACACTTTTTTAAGTCTTTGAAATTAGTGCAAATGTGGATGACCCCATGTGGCTTTGAAACTGGGACAAGATTTGATACCCATTTTGGATAATCGATCGGGCATATGAAACCAACATCCAAGAATTTTTGCAATTCCATTTTGACTAGCAAGGCTATTTGGGAATGCATCTTTCTGAGATTTTGTCTCACAGGTTTTGCTTCAGGGTATGCTTCCAAATGATGAAATACCACTTCTAGGTCAAGCCCTAACATATCAACATAAGTCCACGCAAAATTTACCTTTCTTTCCTTCAAGAATGCAACTAAGAGTTCTTGTTCTTCTGTGAGAAGTAAGTCAACATAGAAGGTGATGTGTGGCGTTGCTTCTGTTCCCAAATTAATGGGGCTACAATGTTTTGCTAGGACCGCTGATTTTTCTTGATGAAATGCAGTGAGGGGATGATTTAATCCTTCATCCTTTGGTGCCTCAGAGAGGTTTTCACCGTTGGATGCATCCTTTATTTTTACTATTTTAGGGTCAGGGAGTGCAATAGAGTGGTTTTCACTCAAATACCTTGAGATTCTCAATTTCTCACTTTTGCGACTGAAGGATTCAATTGTCTCCCCATAATAGGCTTGAGTGTCTAGTGTGATGTCAAACCCAACCTTATAATCTCCATATGGTACTGTATCTTGTAATCCCATGAACTCTGAGAGTGCCTCATCGTTTTCAAACGTGTCCAAAATCGGTGCTCCTTGTTGGTCGTAGTCGATGACTTGGGGGTAGACCAAGTTTATCTTATGGGTTTGTTGGTCCACCTCAAAGGATGATATATTAATCATGAGGAGGGAGGAATCCTCAAAAAGCATGGGTAAGCTGGTTACGGTATCCTCATCATTGCTACTACTACACACATCAGTGATATCAAAGGTGAAGTTATCTAAGGGAAGAACTGTAGATATGGGTAGCTGAAGGGCGGCTACTGTTAACTGAGGGGGATTCTTGACTAATCTAATTGGGGGACTTCGGTCACGTATGGTTACACTCAGAGGGGCACACCCAAGGCCAATATTTTTCATTCATCTCTCAACAATGATGGGTTCTAGTTAGCCATTGTTGTTCCTTCCAAGGCTTTCATTTCTATTGTAGCCCATACCAAGCATCATTTGTAGCCCCTTGCTTCTCTCATCCATGGGAATATTAGGTGCGGGCCTTTCATCTTGGTATAGTGAGCTTTAAATCATGTCTCTTTCATCCACGGTTTCCCAACTTAGATCCCCCAACATCAGAATCTAGAAGGGCCTGCCCTGAAAGTTTGTGAGGGTGTTTCAGCCAGTTGAGGTCGTCCATGTGTCCTAGGAGATTGAGGTAACTCTCCTAGAACAAAAGCATTTTTCTTCATCTTATACTCTCCACACCCATTGTCTTGGATCATGATCTTGATGTCAGTTATTTTGGGGATGGAGGGTGTCTTTGTCCTAGAAGTGGAGGCGATGTTGGATGGGTCGATATATGGAGTGGAGGGGCCTTCATCATTCTTCGGCACTTGCTGAACCTTATAATACTTGGCCTCCAGATTTTTGCAATAGGCGAAGGGTTTGGGATCACCATAGATTGTGACCTCTTGGTTTTGGTGTGAAAACTTGATGCATTGGTGGAAGGTTGATACAACTACTTGCATCCCATGGATCCATGGGAACCCCAAAAGGATGTTATATGGTAGGTCAAGGTCAACCACTTGACAGGTAGTTTCCATAACATCTGGCCCTACTTGAATAGGGAGTTGAATAGTGCCCTGGGACACTCTTTCTTGATCGTTGTAAGGCTTGATTGTGATACCTTTTCTCTTTTCAATGGAATCTTTAGAGATTCCCAAATTATTTATAAGATTGAGTGAACAAATGTTGAGGCTTGCACCTCCATCCACCAAGACCCTTTTAACCTTATTTTTGTGATCTAGGACCTCAAGGTGTAATACATGGTTGTGAGATGGCTAGGCGGGGAAATCCTGATTGGAAAAGGTGAGGAGATTTGGAGTGGTGATGTTACTGACCATATCTTGAAATTTCTCTATACCAAGGTTGGCGAAGATAGTGGATGAAGCCAGGGCTTCCTCAAGTATTTCCCTGTGGGCAACTGAAATCTTCAGCAACTCCATGATGGAGATCTAAGCAGGGTGTTCTTTTTAACTAGTCAAGGACGTTGTAACTATTAGGGATGGACTTTTGATTTGAGGTGGGGGTATTAGATGGTTGTGATGCCCCGACAATGGTGACCTTGACACCACGTGTGGTGACTCGACAGTCAGTGTTGGCTCCCTTGATGCTAACAATAGTGATCAATTCGCCAAGGCATGCGATAAATCCTTCGTATATGTGGTTCACTTTGCCAAAATTTTGCTTACCTTTATCGTTTCCTTGATTGTGGTTGGGAATTAGATTCGTGTATATCTTCAAATCTTGATTGTCAGCCGATTGCTCAACATTTATGATTTTATCATCAATGAGATCTTGGATGATATTTTTTAGTTTCATGCAGTTGGTTGTTGTATGCCCCTTGAGTTTATGATAATCAAAAAGGAAATTTTCATTATACCAGGGTGGTTTCACCTAGGGTTCTTGGTGATTATCATAGGTGGGGAATTTGATGAAGTTCTCATTAACCAACTTCTTCATGATGGATTTGATGGATTCCCCAAGGGTTCTGAACTTCCTCTTGGGGGATACCTATTTCGCGAAGGTGGCCCTCCTTGATTATTGAAGTTGTTGACTTTATTGGCGGGTGGTTGTTGGGTTACCACATTGGTTTGCACGTTATTGTGATTTTTTTTCTGTGGTTGATGATGTGTTTGGACATTCTATTTGGGAGCACTGATAATGACCTTGGCATCAACCACTCCATCATTGGTGACAATCCTGTTTTTCACCCATGTGCGAGGTTTATCGTTGTAGCTAGTGGATGGGTGACTATCTTGATGTTCAAGATATGTAGGTGTGCCCCCTTGTGTTATAAGGGTCCTTTTGATGTTGACTGCCTTGGGGATCAATTGGTCATATGTGGTGATGTATTGACTCTTTAGATAAAATTCCAAGGTCTTGTGCAGATTAGCAATGATGGTACAAACCTATTGTTCCTTTGGCATGGCCCATTTTATCTGATTGGATTTGGATCACCATTGTTGTACGAAGGAGGTGAATGATTCCCCCTTTCCTTGCTTGAGTGTTGATAATTCATCTAGACTAACATCCACACAAATGTTGAATGCATAATTCTAGAGGAATGCATCTTTGATTTCTTGAAATGTTTTGATGCTAGTAGGCAAATGAGAGAACCACTCCATGGTGGCACCAGCCAAGCTTCGAGGAAACAACCACATTAGATATGTGTTGTTGTATGTGACTTCCATACAATGTACCTGGAACTCCCTGATGTGATCTTCAGGGTTTCCTATCCTACAATATCTGTCAAATTTTGTAATTTTGAATCCCTTTAGGAATGATACCATTGCTAAGATTTTGTCAAAAGGATAGGGACACAGATTGTTGGGTGTCCTTGTTGTTTTTCCTGATTGAAAATCAAGCACTTCCTGCGAGAGTAGTTTGATTTGTGATGTTACATCACCTTATGGATCAGGAGGTGGGGTGAACATGTTTTGAGGTGTTGGATTGACGAGCAGGACGTTGGTGGGAGTTTGCTACAATCTTTGTTGAGGGAGTAATGCTTGCATTTGCTGCTGAGCAAACAATGCTTGTTGTTGGTTGTGCTACTGTTGTGCTAAAAATGCTTGTTGTTGGGCTTTTTTTTATTGTGCCAACAATGCTTGTTGTCGGGCTTGTTGTCGGGCCACTTCCTATTGTACTTGATAATCTTGGAAGACTTCTTGCAATTGTGCTTTGTATTGTGCTTGTGCTTGTTGGGCTTGATATTGGGCTCGGTCTTGAGCTTGTGCTTGTTAGATTGCTTGTGCGATTTGAGCAGCTTGTGCGGCTTGTGCAGCTTGGGCGACTTGAGCTGCTTACATAGCTTGGGCAACTTGAGCTGCTTGTGCAACTTGGGTAGCTTTTTTTTGTTGTAGTAAATCTTTGGCTTGAGCAGCCTGTTGTGCTTGCTAAGCAACTTGTTGGTTTTGGATCGCATTTTGATGGGTGGCTTGTCGAGCAACTTGCAATGCGATGGTGAATGAATTTTCCATGTGTTTTGGTGGTGGTGGTGGTGGATTGGGAGTGGTATGGACAGTTGTGATGAGCAGAATGGTCATGTTGATGATCAAGGTTTGAGTTGTGGATGGTGTGATCGAGATGTTTGGTCCTTGGGAAACCATGCTTTGGGAGATTTGAGGAATGGTGGATGTGTTAGTTGTTGAGGTTGCTTGGATGGTCACAATCTATTGTTGTGATATCGATGGCAAGACAAGAGGATTTGATATGGTGTTCTGATTTGATTGATTGGTGGTGGGTAGAGGAGGAAGACCCAACCCAGTGGGTGATGTGGATGTAAGTGGTAGAGGTGGAAATGGTAGAAAGATAGGCAATGTGTTCCCTTGAAGTGATGATGATGGATCAAAGATTCATCCGGCTCCAAACAGATCACCTTCTCCTTGTGAGGTAGGGAGAGAGGTTTGTGTGTCCAAAGGATAATTTGGTGTTGCATGATAAGAGGTTGGATTGGTGGAATCATGGAATGTAAGGGAACGTAAGGGTGTAATGGATTTACCAGAATAGATTGATCTGGTGTGGTGTTTGCATGCAACTTTCGATTGCTCACAAGGGGATGTTTTTGGAGTTCATGAAGCAATGAGCTTCCCTTGTTAACAATCAACGGGGTTGAAGTGATAAATGATATGATTTGGAGGATGTCTTGAGTGATAGTTTGGAATGGAAGTGTGGATGAAGTTGAGGGCATGATCCCAAGAGGTCTTTCCACAATAGTACTTACGTCATAGTCGGAAGGGAGTTTAGCCCCTTCGTTTGCCAACTCAAGTATGTATTGGGAGGGATATAACCTCATTATAGCATTGACAATTCAATGATTTTTGGGATTTCACACCATCTCAAGGATTTCCTCTTGTGTCATCCCTAGGACATTGTTAGTGATGTACTCTACTTGACACTCCTCTTGAGGGGTTTTTTATGGTAGAGATAAGTTGCTCGGGGGATTGCTTAATCCGACATGATTCATTTCGGGGATAGTTTGACTTAGATCGCTTGAAGTTGATGTTTCCTTGGTGATTTCCATATTATTCTTGCGTTGTAATCCTGTTTTCACCATAAAATAGAGACCAATTGATTTAACTTTAGGTAAAAAGAGAAGAACTAGGATGATTTAAGGATCAAAGTGATAATGAGGATGAGATAAACGGAAGGCGGATGATGTGGATGAGTGAAACTCTTGAGAAAATTTAAGGGGGAGGCTAAAGTTTAGGACTTGATTTGATTGGATTTTTATTGATTGATTTAGATAATGAACTTATAAAATCTAGGAGGTTGTGTTGGCCTAGAGTGAACTCGTACACAAGAGGATAATTTGACTAAATATGTAAAGAAGGATTCATCAAGACACCCTAGTCAAATAGTATAATGAACACCTAGACCTCAAGATGTTGGATTTTATCAAGAGGTAAACTTGTTCACAAAAGGTTGATAATTTGGCAAAATATGTGGAGAAGGATTCATCTACACATATCTAACCAAACAAGATGATTTTTATTTTTCCTAGAAGTTTAGCATAAGTGATGTTTTCAAAGTTTCCAAGAGTTTGTTGGTGAGATGATTTTTGGATTTCGATGGTTGAGGGATGGATTAGAGTGATGATTTTGATCCTATGTTTGACCTAGATAAGACTCCTTTTTACTTAGTTTTGAAGAACACGCTTTACACTTCCTATGTGAGAAAAGAAAACCTTTGAAAGAGATTGGGATTTTTTTGACAATAAAACTCATACAAGCTAGGGTTGCTTCTTGAAGCTTTCTTGTAGAAGTTGTAAACAAACCTTTCTCTTACCTCGTGAAATCTTGAAAGATGCTCTTCACGAGATTTTGGACTAAGACTTTTGAACCTTGGTTTCTGGATTTTGATTTTGCGGGAAATCATTTAAAAGAGCACATGTGTGGGGTTCAATTGTTCTTTAGTTTTGTTAATGAGTTCTTTTCACCACAAACAACTTCTTGATTTAGAATTTCAAACTAAATGTCTAATGTCCTAATCTCTTCTTATCCCACAAAGTCCATTATGTGGAAAGTCAAGGAAATTAAGGAATTTTTTTCTTATTTGTTGACTTTAGTGAAAACAAATGATGATTAAACTCGAATACTTAGAAACCTCTAAGGAAGAAATCCCTAGGGCAAGGAAGAGCACTTGGATTTGTCAAATATATTTATTTCCTCCAAAGGTTTTGAAATTTGAAGCTTTTGTGAATGTTTGTTTTCAAATGTTTTGAAACCCAAGCAAAGTCTTTTTGATTCCAAGAGCATGCACAATCCTAAGATGAAAAGACAATATTTGTTGGGTTCCCACTTGGATAAATCCATGTACGCATATTCAATGCAGATGACTAGATGTTTGACCACATAGGCTCCCCCTTATAGCTCACTCGGTGCTCGAGTCAGCCAAGCATCAGTACCTATGAAACTCCCATGGCATACTTTTCATCTCTACAACAAAATCACATGCTACATGGGGCGGCTTCAAAGGACATGATCTTTTGCATGAACAAGTAGAAAGGTTTTTGGCCTTCACTAAACAAGGGGTTTTAATGCGGGCATTCCATTCATGGGGGACCATCCATATGACAAGAGACCATTGTTTCCCTTCTCGTCGGAATAATCCTCATGATTCTCAAACTTTCCTCGAGAATCCACACTTATATACTGGTTGGAATTCGTTTGGCTTTAAAGTGTGTTTCTAGTTGGGTCGTTCCTTGGGGTGATTACTTTTTCCCACTAGCCAGACCCTCTAAGATAAAAAAAGCTAGTAAGAATATCCCATAGTTCAATCAACCTTTGTTAAAAAAAATAAAGGGAGAACACTCTCAATATGCCTCACCCACACTCGCAAGATGGGTTCAATTTTTAATCCCAAATGAAATGTGAAGGAAATCACTTACACAACGTAAGATCACCAAAAAGACTTTTGATTCTCAAGGTCATTATAAAGCGCGAGAAAAGTGCATACGTCCTTTTGATGATATTATTTTGGGTAAGTAATTACAAAAAAAAGTAGCACTTATTCATTTTAAGTCCACAAAGCAATGATTTAATTCTTTTTTGTGCATCAAAATGAAATATGGAATTTTCCTTGTTCAATTATTAATAATCAAACCAAATCTAGTGAGTTTGTCCTAAAGTTCTTTTTAATCCCTTTGTTTGCAAAATTGAAAGTTTGTGTAGTGTTCTTTTTAGAGCCCAAAAGAAAATTAGTGTGTCCTAAGAGCATGAAAGTAATCAAATCCTTAGGAAGGGATTATAAGTTCTCCCAAAGTGTTTAAAAAAACTTAATGTAATAAGGACAATGATGTCATAGTGAAAAACTTCTCTTGGCTCCCTCCTTGCTTCAATTTGCAAACTGATTAAAACCAAGAAACATAGAGACATAAAATAAGTTAGAAGCTCAAAAGTTAGAAACAAAAAAGCACATGCCCAAATAAATCAATTTTGAACCATATGAAGACTGTTGTACACTAACATGATTGAGTGAGGTACTCTCTTTCCTTAGCTCAAATGCAGGTTCATGGAGTATCGATACATGAAAGATGGCATGCTTCTTTTCTTCATGTACAATGCAAGCCTGGAATGATTGTGAGTTAGGGGAGTGGGTTGAAAAATGGTTCATAAGTTATCTTAGCCCACTTCACACGTATCACCCTCCGACAACATTGGAACTGACACAGATGGAATCATTGGTCGACTTTGACCATGTATCAGATCTAGTTCAATGAGGTGATATATCTACTTTCTTAGTTGTTGAAATTCCATATTGTTATCTTACTTTGTACTGTATTTGTAATGTTGACAAATTTCAAGAGGTTTTTTGCACATATCAATGCAAGGCATGTTTATGTAGTTATTGAAGATGAAGAAAATGAACAAGGAACAAACTATTACTTGTGTCATTGTGTTGAGACCAAAAAAAATTGGAGGCCCCAGTTATAGATGGAGAAAACATCAAAAACCCTACAGGCTCAGTTGTGGTTATTGGAACATGGCTTAGAAGGTACCCACATTCAAGTGTTAAACATTGGCTATTTCAGGACTTTGATGTGCATCATAATATTCTTCATTACTCGAATCTTGTCATGGCATCCAATGTTCATTTGACCAAATATGGGGGTAGACCTTTGAATAGGACGTTATGGAAGGTTTGTGAGTCTAACCATGAGGCAATACTTGACACAATAAAGAGTAGAGTAGACCCGGATGGTTCGTTGGATTAATTTGTAAGTATATGCACATTGGTTCTTATTAATTTATACTTGTATGCACATTAATTTGTTTGATGCCAATGCTATCATCTTATTTTAAAGTGATTGGTGCCCCCTTGCAAAAAATGCAAATATATGAGCCATCCAAGAGAATGCTAGCCAGAAAAGCAATGCAACATCCTTATTTTGATGCCTGCATGCAACATCTGTAAGTGCCTTCCATCTATTTTTATTTCATTTCCATTTTGGATGCTCTTTATTTTTATCTTTTACTTTGCGTATTTGTAAGTAAACTACTAAAAATTGATTGATCTTTCGTTGCAGAAAATGTTGATTTAAGAGCCATCAAAGAGAATCTCAGCCAAAAAAGAAATGCAACATCCTTATTTTGATGATCTTGACAAATATCAATTTTGATTTCAAACCATTATAAAAGAGCATGTGAAGCTTAGCGAGGGAATACCAAGTTACTCATTTGAAGTTAACCTCATAATGAGCACCTATGATGTAGAAATTTAAAGAGAATCTCGAATGTATGAGTGACATTTTAAAAAGATCTGTGAGAACGAAGTGCTCGAGGCATTCTAATAAGATTTAATTAAATAATGAGATATACTCAAATATTGTAAGGTTTGAGTTAATGTTTGGTGTAATAGCACCTTGTTCTATAAATGCCTTGAATAGGAAAATTTGCAAACTTTGAATTTTGAAATGTAAACAATGTGAAAAAGGTCATATAAAGCTCATGTAAACAATTTGCAACTTTTTTTCTGCAACTCGTGTGACCAAGAAGACTGTTCCAACACGTCCGAATAGGTATGTTTATGCTAGACATGATCCTCTTTCACACCGAAACACGTAGAATCACTCTGAGCTATGTTCCACCAGATCGATCCCTTAAGGGGCCAAAGTGCAAAATGACTGCAAACTTCAGCATACTATTACTTGGATACTCTGACACTTAGAAAATTCTCATCTGATCCTACATGATCATGTTGGACCCCTCTAGAAAAACCTCTCTCAGTTTTGGCTATCTTAGAGTGGTTTTCTCGTGGCGGCGAATTTTCACTTGCTAGAAAAAATGTCAAATTCAAGCTGTGCAAAGCTGCAAAGTGGTGCAAATTTTGCTCTGCAACTCGTATGACCAAACTAACTGTTCCAACGTGTTTGAATAGGTATTTTTATGCTAGGCATGGTCTTTTTTCACACTGAAACACGTGGAATCGCTCTGAGCTATGTTCCACTAGATCGATCCCTTAAGGGTCCAAAGTGCAAAATGGCTGCAAACTTCAACATGCTATTACTCGGATACCATGACACTTATAAAATTCTCATCTGATCCTATAGGATTATGTTGAGCCCCTCTACAAAATAATCTCTTGGTTTTGGCTATCTCAGAGTGGTTTTCCCGTGGTGGCGGATTTTTACTTGATGGAAAAAGCATCAAATGCAAGTAGTGCAAAGTTGCAAAGTGGTCCAACTTTCGTTCTGCAACTTGTGTGACAAAGAGAACTATTTCAACGTGTCCGAATAGGTATGTTTATGCTAGAAATAGTCTTGTTTTGCACTGAAACACGTGGAATCACTTCGAGCTACGTTCCACCGGATCGATCCCTTAAGGGTCCAAAGTGCAAAATGGCTGTAAACTTCAACATGCTATTACTCGGATACCATGATGCTTAGAAAATCCTCATCTGATCCTATAGGATCATGTTGATTCCCTCTACAAAAACCTCTCTCGAGTTTGGCTATCTAGGAGTGGTTTTCCCGTGGTGGCGGATTTTCACTTGATGGAAAAAACATCAAATGCAAGCAATGCAAAGTTGCAAAGTGGTGCAACTTTCATTATGCAACTTGTGTGACCAAGCAGACTATTCCAACATGTCTTAATAGGTATGTTTATGCTAGGCATGGTCCTTTTTCACATCGAAACACTTGGAATCGCTCTGAGCTACGTTCCACCAGATCGATCCTTTAAGGGTCCAAAGTGCAAAATGAATGCAAAGTTCAACATGTTATTACTCGAATACCGTCATGCTTAGAAACTTCTTGTTTGATCCTATAGGATCATGTTGAGCCCCTCTACAAAAAAATTCTCGGTTTTGGCTATCTTGGAGTGGTTTTTCTCGTGGTGGCGGATTTTCACTTGATGGAAAAAGCATCAAATTCAAGCAGTACAAAGTTGCAAAGTGGTGCAAATTTATTTTCGCAACTTGTGTGACCAAGTGGACTATTCCAACATGTCTGAATAGGTATGTTTACGCTAGGAATGGTCCTCTTTTGCATCGAAACACATGGAATCACTTTGAGCTATGTTCCACCGGATCGATCCCTGAAGGGTCCAAAGTGCAAAATGGTAACAAAATTCAGCATGCTATTACTTGGATACTGTTACACTTATAAAATTCTCGTCTGATCCTATAGGAAGGTGTTGGGCCCCTCTAGAAAAAAATCTCTCGGTTTTGGCTATATTGGAGTGATTTTCTCATGGCGGAAAATTTTAACTTGATGGAAAAGTGTCAAATTCAAGCTGTGCAAAGTTGCAAAGTGGTGCAACTTTCACTCTGCAACTCATATGACCAAACTAACTATTCCAACGTGTCTGAATAGGTATGTTTATGCTAGGAATGGTCTTGTTTTGCACCAAAACATGTGGAATCGCTTGGAGCTATGTTCCACCAGATCGATCCCTGAAGGGTCCAAAGTGCAAAATGGCTGCAAACTTTAGCATGTTATTACTTGGATAACGTGATGCTTAGAAAATTCTTGTCTGATCCTACAAGATTGCGTTGAGCCCCTCTACAAAAACCTCTCTCGGTTTTGGCTATCTCGGAGTGATTTTCCCGTGGTGGCGGATTTTCACTTGATGGAAAAAGCATCAAATGCAAGTAGTGCAAAGTGGTGCAACTTGAGTGACCAAGCGGACTATTCCAACACATCTGAATAGGTATGTTTATGCTAGGCATGGTCCTCTTTTGCATCAAAAAACATGGAATCTCTCTGAGCTATGTTCCACTGGATCTATCCCTGAAGGGTCCAAAGTTCAAAATGGCTGCAAACTTTAGCATGCTATTACTTGGATACTGTTACACTTAGAAAATTATCGTTTGATCCTATAGGAAGGCGTTGGGCTCCTTTAGAAAAACCTCTCTCGGTTTTGGCTATCTTGGAGTGGTTTTCTTGTGGTGGCGGATTTTCGCTTGATGGAAAAAGTGTCAAATTCAACTTGTGCAAAGTTGCAAAGCGGTGCAACTTTCTCTCTACAACTCGTATGACCAAACTAACTATTCCAATGCATCTGAATAGGTATGTTTATTCTAGGCATGGTCTTGTTTCGCACCGAAACATGTGGAATCGCTCTAAGCTACGTTCCACCGGAGCGATCCCTTAAGGGTCCAAAGTGCAAAATGGCTGCAAACTTAAGCATGCTATTATTCAGATACCGTGATGCTTAGAAAATTTTCTTCTAATTCTATAGGATCATGTTGAGCCCCTCTACAAAAACCTCTCTCGGTTTTGGCTATCTTGGAGTGGTTTTCCCGTAGCGGCATATTTTCACTTGATGGAAAAAACATCAAATGCAAGCAATGCAAAGTTGCAAAGTGGTGCAATTTTTGTTCTGCAACTTGTGTGGCTAAGCGAACTATTCCAACACGTCCAAATAGGTATTTTTACACTAGGCATGGTGCTCTTTCACACCAAAACAAATGGAATTTCTCTGAGCTATGTTCCACCAGATCGATCCCTTAGGTTGGAGGAGTCTAAAGTTGCAAATTTGTAAGTTGCTTAAAGCAAAAAATTTGAAATGCAATAGTTACTTGTTTTGAAAGCTAGTTTTTAGTTAGTTGAGGGTGTGGATCAGTTAGACAAGGGTGTAAAACATTATGTAAAGCCTTGAGAGGCTCGAATGAAGGTTTTTGATGAACTTTTGGAGAAGATAAGATAAGAATTATTCACACTATTTTCTGTTTTTTAGATTTTTTATACAAACTTGTTGATCCCGTACTTGGTATGACCTCCGACTTCCTATACGGTCCCAAGGTTGACATGGATTCAAAGAGGGTTGAGTTTAGAAGAACCCATCTGTCATGGTAATGAATGGCCCACTTAGCACTCATTGCATGTAGGTGATGCTCACAATATTCTATTACTACTTCTAGGTGAGGCACTAGGCCTTCCCAGGAGGTCACCCATCCCAGTACTACTCTAGCTCAAGCCCTTAACAATGAATTTTTTTAACCAAGGTTAAGCCCACTTAGCTTGCAACCCCATTTGAAAAACCTTCAGCAAGTGTTGTGCCTTATGAAACATTCATTATAGAGCCCCTTTAGCTCATCAATTGATAAGTAGGAGGTATTTTCTACAATGTGTCAAATTGTGATATTGCTATCAGGAATCAATTGTGTATTTTTTGAGTATAAAAGAGAATAAGAAGGGAAGATCAGGGTAATCAATTTGTGGACGTATTTTTATTATTGAATTACCTAGTGTGGGATTGGTCTATATGAGAAATTTTTTATAATATGGGAGTATACGTTTCAATCATATAATCCGGAAAGGACTCAAAGTTAGATGCATGAGTACAAAGTATCAATCAGGAAAGGCATGCCAATTCTCAAGGCCTATATATCAATTGTCGGCAGATTTATATTCAAAGCTAGCACATGATTTTAATTGATTAATTAGAAACAACTATTATATTTATTTATCAAATTTTCGTTATCAAATTAATATTTGAATTAGATTTCATATTCATAATTTATTTCATTTATAATTTGGGGACTCCATTATCTATCCTAATAATATTGGATGACAACCTTTTTCAATCCAATAAGAAATAAATAAAAAATATATTGAACCAGAGCTTGAGTCATTACAGTGGTATTAGAGTGAATGAACCTGCTAGCCTTTGGGTATAGCAACAAATTGGCTTTCCATTAGAAGCATGGCAACCGATGATAGTGGTTAGCATTACTCAAGAAGGATGAACATCTTAAAGACATTTGCGGAAATCAGGACAAGCAACCTTCTTATGGACTTAGGGTTGCAATATTTGATCTACAACATGTTCCACCATTTCTTCAATAGGATCAAGAACACACATAATGAAGGTGTGTTTGCAGCCATGAAAGATTATGGTTTGAACTATCTAGAAGAGTGATGTTTTATCTCGACCACCCATATCTATACCATGGTTTGTTTGGAAACAAGGATAGGTTCTCTCTTCATCGGAATATACATTATTCCTCGATGTGTTCACACTAGTGTTACAAGAATTGTACTTGCCTCGAGGACTTGACAAGCTAGTTTTTGACTTGGACTCGGGCTCAGAGCTCAAACTCGACAAATAGAAAAACCTAATAAATTCAAAGTTTTTTAAGGATTTAAAACTTGTTTCATGCACCCTTTAATAAATAAACCTTAAAGACACAATAACATCATCAAATAGAAATTACTATGATCCCATACACAAACATACATCAATCACATAAATATAAGCATCGATAAAAGATTTGTATTAACATAGAAATTACCTTGAATACACGTAACTCATAACTATTGAACCATCAATTTAGAATGTAAATATGGATAGGCATCGATAAAAGATATTTGTATTAACCAAATAGCCATGTAGGCATGCATCAATATATGTCGATATAAGTATGAAATATATGTACAAAATAGCCATATAGGCTTACGAGAATGCCATATAGGCATACAATGTCAAATATGTCCAATAAAAAATATGTACAAAACTGCCATGTAGGCATACAACAAAGGACTCTGGAATCAAAATTCATTGCTCTCCATGCCCTAGAAATAAAAATTTTCCCTTTCCTTTTCGCTCAGATGGCGATAGGTATGTCACCCATTTTTTCTGTGCTCATGGAGTACTCCTGCTAGTCCTCCTAGGGTTTAGTTCATGGTGAAGTTTTAACTATTACAATAAGAAGTAAAGACATGAATATATAGAAATTACATTATAAAAAATGATATATTTGACAAAATAATCACTTACAGCCATCTCACGATGTCTCTCCATGAGGGAAATATTCTCACGCCCATGCTCAGGTGTGCTCAAGCTCTGTATAAACCATACAAATAGAAACTAAACTACGTGAATCAATAATAGTTTTATTTTTCACTAACTAACATCTATAACAACAAATGTAAATTGAAATTCACTAATTTGCCTCATACCTCTTCTGTCAGAGCCATCGAGAATTGTATAGTAGATGTCACACCAATATCCATTGCCCTCTTCACATTCAGAGGTGTATCATCTCACAACAACTAAAAATAAAACAACAAAATATTCAACATAATCAACGATGTGCATATAAACTACACAAATCTATTAAGTACTTGATTCATTAGTTAAGATCTTTATTCTATTACCTGCATGAAGGTTTGAGTAAATCCACCGCCATTGGGAAGTGTTCCATCAAACCTCCAATATTAGTCTGTTCAACATCCAAAATCGCATATTAAATTACCATTCGTAAAAAAATTCTATTAATATGCAACAAATTTATAATTTTTTACTAGTTACATACCCTAGTGATAGGTGTACTATAGAAATAGGTTGGTGGGGGACCGGTGTATCTAGTCTCAACACTGTGACCTTGCAATTTTATTAAAATCATAAAACATTTTTAGTTAATCTTGCATTTCAAAATCAAAATTTAATAAATTAAATTCAATGAACACATGCACTAACTTTTACCTGACTATCAATGCCATATGCCTCATGCAAAATTTCAGCTTCCCTCTCCATCTCCATAGCTATAGACAGATCCTGCGTACTAGTCTCCTAAGTGTCAGTGGAATAATATGAACAAGTAGCCCCGCAAGATTGACACACATGTGTTCGAAGGCCACCATCGAAGACTCCCCTGGATGGTGTTGTAGAATAGGGCTAGTATGATGGATGACACTCTGGGTCAAAGTGTTGATTGCTTGCAATGTCTCTACGTTAGCACTTTCCTTCGCGATGAAAGGTGTAACAACGTGCTCACGAGGTGGCCTAGAGAGAGCTCGTCTACCTTGCCACATAGGATCCGTCTATGCACCTGGTCTATCCTGAGCTGACCACCCACCTCTCCCCTGGAAATCCCTCATATCAAAATAATTTGGGATTTTGTTCAATATGAACTCACTATATAGTTTCCTAAGGAAATATTGCGGGACCTCACAATTGTTGCACAATGGGTAATCGAAGACCATGTACCACCTATCATAAAACTGGTCCCTAATCTATTGGTGGTGGCACCAATGGATAGGAAACATCTTCGCATTGAGGGTAAGATTTTGATTTGTGCGTGGGTCAGTGAATAATGAGCACAAATCACCTTTTGTAATTTTTAAATCCTTCACATCCTTGTATGATAGTTTATTGGCATAATAATCCCTAGCCGCTTGCCTCCTATCTTGCCATCCAGTGATTTGTTTGCTAATTGAATTTACATTTTTTAACATATCTTTTAATGAATTTTCTAGGGTCATTCTTTTTGCAGTTGAACCATTTGGATCACTCAAGCTACTGATCAAATCCTCAATTCTATTTTTTGTTTTTCTCAATTTCACTCATTAAATTTTGTTGAGTGCCAAGAGGGGGTTGAGTCATTGGTGGAGGAGGTTGATGTTGTGGTTTATTTTGATCTTGAGGATTTGGTTGGTCTTCCTTTGAGGATTTTGAGGGTTTGCAAGTTGATTTGTATCTCCTAAAAATTCAAACATATATATATCAAATTCAACCTAAAACTAACTAATTCAAAACAAAAACCATAGAATCCTTACCTCTCACATCTCATCGTCGTCGTGGTGCCATTGTTATGAAGAAATAGGGATTCTTGCTCAAGAAATTTGTTGAAATTCTCCTCCTAGAACGCGAGCATGAAATTGTGGTGGTTTTGGCCGCGACTGCCAAAAAAAAACCAATTGAAATCCTAATGAGAGATTCACATTTTTTTTTGTGCTTTTAACAATCAATAATGCGAGCACGTTATAATCTACTTGTGTTATTGGTTTGTAGTTGCCGAGCCTCAAGCTCGGAATAATGAGCCATAACGCGAGCACGTTATAACATGCTCGCGTTATGGTTTTCCAAATATTTTTTTAGGGGGTGTCCACAGAATTGCTACCCATTTCCATGCACCCGCCCAAGTCAGATTGAAGTATGTGCCTACTAAGGAATAGATTGCAGAAATTTTTACTAAGCCATTGACTAAGGATACTTTTTGAGTATCTCAAAGGGAAGTTAAGGGTGATTTCCTCCCCTAATCAAAACTAAGATGCAATTCTTTGCATCAGTCCTTGCATTTATAGTCATATCTTGATCTAGATTGATGTTGTGGTGGCTGATACTCAGGGGGAGTAGTCAGATGATTCAGATATGTGGTTAAGAGCTTGTGTAAATTTTCCATAGATGTCAAAGGGGGAGAAGAACAATGTGAAAAATTACAAAAAGGGAGAGAAGAGTAATGTGAAAAACTATGGAAGAGCTAAAAGAAAGGGGGAGAAGAACAAAATGAGAAGAAGGGAAGATTGTTGAAAGAAGAGTTAGTTGTATTGATGGTATTTTTCACATCATGTGTTGCCATCAATGCCAAATATCATATATCATATAATATTTAATAAAAAATATTAAATACAAATATAATATAATGGGTATGTGCAGAATCATGATGGACCAAAAAGTGGCAATATGTAAGTGATATGATGGCCTATGTGGCCAATGACTTTTTTTAACCCAAAATTGATGAAACAAAAAGGGTTTTTAAAGGAGATTCTCAGATTTCCACCAATATAAATTATGCTTTACTTTGAATTTAATAAATAATTATTATTCATTTTCTATTTGAATTACGAATAAAGTCTTGATTGATAGGCTGATTGAAAAACATCTATAAATTTCAAACAGTATCACATTTTTTGAATCCGAAACATGCTTCACATTTTATTCTTTGCATACTATAGGATAAAAAAATAAAAATGAATTTCATGAATTTTTGACCAAGTTAAGGTGGTCTAACATACAAGTTTTTTTTTTTTTTAAGTTGTAATACAAAATTCATAATTAATTATTTACTTGGAAAAAAATTACAAAAGAATATGAATCACATCAGGACATGAGTCCTCTAATTATATCTAAAATATTATAAAAAATATTATCATTTTATTGTGGTTAGGTTGGTCAGACAGACACCTACTTCTTATTTTTTCCTTGAAATTTAAGTACTACTGCATTGAAATTTTAAATTTTCACCAAATAGATTTTTTATTTTTTTAAATAAACCTAGTATTTTAGAAACTACATTCAATTTTCTACTGATTTTATTCTTACATATTTTTTAAATAATATAGATAAGTTATTCAAAATTTTACGTCAAGTTGCCTAACTCTAAGTTTTTTGAATTTTATTGCCACTTAAGGGCCTATTGTTTCCATGATGATCCTGCACATACCCTAATATATAATTAATATTTAATATATAAATTATATAATATAAATTAAATTATACGTAATATAATGATACTTATTATTGTATATAATATTATATATATTGTATATAATAGTATTTATCTGTAATATGTTTATAATTAATATTATAAATATAAAATAATAAAATTAAGGATAAAATATAATAGTAAAAAAATTTCATAATATAATTTTTATATGAAATACATATATAATCAAATAATAAATATATAAAAATGTTAAAATAAAATTGATTTTAAAAATATTAAAACATAATTGATTTTAAAAAATATTTATTATTTGACTATAGATGTACTTTATAGATTTTTTTTATTATTATTATATTTAGTATTATATTTTATATTTAGTTTTTTTATCAACAAGTTGGCACTTTACCCTAATCTCTATTTCACCTCACTACATGTTTCTTTTTTTTATTCAGTGACCCAAAAATGGAACTTTAAAGCATCTCACAAAAATAATCAATGGAAAGAACACCCCAAAGAAACAATTGTTCGAGTCTCTCCACGGTTCACAATTGTCCCTAGAAAAGAAGACAACATCTTTCATGAATTTTGCTAGATTGAACTAGTACTATACAAGCCATTCCATAACATTGATAATGAATTCATATCCATGAAAGATCAAATAATAGCACAGTGGGAGATGTTCTCTTCTACCTACCAACCATGGCATGTCCACCACACACTAGTAGAACCAATCAAAGAACTTGATGCAAGCAGTATGTCCAGCCCTGAGTCTACAATGTAAGAGGACAACCTTGATGAATATCAAGTACTAGCAGGTCTACATCCAAACCTTCCTATTCAGCTAGATGCACTAGCCATGCTTGGTCAACGTGACATTGACCTGAACCATGAATGGGGAGACAACCACTTCAACCCACAACAACAAATTAGAGCTACTAATTTCATAGATTCCAACCGCACAACATTTGAAGTACACCATGTTTGTAGTGAACACAACCATGCCACCCTCTCCGTAGATCAGAAAAAATCTTACAATATAGTTCTATCTCATCAAAGCAATAATCCTTTGTAACCATCGCATAAATTAATTGTTCAAGGAATTGCAAGAACTAGAAAGTCACACCTCATAAATAAAATAAGGATTGCACTCATGATTTCATTACCAACTCACCAGTCACCATTACTACTTCTTACACCTACAGGTGTTGCTACATTAAACATTCAAGCATCAACAATTCATTGTGCCCTTGAATACCAATCAAAGAAATGACCCCCTAGAAGGAAAAACACTTGTAACCTTCCAAGAAAGTATGTACTTCATTCGATACATTTTGATAGATGAAATGAGCTTCATTGGGATCAAGTTGATAGAACAAATTGACATGAGGCTACATGAAGCATTCTCTAGCCACAACCAACAACCATTTGGAGGGCAATCGATCATTCTCTTTGGTGACCTAGGCCAACTACCACAAGTCAAAGATATCCCCATGTATGCTTCTACTTCCTATGGAGGAAAACTATTGCGCACCTTCACAACAATGATAACATTAACACAAATATTCTGATAGATTGGTGATGATCCTTCCCAAATTTCTTTTCGTGGACTTCTCTCAAATATATGAAATGTAGAGCCTACAATAGAAGATTGGCAAGATCTAATGTCACGTTCAAGTTCCCCACTCACCACTACAGAAAACTCAACTTTTCTCAGATGCCATATATCTATTTGCAACAAATGAAATAGTCTCACTACATAATAAATGTATGTTGTTATCTTTGGGAACACCCGTTGCACTATCCATTGTAGATAAACTTAGAGGGTTACCATACTCAAATCCAGATGAAGAACAACTTCAAGCTAAAATACTCTTGTCTATTGGTCAAGAATTTATGTTGTGCTCAAATTTATTGGTGGAAACAGGGCTCATGAATGGTGCACTTGGTCAAGTCAAAGAAATTATATACGACAAAGGAGAAAAACCACCTCAACTTCCCTTATTTGTTGTTCATTTCAAAAATTACATTTGACTAGCTTGGGATCATAACAACCCAAAAAAAGTACCTATAACCCCAGTGAGCCATGGTCACTGTTGTCAAATTCCACTAAAAATGGCATGGTCCTTGACAATTCACAATTCACAAGGACTTACACTGGGAAGGGCAACAATTGATATTGGCAACACTAATCGACAAGGGTTGAAATTCATAGCTATTTCAAGAATTCGTGAACTGTCATGCATTTGCATACAACCTTTCACATTCCAAAAATATGCACACATGTAACATAGCCCATTTGTGGCTTGGCGAAAAAGGGAAGAGAAACACTTGAATGCAATATCACAAAACAACAATTCCCAAACCTAAAGGAGGTTACGCTAACAACATTTATTTCCCTTTATTTATCTCATATCTACATTATCAATTAAGCTTGATAAGAAACAAATCAACATAAAGTTAAAATTATTTTCCCATGTAAATTAGATCTCATATTTTCTTTATTATAGGTTCCACTCATGACTCACTTACACTATGTTTCCCATTGTTGAACATCTAAAAATCAACTCTACCAAAGGTGAAAATGAGTTTAATGTAATTTACAACTTCAACATATTGATTTTAACTTGTTTATCAAATAATAAACAAGTCTATTGTTTGATACAGATACAATGGAGTTTGAAGTGATTATATGACAATGCCGCAAAAAAAAGTAATTGATATCTATAGTATTGTGTTTAAACAATAAACTATATTTACAACATTGTATATATATCCAAAATGTATATCTACAGATATTTATATTTTTATATCAAATGTATTGAAGTACACCATCATTTATTTAATCATATGCTCTTCATTAATACCATGAGTTTTTTCCAAAATCAAACATCTAACTATTATCTAACCTTCCACACATAAACTAACTTATGGAAAAACCTTAATTATAACAATGTGAATTTTTTTCTACTTATGTACCCATTACACACAAAATGTGTGATTGCTAATATATATAAATTCTATATTAGTATAGGTTATATATATAAATTAATATTACTTATTTTAACTTTTTAATCTGTACAAGAAATAATTTTTATAATTTGTAAAGTTAAATATTTTACAGATTGACTTTTATAAAATTGAATTTTATTTAATTATTTTTTAAATATTATTGTTGATTGAACACTAAATTATTAATAATTAGTTAACTAAAAAAATCAAACTCATTACAATAATACTATGCCTAGATCAAATACTAATAAAATAAGATACACATGTGTTAACATTGACAGTGACATGTCAAAGCAATTTCACCGCATAATTTATTTGTAAAGGCAGATATATGCTGGACATAAACAGTTCTAGAGAAACTAAAACAATTGTACAGCAACTTAAAATTATCATCAAAGTGAGTGATTTGAAAGGCAAAGGAAGTTTAAGAAACTCCTGAATGTCATTTTCCCTTTCATGATCAATAATTTATTCTTAAATTGTCTTTAAACCTTGATGGCTTCTATAATCTTCATTTTTGAAAATAGTCCAGGCAACCCCACGATCTTTACTACACTGAATCCTGACTTTTGAAGCAGCCTTTTCCATTCCTGCTCGCTCCTCTCTTTTCCTCCATTTGCAAGGGCGATCATAACCAGATCCACAACC
The DNA here is from genome assembly GCA_007115665.2 of Sequoiadendron giganteum. Classification (NCBI taxonomy): domain Eukaryota; kingdom Viridiplantae; phylum Streptophyta; class Pinopsida; order Cupressales; family Cupressaceae; genus Sequoiadendron; species Sequoiadendron giganteum. The sequence goes on from CM021105.1 coordinate 63,364,864, forward strand.
ATTTCAATAGATTTATTTGGCCTTGAGGCTTCTACCGTCATGTTTTCTGCCACTACGAGTCTTCCATTTTCAGGCAAAGCCTTGTGGCAATTTCCAAGTATCCGTAGGCAACTCTCTTCATCCCAGTCTATTAATGTATTCTGCATCATCAACAAGGAGTGCAATTATAACTAAAAAACTAAAATAATATACGCAAACCTCTTTCAGGAAACTACAACTAAATGAGATAATTGACAATGGATTTTCTATACATTATTACCTTAAAAAAGATGGCGTCTGCTGAAGGTATACTATCAAACATACTGCCACCCACATTCTCAACTCCTGCATAAATATTGCTTTGACAAGATTGTGAGGTAAAGTTTTAGGTAAAAGGGATTTGTTAATTAGAAAGCTTCTGGAAAAGAATACTGTAGATATCCTTATATCCACAGTTTTTGGGAAGTACAGAAGAAATAAAGATTGGACTTACCTGGAATTGATGGGGCAGTCTGAACAACATGAGGAAGATCAAAATTAATTCCATGGATGTGAGGATAAGCCTTCACAATGTGCGCCAAGGCCGTTCCTTTTCCTCCTCCCACGTCAACCAAAGTTTTCACCTCCTTAAAACCGTCATAGCAGCTCACAATTTGCTCCATACCCAGAAATGTGAGAGTCGACATGGAATCATTAATAACATTGTTGACAAGTGGGTCATCCTTCCCGTATGCCCACAAGTCCTTTCCATGAGCCTTCTCGAATGCATGGCAGTCTTGAAGCACGCATTCATGAAGATGGTGCCACGGCGCCATTAACACCGGGTGTGTTTGCATTAGGAGGAGTGGCACAAGGCTCCCTGGATTATTCTCCCTAACATAAAACCTCTTTGCAGAATCAGTGAGCCCATATCGAATATCAGATGGGTTGTTGCTCGTCTGCGTTTGAACAAAAATGCCCTTGATAGAGAGATATGTGAGAATGCGAGAAAGGTATTGCAGATTGGGATTTTCAGGGGGGAGTTTTGCGGCAATCTCATCAAGAGAAAGGGATGCATTGGCCCCTGCACTAGCGATAATATCAGGAATATTGAGAAGTATGGCAGATTTTAGAACAAGGGTGGGAACAAACGAGAAAATGGTCTCTAAGGCCTGCTCCAACTCACCTTCAATCATTGCCATTGTATTTACTTAAGAGTGTTCAAAAAGCAAATTTGAGTCGCTTGATTGTTGTAGAAGTTCAGGTAATTATATAGACAATTCTGGTGTACCAAATATGATGTTTAAAAATTAAATCAACAAATTCTTTTGTTCAAGCCTGCAGGAGGCGTGCTGGCTGTTTACGTGATGCTTACGGTGAAAGATCTTATCCTATTTGTTTTTTTAGTTGGGAGCCGTTGAGAAAATGCCAAAATCTCTATTAAAAATGAGAAAAAAAAATAGGACAAAAAACATTCCGGCGAATTCGGTGACCATCCACCAACTACTACAGTGCTTCTGGAAGATTCAAGATTTAGTGTCATTTCTACAACAATAATTAATCCACTTAAGCATGCTCAGCTTTAACTTTCTGATATTTGGAAAGAATGTAGACCGTTCCTACACCACAATTTTGGCCCACTTTTTTTATTCTTTAAGGTCGATAAAAGGAAGCAATCAAATCAACGGGTGCAGTTGAGTCCAAGCCGAAGGTCTAATTTCAAATTATTTATTGACTAGTTTCTTTCTTAATCAATATCTATCTTTTCTAACTCGGAAGCTTCTAAGGAATCATTTATGTGCACGATAAAACTTTCTATTGTTAACTTTGATGACGGTGCCCCTTAATTCGGGTTCTGGAGATCTTGTTTATCTGCTTCAAAGCTGGGAGAGTCCGATTATGTGAGCTGTTGATAATAGTTTTTAATGAGAGTAGATTTTAGTGGGTATAATTTTACAGTTTGTGAAGAATAAGTGTTTTTTTTTATAGTTTATGAAGAATAGTATGAGTGTTTTCGATTCAAGGGTGTGTTTTTTCAATCGATGTTTCAGATCATATTTAGTGATCTATCATCAACATTGTAATCTGAAATTTTGATTGAAAAACACACACAATTGTATGCGGAAGTATTTGTACAGTTGAATTTTATATTCAAAACTAACATGTTATGTTAGAAAATATAGAATACAACCAATCATCATTGATTGCTTATGCATCATTATTCACAATGTTGACATACTAGAAGACCCCATCCAAAAAGAGAGAATTTTGTATCTCATTTTTCATCTTTATTTTGTTTCGTTTTTTTATTGTATCAAAGGCGTTACGTCTAAGTGTGAGTTAATTTGAGAGATCAAAGATTGATATCATTTAAGTACAATGCAAGACAATTGAAACGTTCTCAACCATCAAATTTTATTTTGTATACTGATCATGTTTTCCCATTCACCAATAAATAGTATAATTCTTTAAAAGTTGGATCTTTTAAAACATTTAAAATAAACCAACATAACTCCATTGTGTTGATGAAACCATCATTACTAAGAATGTAAATTAAAGGGATGAACAAAGAATGTATTCAATCCACTCTTCATCATTGTTTTTTTCAAGTAAATGGTGCATCTATCTTGATATTATCTTGTTTCCTCCTTAGTTTAATACACTTTCTATGACCTACCACCTACCATTGTCTATCTTGAGATAAGCACAACATTTTTTTTATGAAATAGATAAAGTCAAAACTACTATTTTTTTTATTATAAAATACATAAGCTCAAATTTTGGAAGTAGAAAGTATTTTAAGATATCTAGTTTTAGTAAGAGGAATGGGTGGCTCACATTTATAAAGAAAGGTCAAAATCAATGATGCTTGCAATAAAATTATTTATGACACTTGTAGCTGATGTAGTTGCAATTAAGAAAGAATCAAGTACAATAATACATGACATAAAATCAATTTTCCAAAAGCATTTATAATGTTAAGTTATGTTGCATCGTACATATGAAATTAATACTAATATCTTTTTTTATGATGAAATGGGCCTTTCTTTTGAAATGGAATAAAATGTTCACAGTTTTTAGTATGTTGAATTATAGTTTATTGGTATAAATCAATAGATATTTATTGGAAGAAATAAAATCTATCAAGATATACATGATATGCATGTACTAGAAATTACCTATAACAAAACAACTCTTAATCAAGAGGTAGCCAATAAATTAGATTTAAATTTTTATTTTGAAGAGAAGGTTCCTCTTTACTACAAATTTTATATTTTAATTTTTTTTGTTGTGTTGTTATTTGATTAGCTGAAAAATGGATGCTTTACGATTTTGGACATAGAACATCACTTTTTTCCAACTAACATTCAAGGATGCCCTAGAGATCTCAACCCAAGAGTGAAATAAAGGTAAGAGATCTGCTAAGGGAGTGTCCTAGGGGTTCACCACTAGGTTAATACTTGGAAAAGATAATGAAACACAAAACCCTAATATGATGCAAACTTGAATTAAATGACTTAGAAATCCATATAAAACAGAATAACAAATTGTAATATGAAATGTGTGCACCCAGAAACTTGAAGATGACTTGAAGGAGTCCTGAAATGCTAGAAATTGTAACTTTTTGACCTACTGAGACTCATTCACCATTCTAGGCAAATCAGTCCTAGTTTTATATTTTTGCACATAAGAAGGTTTCAGACAAAAGGGTATGTGAATCTGCAAAAAATTATGAAAAACACATACAGTGGGACTGATTCGCCAGTTGTGGTGAATGAATCCAGTTCAAATTTTCTGGAACTTCAAGGCCTGAATCTGATATTTAATGTCCGCTCTTCCTGTTTCTCTTGATTTTCTAATCTAAAACTACTAATTTTGAGCTTGTAGGTGAATTTATGTGAATATGACAACCTTGCAATTGAAGTGACATCTCTAACAACTTTCTCCAAGCTTGTAACCTAATCTTCAATGATTCTTCATGCTCACATACACATAGATCTACAACCACACGTGTAAAGAGGAGAAAACTTGTTGATTGTTAGTGGATAAGGGTTTGCCTTGGTCAAACCCCTTTTAGGTAATTAAATCAAATGATGAAATAATGAACATGAAACATGAAATATAAGACATGAAACATGGACAATGGTACCTTGAAAGATGTCTTGAGATGTAATTCAACAATCTAACATGAAGTGGCCATGAAGAATTTAGATCAAGATCTTGAAACAAGTGTAGAACAATGCTTAATCTTGGATCTTGAATGTTACATCACAACCCCAGCTCAACAACATGCTTGATGCTTGATGACCTTGACATGATAATGGATCTTGAATTGTTGCAACAATTGATGAAGAAATATACCCTTGAATTCCTTAGAAATGATCTTGTAAACTCTTGAATGCTCTTGTGAACACAAACTCCTTATTATGAATGCTCATTCAACTTGCTAGGTGTAAAATGAGAAAAAGAAACTTGTATTTATACTCAATTATGCAAGAATTACCAAAATCACAACACTACAAGCCGACATCAAATCTAGGAGAATAAAATCCCACAAGAAATTTGAATTAATTTTGATTTTGAGCCACATGGTACTCATTCGCCCAAGGTGACGAATGAGTCACACCAGGCTTAATTTTTGGGACCAATTTTAAAAATGCTTAGAAATGTCTAAAATCGGGTTTACAACCAAAAGATCCAGGTGGGACTCATTTTCCCACTTGGGTTGTGAATGAGTCCCAAATCACTAAATCTGGGTCACTCAAGCCTGAAACACATGAATTATGATTGGGTAATGATTGGTGTCGGGATTATCCTCAAAAAGATGCAATAAATGAGACTCGTGGATGCAAAATAGAGCCAATTAGAGCACGAGAAAGCCCAATTATTAATGAAAAGCCTAGAGAAGTGTGAAAGTGCTTTACAACACTTTACAACACTCAAAATAAGGCAAGATTAAGGTTAAAGAGTGATTTATTATGTACATTTAATTAATAAAAGCTTAAGAAAGTCTGAAAGTGAGTTACAACACTTCACAACACTTTAGCAAGTTACCATTTAAATCCATTAGATCACAATGGCCCAAGAACTAATGTGAATGTGTCAACCACATTACAAGACTAAATCAAGGCAACATTAAGCCCAATTCAACAGGAGGGCCCAAACGACTATGAGATGTCCCTGATGACCTTTTTTGAGACTACATTTAGCCCCCACTTAATGAGAGGATGAACTTGTTTCAAACTCACACTAAAGTAGACAAAAATGCACATGAAGAGGGGTTCAAATGTACCAATGCTAATAATATGGAATGACAATGATCAAGAGGGGTGATCAAGCCCCCAAGATCAAGATCCCAAGACAAACCAACATAGGCACAAAATAACACACCTGAGAATGATATAAAGAGAAAAAACAAGGCACAAGCATGCACTTTCAAAGAAGAAAAAGAGGAAATGCAAAAATAAAAGAGACAGATCAAGCTTTGACCATTTTTCCATCATGATGTGGATCAGATCTAGGTTGTTTGTCTAAAAAATACATACTCACTCTGAGGCAACAAAACCCCTGGTTGTCCATTGGGTGAGAAGTCCTAGAAGGTGAGACACATACACTCATGGCTGGTATGCACTCACACATATGCAAGTTGCTATGGGGAAAGCCATACCTCATTCGGGCTTCCCGCTCAAACCATACCAAAGTTATACCTCTTGATAAATTTAATAAGGTGTCACACAAAAGAAATGATTTTCAAAATTCATGAGACAAGAAAAACTTTGTATGCTTGGAGCTCATGAACAAACAAGATGGCTCTACAAGCATGCAAGTTGTGTTATGCAAGGTGGCCATATAACTGCAAATGCAAAATAAGGAATGTTCAAAGGATTCTTTATTATTTCATGTGAGATCTTTAACTTAGGGAACATTGTGCTTAATGTCTTCAAGAGAGGACCAATCAAAGAATAGAAAATTCACAACTTAGGGGATGCAGTGTGTTGCATCAAGCCACTAAGAGGTATGAAATATGCTAAGAGAGATCACACTCTTGAAGGACATCACACCTCATGCCATCCACGAAGTAAAAAACACATCGTATGAAATAAGAAAACTACATCATAAACCATGAAAAAAGGAAAATGCAAAAGAATAATACTAGTGTATGCCCCCATTTTAAAGAAATTGCTAAATACCATGTTGTGAACAATTAATTTAAAGTAGCAAATGATAAATTCAATCAAATAATACATGAGAGCCAACTTGGAAATCCCTACGCCACTTTTCATATGTTTCCAAGTAAAGCCATGTCATGTAAGAGAAAATAAAAGAGAGGGGTTTCCCCCAAAATGAAAACACCAAAAACATAAGAGATCTATGGATTTGGGGTCAATATGTTTGTGTTGCAATGTTTTCAAGAGACATATCAGAACTTTCACCATTCCCCTAATACACATAGAACTGGAAGAATGACATAAAGAGAGTGAAAACAAATAAAAAGTCTTTTGGGTCAATATGGAAGGGACATGAATTTCTCGACAACTTGTGTCATCCCCAAAAGGAAAACACAAGACAAATAAAAGCATAAAGGAAAAGGGAAAAAGATTTTGGGTCAACATGGAAGAGACATGAATGTCTTGATGCCTTGCATCATCCCCAAAAGGAAAACACAAGAAAAACAAAAAAAGATAAAAGGCGAAAAGTAAACGGTTTATGACATAGAGAAGAATGAAGGTACAAATAGAGGAATACCACAAAGAGAGAGAGAGAGAGAGAACATCACAGGGGATCACATCACACACATGCAATCACATAAAATAAAATGGAAAATAAATAATTTTCAAAACTAGTAAGGCACATGCGAGTCAACCTATGAGCAAGTTGTCTGCATCCCAATCTTAGTTTGCATAAGCTGAAGCCAGACAACGAACCTAGCGGACAATGCAAAATGTATTACTAGGACAAGGATATCTAATTCTTGCCCCCACTGAGTACGAGACAATAATGAGCCAAGGTAGGTGATGGGAAAGGTCATGTAATAGTTAGAATAGAATGTTCTACAACTATTACATGACAAGGGGTAGAAAAAGAAGTGTTATGCAATCATTTCCATCGAAGTGAAATTTGTTCAATACTAATTTGAATGCATGAAAATCATCATTACTATGTCCAAGAGTTCTATGGTATCAACAGTGTGGAACTTTTTTATCTTTAAGATATAGGATTAGGCTTTCTTTCATTGGTTGTAATGTTATTAGATCTTTGTTCAAAAGCAATTGTAGTTTCCTTTTACTTTTAGGTGGCAGATAAGGAAACTTTAGTTTTTTTTATTTGTAGGGTCTCCTGTGCTTGCTAGATTCACCAATTTCTCGAGTTGAAGGTTGAGGAAGAGGGCCTAAGGTGATCCTCTCATCCTTGTCATTGTTATTAATTATTGTTTTCTCTTTAGGAAGAAGGATATTCATATCGGGAGGAAAATCTAAGATCATTTTACCATCACTACGAATCTTTAGGTATTCATTAGGAGCACTTATGTTGTGAGAGGGATCTTGATATCATAACCCCTTTGTGTTTTCATTAGTTGGTATTTTCTCTAGGATTTAGTGAATCTCTTGTTCAATTGTTGTTTCACATCCTTTTTTACTCAATATTGTGAATCCTTTTCCATATGTGTCTTCTAGGTTTATGGGAGTTTTTATTACTTTGTTATCATAAAATGGTTGAGTGTTTGCTTGTTTAGAGGAACTAGGTTCACCTATTGTAGGGAACTTAGATTCAATTTTGGTTTCAGGATGTAAGTAACCAAACATCTCAATAGGTGGTATCATGGGGAGGTTTGGTTGTTTCATGGATGGGTAGAAGGATGCATTAGATTCAATGTTGTTAAGACAATTGTTTAGGAACTTATTCATGTTTTCACCATATTCTCCAATGATGTCAACATCACAAGGAGGACATGCATTAGGAGTTGAGTGAGCATGAGTAAGGTCAATGTTATTAGGATCATGTCCAAAAGAACAACTTGACACATCCACTAAAGACTTTTAGGACATCCAAAGCTTTCCCAAGCACATATCCATGATGCGAATTTGAAATTATAAGATATGTAACAATGTGAAATGAAATGTTCTAGATGCAATTTTGAATTGAGGGAATGCACAAGATGAAGTAATTTAAAAACTAGATGCAATGAATTGGATGAAACAAGAAAAACTGTAAAATATCATAGAAAGGCCACAACAACAAACAAAAACTTAGAAACTGAACTTTAAATGCCAAAAAATGCAAAGTAGAATATGCAAAGGGATTGATTCACCCAAGGTGGTGAATGAGTCCCAGTAGGGATTTTGTTCAAGAATTTTCAAAAATATTCAATTGAATTTAATGCTTTTTTATGTTTTATGATCTATATCTGAGATGTAAATGCATATTTTGAATGATTTTTAATAAAATTAGATTAAAAAATGCAAGCTATATGAGCTTACACTAATGTAAAATTTGAAACCCTAGAATGCAAATTAACCAATGCAAATCCTAATGCAATGTTAATGTAAGCCAAATCTAGGATGATAATGCACTCCAAATTAGAATTATGATGTTCTAGATGCACGTTCACCAAAATGAAAGGTTCACGCCAGGCTCTGCAAAATGAAAGGTGGAAAATTGGGGGTTTGGGTTCCACCTAGGGGTTTAGGACCTAGGAGGACAATTTTCACTTTCACTCAAGAGAAAACCCTTGAGATCTCAATGCAAAAGAGAAAGAGATATTGCAAGAGGGATGTTCTAGGGGATGAATTTGATCTAATAAGGGGTTAACCATGAAGTTAAGACTTGGAAAAGATAATGAAATGCAAAATAAAATGCAATTTAACCCTAATATGATGCAAACTTTAATTAAATGGCCTAGAAATGCATATAAAATAGAATAGAAAACTATAAGATGAAATGTGTGCACCTAGAAACTTGAATATGACAGGAAGGAGTCTTGAAATGATGGAAATTCTAAATTTTATTGACCTAGTGGGACTCATTTTCCCTTCTAGGTGAATTAGTCACAGTTCTATATTTTTGTAGAGGAACAGGTTTCAGACAAAAGGGTATCTGAATCTACTATTTTTTTTGAAAAACACCTATAGTGGGACTCATTCACCACTTATGGTGAATGAGTCCAGTTTGGAATTTTTGGAACTTCAAGGTTCAAATCTAGTCTTTAATGTTTGGTCTTCCTATTTCTCTTGATTTCCAAATTTGAAACTACCAATTTCAGGCTTGTTGGTGAATTTTTGTGAAGATGACAACCTTGCAATTGAGGAGACAGCTCCAACAAATTTCTCCATTCTTGTAACCTAATCTTCAATGATTCTTCATGCTCCAAGACACCTAGATCTACAATCACACATGTAAAGAGGATAAAACTTATCAAGATTGTTAGTGGATAGGGGTTTTCCTTGGTCAAATGCCTTTTAGGTAATTAAACCAAATCATTAAATAATGAACATAAAACATGAAATATAGGACATGCAACATGAAAAATGGTACCTTGAAGGATGTCTTGAGATATAATTTAGCAATCTAACATGAAGTGGCCATGAATAATGTAGATCTAGCTCTTGAAACAAGTGTAGAACAATGCTTAATCTTGGATCTTGAATGCTACATCACAACCCTAGCTCAACAACATGCTTGATGCTTGATGACCTTGAAATGATAATGGATCTTGAATTGTTGTAATAATTGATGAAGAAATCTACCCTTGAATGCCTTAGAAATGAATTTGTAAACTCTTGAATGCTCTTGTGAAATCAAAATTGTTATTATGAATTCTCATTCAACTTGCTATGTGTAAAATGATAGAAATAAAACTTGTATTTATACTCAATTATGCAAGAATTCCCAAAATTACAAGACTACAAGCCGACGTCAGATCTAGGAGAATAAAATCCCACTAGAAATTTGAATTAATTTTGATTTTGAGCCACATGAGATGCATTCGCCCAAGGTGGTGAATGAGTCTCGCTAGGCTTAATTTTTGGGACCAATTTCAAAAATGCTTAGAAATGTGTGAAATCAAGTTCAAAAGCAAAAGATCCAGGTGGGACGCATTCACCCAAGGTGGAGAATGAGTCCTAGATCACTAAATATGGGTCACTCAAGCCTAAAACACCTGAATTATGATTGGGTAATGATTGGTGTCATAATTATCCTCGAAAAGATGCAATAAATGAGGCTTGTGGATGCAAAATGGGGATAATTAAAGCATAAGAAAGCTCAATTATTAATGAAAAACCTAGAGAAGTGTGAAAGTGTGTTACAACACTGTACAAAATTCCAAATAAGGGAAGATTAAGGTTAAAGAGTGGTTTATTATGTACAGTTAATTAATAAAAGCTTAAAAAAGTCTGAAAGTGAGTTGCAACACTTCACAACACTTTAGCAAGGTACCATTGAAATCCATTAGCTCACAATGTCCCAAAAACTAATGTGAATGTGTCAACCACATTACAAGACTAAATCAAGGCAACATTAAGCCCAATTCAACAAGGAAGGCCTAAACAAGTGTGAAAATGTCGTCGATGAAATTTTTCAAAACTACATTATTGTAATGGCATAAAATTGCACCTAGTGCAATTTCCTATTATATTACCTCACTTTAGCCTTATAAACTCGATAATACAAAAATCCACCACCTTTGCCTTGCCTTTTGCACATGTCCTTATTGTTTTCTATCGGTGATAAAAATTTTGTCAGGGACACCCGCGTAGACGTCGTCAACATTGTGATAGGATTCCTAGGTTAGTAGATGTTGGGACGTCATGATTCTCTATCAACCTATGAATTGTAACATCCTTTTGAATCTTGACCATCCAAAAAAATACCTTTACCTCAAAAATAGCCTTTTGAACTTCATTCCTTTCATTCCCTTCATTCTATCAAATCTATCCATTCTATAAACTCTCTGACTGTTCACTTCACTTCACTTCTATTCACTTCAATTTCACTTTTTCTCTTCTCACTTCACTCTCTACACCATATTGATGCTTCTACAACATTATCTATTATATGTTATCAAAGCTATACTCTATTAGCACGACTATCTTTGTCTCTTCCTTCCTCTCTCAACTTCTCCAAGCATGTAGAAAGGAGGGTAATATCTATCTATTTACTTACTTGCATTTTCTTATTTGTAAAGTAGCATTTAGATTATCTTTGCACTCTATATTTTTTTTCTACTCTATATTTCTTCATTATTTATATATCTTGTGGTCTATCGGTTATACGTGGAGGTGAAAAAACCAAAACAAAAGTTTGATTGAGGCAAACCTTAAAGAACAACCACAACATTTTTTTATTACTTTTTGTGTAGGTATGATTTTTTCGTGAGGAGCTTGCAAGAGGCTAGATCTTCTATGAGTTGGTATCCTTCTTTCTCTCTCATTATCTAATTATTAGATAGTTTATATTTCAAGTTATAATAGTTTGGGACCTTTGTGGTTTTCTCACCTGTTTCCTAAAACCCTCCATCATAAAACATAAAGAAATCAGGGCTCAACTTGCCCTTCCTTTTTAGTCTATTTCCTTCCAATTAGTCTTGAGGTAGTTGAGGGAAATTCACTCCCTTTAGGCTCTTCTATGTCCTGGAGACTTGGGAGTAGTGAATCCCCTCCTCTAATTTTTGGTGAACTTGATGTGAACTTTCTCCTTTACATTTATTTATGTCAAAAAAATTTCCCTTAGGTCTTGGGTTTGTTATAGATTAGTGTGTCATGAAGCTTTTATGAGCTTTATGACCAAATCTACAACCTCTAGATTCATTATCAAAATAAGTCTTTGACATACAAGAATGAAATATAGGAAGGTCATCTCTGGTCAAACTTGCCTCTCTTTTGAGGAAATAGTGTCAGGGATACATGTCTACTAGATCTTCTAGTCCCTTTAGGGAAGTTTCCATTCATATTCCTACTTCATGCTTCTCCTGTTGCTTCATTTGTGGAGGGAGAAGTTTCTCTTGAGTTCCTTGAAGATCCTATGGAGTAGCTCCTTTCCCTAGAAAGGAGACTTGAGGAGTTTGAGCAATATTTAGAAAAAGATAAAAGTCTCACCCAAGCAGCTACTGTTGTCAATATATATTGAGTCATGTTGGACAAGGATTAGAGAGGTATATAAATTCTCTAAGGTATTATAGACATTGTGGATACCCATGTCCCAACCTCTAATTCTAACTTGGGTTTTACCCAAGATTTTAGCTCTTAGACCACTACAAAATAGCTCGAAGTCTCGATGCCCGGAGTGTTAGTAGGTATGGCTGAGACATGTCCTTTTTTCAAAACTACCTCTATGCCTAGGAAAAACTACACTGTTAAAGTAAACAAGGTACCTCTAGGCTCAAGTTTTTCCACCCCTAATGTTTTTGCTTATGAGGGTAATACTATAAGCTTTACTGCTCCTAGTGTCGGAGGATCTACTGGGATGAGGATTGGTGGTTTTGGGGTGGTTCCTCTCCAGTCCTGTTTCATCTTTTGATTTCATATTAAATTCTCTATTGTAAAACATGGGATGAATGAAAAACCAAATGGTGAAACTATCTAGCTCTTTTTCATCCAGCGTTTCTTTTGTCATAGTCCCTTGTCTATTGCCATCTTAAACACTCCTATCCCTCAGGGGATGGAGATTCCTAAGTTTGAGAAGTATAACGGTTGTGGAGACTCTCAGATGCATTTATTATCTTTCAATGCCATGCACAATGACTTATTCCACCATGATGCTCTAATGGTGAAGATTTTTTGCATTCTCTTAAGGGTGCTACTCTTGATTGGTATTGCTCTTTGCTGAATATTTTTTTTTCTCATTTGATTAGCTTGTGAATTAGTTCCTTAGAAAATTCCAAGCTAATATTGGGCCAAAAATGGCATTCATTGATCTCATCCAATGTAAGCAAGAAGACCATGAAAAGGTTACTAATTTTATTGCTCATTATCAGGTGTTTTTCTCTTAGATTTCTTATCCCCTACCTAATTCAGATGTCCAAAAGTTTTCATTGGGAACTTTTAACAATCAATATGAAAAAAAATCATCTTAATGAAGCACCCTTCCTATGCACATTTGTGTGCAATGTTGCGTGAGTATCAGTAGATGGTCACTCAATTTGAGCTTTCATCCTCATGCTCCCATATGGTTGTCTGGTCAATAGTGTTGATTTATGGCGATTCAAGAATTAACAAGTCCATCGTAAGAATGGTTTCTTCTCCTAAGAGAAAAAACTCATAGGATGTAGTATAAATTTCACAAAATTATTTGAATCCTATACCAATATTCTATAAAAGCTATTAAAGGATAAAATTATAACATTACCAAAAATCTAACCTCTCTTTGATCTATATCCACAATGGTAGGATGCACAACAAATTTTCCGGTTCCATCAAGTACATGGACATGATACTGAGCAGTGTGTATGCCTGTGTCATGATATTTTGGATTGCATCAATGATAATACTATCCATCTTGATGGAAGGAAACAAAAATCTAACAAATCTATATCTATTCCTCTAACAAATCTATAGCTATTCCTAGCAGCCAACTATAGATTTATACAAATTTGTTCCCTTCCCTTTTTTCTAATTTGGTTATATAGTCTTCTATATCCTCTGATCTTGTCTCGTCTGAGTATGTGAATATGGTCTCATTCACTCATATACGTCATGTAGAAAATGTGAGGTTTTTTCTTGACATAGTTTTTACCTCACATGATCTGCCATTAAACAAGGAGCCTTATCTACTCTATGATCTCACCTAGATTAATGGTAACATCATAACTAGTGTTATGGTTTATCTTTCTAACCAAGTGAATGCAATCACAAAAGAGGTCTTTTTCATCAATAGTATTCATAAGGAGAAGAATGATGAATCATGGGCCACTCTCCGCACATGGGATTTTTCATTACCCCTATGGGTGTTATCTCTTTGTTTGTCTTGGTAGGACCTAAGGTAGTGGATGTCTCATTTGTAGTGATTCCAGAGTCTGACTTGTTTAGGTCAAGGCTACACATTCCATGGTTAGCCTCCATGAATATGGTTGCCTCTATAGTCCAAAAGTATCTAAAATTCCCTTGAGGGTGCAGTGTATTTCATTCATGATACTAGGTATAAACCATTAGTATCACGTGGGAAATTTTCTTTGGAGAACTTTTGCACTACCCATTTAGACCCCTCTCTCCCAAGGGAGATCTTTTATATCAATCTTATGTCAGGTATAATTCTAGGGGATCAACGATGAAAGCTAGTTTTCTTTTGTCTCCTTATGTCATCTCTTTCAAGTCTTCTATGCGACCTCAATAATAGGCTATCTCTTTTTCCCCATCAAAAGTGAAGGAGAAGCTTTCTCTCACTTTGGGGCCTTCCCCTTCTTCATCTTTTGCATCATCTACTTCTTCCTGGCCTTTGGTGGCATCCTTAGTTCTTGCTTCTATGCCTCACATATGAAATGGAAAGGTGCCTGTATGGTGGAAGTTGAAGCGTTAGGCTTTCTTGATGATTGTTTTACCTAGGTTCCTCGACCCACCCTATAGTTCAAGGGGAAGTATTCTCTTGGGGTGGTTTCAACATCTCAGCTTTTGTATACTTTGTCTATCCCTCCACCCGCCTCTTGAATGATGAATTGGAAGAGGCCTACTACTAAGGAATTTGTCTTTTTTCTCCTTTTGTCACCATTTATGATCTTGTGCCTCCTCCTTATGCTCGTACTCAGGATACCACTCTTCCATCAACAATGGTTGTCAAGGATGCTACCGTAGTGGAGAACTATTCATCAACCTCTTCTCAAGACACATCGTCTAATGCTCATAGCTGACATAACTGGATTGCATGTGAGTACAAACATCGACGAAAGGCTCTAGCTATGGAGGATGTTTCCTCATAGAAGACCGATGAGGAGCTTGCTATTTTTGTTCCTGCTCCTATTATTCTGCTTGATTTTGTCTCCTCTACTTTAGTTCCCATCACTTTTTTCCTTCTTGTGGATCCTCCAATGGTACATAATGGATCTCAACCCAAAAAGGTGTAGGTATTCATCACTCCCTCCGCAGAGCCTCCTCTTCTCATGTCCCTTCCCGATATTCCTCATTTTCGCATCCCGTCAACATGCCTAATACAAAGGTGGTGTCCTCTATGGATCCCTCTTGTTCCTCCTCTACTTCTACTTCCTCTATGGGTATTCACCATCCTCCAATGAAGTGTAATTTGGAGGATGACCTCACCTTGAGTGATGGTCATAAGAAAGGTTCATATTCTTTGGAGTCTATTTTTGTTTTGGCTTGCACCATCCTTGTGATGGAGGAAACACGTTCTTTCTTGGAGTTGGTCATTTCCCCTCTTCCCAAGGTTAGTAGTGACTCTTAGGTACATTCTCCTACTAAGTTGACACATGGAACTCTTAAAAATTTCATGTTCAACTTGATGGAAGATATCTTGACTTTATCTTCTTTTTTTGCAAAATTGATGACCTTTACCTCATAAGAGCTTGACGAAGAAGACCTCAAGGGGCCTTCTTCCTTGACTATTGTTGTAGGAGATTTAGAGGGTACTACTATTGATATCCCTCCATTCTAGGCTCTTCCCCCCTTCCCTTATAATGATCTAGATTAGGAGAAGGATTATTTTCTAGTCAATGAGGACTAGAGTGGTGTCTCCCTCTACATTTGTAGATTAGTTTTTTTTTGTTTGTTTATGTTCCCCAATGCTTGTATTTTAATATTTGTTCCCTCACCTAGAGGATTCTTGCTACCCTTGTAGGTTCTTAGATATAGGAGAGGAAATCCGTCATAAACTTCTTCTTTTTGTGCCATCATTATTCTATATGTTGTCATCTTTATTTTTGATATTAACGATGATGCAAAGTGTTGGGGGAATTCTGACCTTCTTCCATGTTGAAACGATTTTTATTTTACTTTGTCTTCATGTGATATTATTCATGTTCTAAGAAATTTATGGATTGATGATAGTTCATATGTATACTATATTATATATATCTATTTATATCTATGAACAGTTCTGACCTCGAATTATTAGATCCCCCTATCTCTTCATTTCTTCATCTCTGCTAATTTTCTCTGTGATGTTGTGGTTTCAATGTGTTTCCCCTCACGTGTGTAACAACATTCCATAGATATATCTCACTATGTGTTTTGTTCCACAATGTCTCTTGGATTTATTTTCTCCTTGGGATGCTATGTGCTCCTTTGCGTAACACACATCATCCTAAGGGGGGGTTATCACTCTTGTCTACTTTTCAACAAGTAATAATTATTTCAAAAGGATTCCTTGGAGAAAAATTATTTACAATGGATTCCTTGAAAAAAGTATCCCTTGTTGAGCAATCTCATTTTCCAAACTAGTGTATTCTCTCAAGTACTCCTTAATGAAAATTATTTCCAAAAGGATCCCATAACAAAAGAGTCTAAAAATTTTCTTTTAAAAAAGTAGCATTCTTTCCAAAAGGTTACTTGACAAAATTGTTTTCAAAAGGATTCACTAATGACAAAACGAGTTGTAGAAAATATCATGCCTTTCGAAAGGATCATTCTTTCAAAAGGGTCCCTTGGTGTCTTGATGTCTTGTGAAAAGGGTTCCTTGTCGAAAGAACTTCTTCATGAAATCCTTATTTGGTGTCTTAAAATTTGTGTCTTGGTGTCTATATTTCTTATATCTTGGTGTCTATCTTGGGGCAACTTAAATATACCTTTCTTTTTTGTGACTATCTTGCAACGTAGTTTGCAATAGCTCCATAAACCTATCTTATATCTGATCATATTGTGCCTTATTGTGTCTATCATGATTCAATTTTTCACCTAAAATCTTTGTCTACAACTGACACGTTTATGGTGAGATTGTAGCTACCTTTGCAAGATTGGAGATCCATGTCCTCTTCACATTTTGGTGGAGCTCATCCTCCTTCATTTTAGGGTAAACTAGATCAAAGGACTGCATCCTCTACATTTTTGGTATATTATCTTCAACCTCTTTCTACTTTAGCTCACACATGCTTAGACACATTTTCTCACTAAAGTGGGGAAAAATGTAATGACATAAAATTGCACCTAGTATAATTTCCCATTATATTACCTCACTTCCACATTATAAACTTGACAATGCAAAAATCTGCCACCTTTGGCTTTACTTTCACATGTGTCCTCATTTTTCATCGATTATGGAATTTTTGTTGCGGACACCTGCACGTCGTGTTAGTGTCTTGAAAATATTTCCAGGTTAGTGGATGTTGGGACATTAAAATTATTTGTCAATCTATTAATTATAATGTCCCTACGAGTCTTGACCACTGAAAAGGTCGTTTTACCTCCAAAATATACCTGTGAACTTCATTTGGTAATCATTTTGTTCATTCTATCAAATGTATCCATTGTATCAACTCTCTAACTCTCACTTCACTTTCACTCTTGCTCTTCCAACTTCACTCTGTACACCATATTGTTGCTTCTACACCATTATTTATGGTATCTTTCCAAAGATCTACTCTATTAGCATGATAGTCTTACTCTCTTCCTTCCTCTCTCAGCTTCTCCAAGCATGTAGAAAGGAGGGTAATATCGTCTATTTACTTACTTTCATTGTCTTGTTTGTAGAGTAGTATTTAGATTGTCTTTGCACTCTACATTCTATGTCTACTCTATATTTCTTTATCATTTATATATCTTGTGGTCTATTGGCTATTTGTGGAGGTGGAAACACCAAAATGAGGGTTTAATTGAGGAAGAATCCAAAACATAGCCACAACACTTTTATGTTGCTTTGTGTGTAGGTACAATTTGTTCATGAGGAGCTTGTGGGAGGATGGACCTTCTGTGAGTTGGCCACCTTCTTTATCTCTCATCATATCTTTATTAGATACATTTCAAGTTATAGTATTCCTCTTGTTGTATCCGTTCATTTCATGTATTTCTTCATTAAGTGTTAAACTATAAAACTAAAACTCTCAGGTTGTAAGAATGCCTTGTGAGTTCCAAAATGTAAACCCAACTCTTTGTCCATATGAAACGCTAGCACACCTCTAAGATGATAGTGTGGCGTGCTATCGTCTAGCTCACATGCTAGTATCCTCTAGACGAGAGCCAGTCAATCCATAGTCTAGGACCTTTATGGTCTACTCACAAATTTCCCAAAACCATCCATCAGAAAACATAAAGAAAATAGAGCTCAACTTGCCCTTCCTTTCAGTCCATTTCGTTCGAATGTGTCTTGAGGTAGTATTTAGGTAGTTAAAGGAAATTCACTCCCTTTAGGGTCTTCTATGTCCTACAGATTTGGGAGTAGTGAATCCCCTCCTCTATAGTTATTAAAATCCACATTGGTGTGCAATGGGTATGTTGAAGAAGTGTATAAGGTCAATGATTAAATTTTAAACATAGTCTTTCAAGAGAGATACGAGTTTAAAAATCCACAATAAATACAAGTATTCTATAATAAAAAATTTAATTAGATAAAATCTATCATTCTAATGAAAAATAAGTTGACTAATATTTCCAAAGGAAATTTACTTCTACAAACCTAAAAAGATGTTTTTGATCCTAAAGAACCCATAATTATTATTACCATTTTTTTAGTTTAAAATTATTGGTAGGGAATGGGTACGAAATCAAAATTGGAACTTGGAACCATGTTCCAAGTGTACACTTAATTTTAATCTCTACTTTGTCAAAATAAATTTCTCATCTTGATCACAGGGTTTGAGAACCAGGAAGGAATTGGGACATGGAACCTAAAGGTTTGAAGTCCTCATTTAAGTTTATGTCCCACAATATAAATAGTTATATTTCAAATGTGGTAGGTCATAGATTATGGGTTGGAATTTGAACTTAGAATGTTTAGATTCCAATTCCTCATTGAGATCTAAATCCCATAGTTAAATAATTCCATGATACATGAAAAGTCACAAAAGTTAGAATGGAATTTTGACTTGGGAACAAGTTCCAAGTTCATATGGAAAGATGTGATCTACATGGTAAGTTGTTGTGAGGTCTTTATATTATCATTAGATACTCAAAACCACAATATGTTGTAGAACATGGAGGGTAGATGAAACTTTGGATAAGTGTAAGGTAGGGGGACCAACCACACCGAGTCTCTAGGTCACGGAGAGCCAAGAGCAGAGGGATGCCCTATCTTACCTCAAGCTACTGGGTGTTTAGGACAGGTTTCAAGAATGAAGAGCACTCTCAAGTGCTTCTATCACTCTATAGATTTAAAATTCTAAATGAGGCTAGACGAGCCAGTTTCTAGTGTCCAAACTACACCTCATATAATTCTCTATCCAAGGATAGTAGCGTGAGTCTGGGATGACAACGTGACACGTTGGCATCTCTCTAGTGTGGTGGCATTCGTACAACCAAAAAATGAAATATAGTATGCAAAACAAGAAAAAATACTAACTATCTAGCAGACTAATTTCAAAGAAATAAACAAAATAATGAAATATGGAAAATAGCTATGTAAATGATTGTGTCGCCAAAAAGTATAGTTTTTGGCACTTTTTCACTCATTTTGGCCTTTTCCCTTGGATTTTGGCCTTGTTTTACCTTGATTCAGCCTTGTAAGCTTGCAATTCAACAATAGAATAATAGTGTTTTACTAAGGTGTTGTGAAGTGTTGTAATACATTTCCTCACTTTTCTAAAACCCTTTCAACATAATTCACCTAAAAAATACCCTTTTACCCCTTTCCAAGCCTTGTGCCAAGGTGTTGTAAAGTGTTGTAAGGAATTTTCACACTTTCCTAGGCTTATCACCCATTAATAAACCCTTTTCATATGCTAATTTATCACCTTAATGTACTTTTAGTCCTGACTTGAGTGTGTTTCGGGAGGCAAATTTGATAAAATTCATTAAACATTATTTAATTCCCGGCCACCACTTGAAATTGCCCAAGTGGACTAGGTCGCCACCTTGGCTGGCCTAGTCCCTTTTGGCATAAAATTCAAATTTAAAATAAAATCTAACGGGAATCTTGCCTCCTAAACTCTAGTGTCGACTTATCATGTTTCATTTCATGAAAATTAGGGTTTTTCATGTACAAATAAGGGTTTTGACCTTCATTTCTCTCTCTTGCAAGATCATTTTTATACCTCTTCACAAGTACTCTTGCACTCAAGACTTTACAAGAAAGCAATCAAGCACAAGGATTTCACAAGCAACCTCCATTGGATTTGTCCTTTCATGTTGCAGACCTCAAAAACAAAGGATTTGGTGAGCATTTACATTGTTTATCATTCAAACATCTCTCCTTTGATTTGTTTCTCATTTGGGTTTAGCTACCATCAAAGGGGTTTGACTTAGGCAAACCCCTATTCCCTAACCCCAATATTCTCTTGGTATTTGTATGTGTTTGCAGGTTTGTATTTAGATTTGATGAGGTCCAAAGTGTTGGAGAAAGTGCAAACATTCCATCCAAGCCACATCAAGGCATCAAATCCTAGAAAGAGAAAAATTAAAAGTTATAGGTCATTTTTGGGAGTTTTAGACACATACTGCTATAGAAAAGGGAAGTGTCAACTGGGACCCACATAATCAGACCCTAAATCCTCATAAATCATCAAGAGGAATAGGTTGCCACTATTTTCAACCTTGTCCCTACGCTAAGCCTGAAAAAGGGTTTTTGCATTTTTGGGCACCCTTTTCCCTGAAATCCAGTTCGGAAAAATTTCTCGGCAGGAGGACTAGGTCGCCCAACTTGGTGTAAGTGTCCCTCTAATGATTTTAAACAATCTCTAGAATAATCCAGGAACATTCATCCGCAAGATCTCATTTCTATGTGCGCAAGTCCTCAACTCTCCTATTTACTTTTTGTTTTTCATACACTTAGTTCATTTTAGATTAACTTGTATATAGTTTTACATTTTCTTTCATTTACATTAATTAGTTATGTTAGTTTCATTCAGCCACACCTTTCACACACAACACAACTTTCATCAATTATCCGTTCTGTTGGTGTAATTAAATATTTTGTGCCTTGTCCTAGGTCATAATTACACCTTAGTTAAGTTTACTTAGGGACCACATAGGAGTTGTTGGAGAATTTCCACCTTTGGTGGACTTGTCATGTTATCACTCTATCACCTCCACCTTTCATGGACATATCATGTGATTAGGGTTCCACTTTTTGTGGTGGTTATCACATTATCACCTTTCCACTTTAGGTGGAGTGATAACTTTTCATTATTGTCTCATGTCATAAGATTACGACACTTGTTATAATCTTATGCACTCCTATGTTCTCACCTTGGCTATATAACTAAGGGGTCTCTCATTGTAAAAACATTGAAGCATTATCATTGACATTGAATACAGTTTATTCTTGTCATATTATTTTCTCTCTTCTTTGTGCTTTCTATTTGGTCCATAGATCTTGGCATCCATAGCCAATTCTAACATGGTATCAGAGTAGGTTGGGTGCCATTGGAGAGTCTATTTCTGAAGAGAGGTACCAGATTTGGGGAGGTTCCATTTTTGGCTCTTTATTGCAGGTTTATATTAGAGCTTTCTGGTGCAAATCTAAGCTCACCATTGTGTTCAGAAGGTTCGAGAAAGTCAATTTTTCCTTTTGTTTCGTCCAAATCGGACATACGAGGCCAAATCTAAGAGGGTTTGAAGTTGTAGTGTGGTTGCCAAATCCAGAAGGTAGCTGCATTTTTGGAGCATTTTGGGTCAAAGCCGACCCTGTCATCACGTCTAGAAGGGCAAAAAACCCTAAGATCGACTATCCAATCGTCCAAATCGGAGCAAGTCATCCGGTGAAGCAAATTTTTTTTGCCCGAAGAGCCGTACGACCCCCCAGGCATCATAATTATGCGACAGTACGGTTTTTTATTTAAAAAATATTGTGAAATTTTTCGGAATTTCATTTGAAAATATTTGATTTGAAAAAAGAAAATCAAAAAAAAAAATTAAAAAAAAAAGCAGAAAGTTTTTCTACGGTCAAATTTCCGCAGAGTACCTCTGCACGAGCGTAGGTACTATGCATACCTGTGGGCTCCCACAAACTGCTGTGTGGCAAGGGCAGGAGGCCCCACCACCGCGGCTCCTTAGTTCACAGGCCAGCAAATTACCGGCGGACAGTCATTCCCGGCCAACAAATTTCCGGCGGCATTTTTAAAGATTTCGGGCATATTTCGGTCGGTCGAATATTCTCTGGCAGGGGAATATTTTTTTGACGGTTTGCAAGCCGTCAAATTTAACATCATTTTCTGCTGAAATGAGCACTGCATCAGCACTTTATTGAATTTTTCTGCCCCCTCACGGTTGAGTAGTTTCATTTTGCAAGTTCAACTTCAAAGCCTCATATCTCAGTCATTTTGGCTCTTTTTTTCAAGCAATTTTTTTTTATTTGAGCTAATTTTTCGTGATCTTCACCGTGGTACAATCATTTTTTGGTCTTGGCTTCTGGTTTTTCCAGAAATTGCAGATTCTCATAGGTGTTGTTGCTTCGTCCTCATTTTGGGCAATTCAAGAGCTCATAACTTGCTCCTACGGTAACATTTTTGTGTGCCGTTTTTTTTGAAAGTGCATGATTTTTCCTATACTTTCCAGTGGTGTGATGAGATTTATCTCATCTATTGTAATTGTTTCACTATGAGTTGAGGCCTATTTTGGCAATTTGCATGTACCAAGATCAAAGTCCACTTTGCTATTTTTGGCAATGGCAATTGTAAATGCACTAAGTATAAAGTGCCAAATCAGATATTTCTTTGGGGGTTTCTTTATTGAGTGATTTGGGGGGGTAATCTTTTGCCTTTGTTGGTTTATGTCTCTTGATTGGTCTATTGTGTGACTAAGTTGAGGAGTTTAATATGGGCATCAAAAAACATCCTGCTGTCATAAGGGTAAATCCATGGAACTTTAAGTCTTGGCGAGATGGAATCCGAACACATTGTAGGTGGCTCAATCTTTTGCCATATCTCTATGGACTAGTTCCTAAACCTTCATCAAAATGGAAGAGAGTTGTGTGGGACATACAAATAGAACATATTGTGGGATTAATTGGTTGTAATATGGATATTGATATACTAATGCCCATTGATGATATTGAGATCCCTTGTGATCTTATGACCAAACTTTGGGAGATGTATGGAGACTCGAATGAACCTCCATTTCCAAAGGATCTTGTTGCAGATTGTCTTGTTCCACTTGCAGAGTTTTGATCTATTGATGATAAAACAGCTAAAACAATTGCCGATTGGGAAAGGTATGGTAGTTTTGATGACACAGAACCTTCTCCTTCTCCTCCTATAGAGACATTTATTGAGACTTCAGTTTCTATGGCTCCTAATCTAGATTTAGAGGATTCATCTTCTTCATCTATGAGTCAACATCTTGAGGCTGAGGACTCTTGTGATCTAGCATTGGTAGATTCATCTACTGTTATAGTTGATGATACTTGTGATTCCACAGTTTGGGTTCCTTGTGATTCAGTGCAACAGGATATACATTGTCTTCCAAATATGGCTACTTTTGATGGCTTCTTGACAGGTATTTCAGACTTGTTTGTGGAGTCTCATCTTGCAGATTTGGGGGACATCATTGATGACATTCATCTTCTCTTTGATGAAGACACTCCTTCTTTAGTTGTTGCAAGGGAACACTCTGACCCTCTTGTTCATTCTCTACATGATCATTCTTTGCAGTTTGGCATGAGTGTGGATACTTTTGGACAACATTTGGAGGAGGCTTCTTTGTCTTTAGAGGGGATATCATTCTCTTTGGATCATGTTCTACATTCTTCTCTAATTGATGTTCGATTGTACTCTTCAGCAGTGTGACCTAGAATGCCTGTTTGGAGTGTGCCAACTTTCGACATCGACATGGAGACACTTGAGCATGCTTCAGAGACATCATTCATCCTGCATACACTCTTGGTTTTATTTCTTCCTAAGGGGAGGAACGTTGTTCGGTGAAATTGGATCATCTTTAGCATTCAATGTCGAGCTTCTACCATCATTGCAACAGACTCAACATTGAGGGGGGGCTGCCTTGTCTCTCTTCTACTTCTCTCTTATGGGGGGGTCTTTTTCCTCACATGGGGTTTTTACCTTCTCATGCATCATTGAGAGCATTTCTATATTGTATTTCATCTCTCTTTTGGGGAGGAGTTTTGTCCCACTAGGTTTTCTCCTTTTCTCCATTTGTGAGAGATTGCATTGCATTTGTACATGGGTACCTAACATGGCCTAGTTGTCGGGACCCACCTTGCATTGTTACATTCTCCCTAAGTTGCACTTAAGGGGGGGTGTTGATGTAATTAAATGTTTTGTGCCTTGTCCTAGGTCATAATTACACCTTTGTTAAGTTTACTTAGGGACCACATAGGAGTTGTTGGAGAATTTCCACCTTTGGTGGACTTATCATGTTATCACTCTATCACCTCCACCTTTCATGGACATATCATGTGATTAGGGTTCCACCTTTTGTGGTAGATCCACTATTTGTGGTGGTTATCACATTATCACCTTTCCACTTTAGGTGGAGTGATAACTTTTCGTTGTTGTCTCATGTCATAAGATTACGACACTTGTCATAATCTTATGCACTCCTATGTTCTCACCTTGGCTATATAACCAAGGGGTCTCTCATTGTAAAAACATTGAAGCATTATCATTGACATTCAATACAATTTATTCTTGTCATATTATTTTCTCTCTTCTTTGTGCTTTCTATTTGGTCCATAGATCTTGGCATCCATAGCCAATTCTAACATGGTATCAGAGCATGTTTGAATCTAACACCTTCATTTGAATGAAATCACCAAAAACCCTAGGATAAAGTACAAAAATTCCATCCAAGTCAGATCAAGGCATCAAACCCTAGAAAGAGAAAAATGACAAGTTACTGGTCATTTTTGGGAGTTTCAAACACAGACTGCTATAGAAAAGGGGGGTTGTGAATTGAGACCCACAAAATCAAACCTTGAATCCTCAAAAAGCATCAAGAGTACTAGGTCACCACTATTGGTGATCTTGTTCTTGTGCTAAGCCTGAAAAAGGGTTTTTGCATTTCTGGGTACCCTTTTCCCAGAAACCTAGTCCGACAGAATTTCCTGGCAGGAGAACTAGGTCTCCCAACTTGGCATAAGTGTCCCTCTGCTGATTTAAGACAATTTCTAGAATATTTTGGGACCATTCATCTAACACATCTCATTTCCAGGTACCCAAGTCCTCAACTCTCCCATTTACTTTTTTTTTTGCATACATTTAGGTCATTTTAGGTTAGCTTGTATATAGTTTTACATTTTATTTCATTTACATTGTTTAGTTAGCTTAGTTTGATTCAGCCGCACCTTTCACACATAACACAACCTTCATCAATCAACCCTTCCTTTGAATCAAATCACCAAAATACTATACCACTAGGTGAAAGAGTGTCATTCGTACACCAAGTGCTCCTAGGTGAAAAACCCTAGGAGCCTAGTAAAGGGAATCCTCTTTCCCTTGTTTTCATATATTTTTGGTGGTTCAATGATAAAGAAGGTAGATGAAGATAAGGGTGATGAATATCAATTCACTAAATTTCTAGTTCACCGACAAGATCCATGTACACATTCACCTACACATAGCCAAGAGAGGGAAATTTTTTGGGTTGTATAGGGGTTCGCCTCAGTCAAACCCATCCTTTGGTGTTTCCACCTCCACAGATAGCCAAGAAATCCATGAAGTAGAAAATGTGATAAAGAAAAGAAGAAAGGAGAGTATTGAACACTACAATAGACATAATGCCACTCTATCAAACCACAACAAGAGAGATAGTGAAGCAATACCATCTCCACCCAAAGGATCTCAAGGCCAATAAAGGGAGAATGCAAGGAAACAAGCTTGGAAAAGGACACGACTGTGATAGTGACGAAGGAAGGTCTCACAAGAATCCAAAATTACAGCTTCTATGGTAGCACAACATGTACAAAGATGAAGTTGATGGAGTAAAAATATGTTGCAATGCTCAAGGAATTGTGAGAGAGTGCTCAAGAGATCAATTCAAGTGTAGAAGAATGCTCAAGAGATCATCGAAGAAGGAATGAATGTGAAATGGATACATTTGAAGACCAAAATGGGAGAGGAGCCATTTTCGAGTCGGTTGGTCCACACAAAGGTGTTACAATTCATTCCCAATGGAGAGCGTAACGTCCTTGTAGACACGAGAGGCAGGAATCCATCAAGGACAACAGTGCGTTGTAGTCATGGCCTCAAAAAATATTCCCCCATTGATACATAGGACAAGCACCAAGTAGATGGAAGGTAGGTGGGTGATGTGGAATTTTGCCTTCAAGTTTGATTTTCTAAGGTGAAGGGATGCAAAAGGGGAATTTACACAAGGGGTGCAAATTCGATCCTATACATTTTCCCCCACTTTAGCGAGCACGAATATTGATGCGTGTTTGGTAAAGTAGATCGAAGAGTTAGAAATGTATACCTGAACCATCGAGGAAGCAAACCATGATCTGGAAAGCTCGAAAGCATAGGGCAGGAAAAGGACTCCACAAGTACTCTCTCTTAAGGAGGGTTGAACAACAAGACTCCATAGCTCTGTGAAACTATGAAGTTGAACAAAGTACATTGAAGTCCTGCAAGCCAATGATGGAAAAATCTCGTAGGATGCAAGCAATTCATAAGCCCTTATACCTACAAAGAAGGCACCCCCAAGTACTCTCTTCTGAAGGAATCCTAATGTAAGGGGACTTTGTAGAGTCAGACTGGAAAGCAGCTTCACAAATGAACCTGCAAAGTATCATGTTAATCCGTAGATAAAACATGTTAGAAATCAAAAAGCAACCACGTAGGCAAACAAGCAAACAATCACCCAGATAGTCAAAAATTGAAGGAAGAGATTTCGAAGGGATCCCTCAGGAAACTTTCAAATTAAAAGGGGTCCACTCAAGGGATGCATTGTTTGAAAGTGCAAGAATTTTTTTCGCAAATCAATTCAACATCAAGGAATTTGAAAGGAATAAAATGCCCCCTCACGAGGGGAAGGTCAAGGCTTTTCTCGCAGGAAAATCTGCTCCCTCCTCGAAGGAAAATTCTTCAAGTTCTTTCTTTACGAATCCATGATGAAATAAACACGTTCCACTAGGGGTCCTTATTGAGAATGAATTTTTTGAAAAAAATTGTAAGGGATTTTTGAGAAAAGATTCGTTGTCTACCGAATGTATTTTCTAAAAATTAAATTGACATGATAGCCCCCCATTATGATGGTTCATGTGGAACACAAGGCACGTGGCATCGTAAGGAGAGAAAAAAATAATGAAAAATTGATGTTGTGGCCCACGGGATATAGCGAGATGTCACCGTGGTAATGTTGTTGCACACGTGAGGGACAACACATGATCACCACAACATAACGAATCAAGCAAAGAAGAGAGAAAGATAAAAACACTATAAAAAGAGACAATGACATCACGAACAAAGGGCACAGGGTTGATTTGATATTTCGAGGTATAAGTTGCTCACACTACAACAAATCCCTATGATTTGCTCCATTTTTTGGCAATTTTTTGAAAACATCGGCACTATTTATCTGGATGGCACAATTTTTGGTGTTTATTGCACTTACAAGTACAAGTTAGCGCTAATTTAGGCGCTAATTAGTGCCTAAAGTAATGCCATATTTAGCACTGATATTATCTTTGAGTGTAACACCGCCTTGATCCATGTCTTTAGCTCTAAGTTTAGCTTCGAGTTTAGTACCGTGTTTAGCTATGAGATTAGCTTTGACTTTAGCTTTACATTTAGCACCAGATTAGACACCCCTATGTTGAAGAGACTTATTTATATGTCTCATCGACGATGTAAAATAGTGAAATCCAAAACAAAATACAAACATATTGAGGAGAGAATCACTAATGTCACATCGACAAGGTATATCTACAAGTGCTTGGCGAAACAAAACTCTTGGATATAACAAAGTAATGTCAATGAGACTTTGAGATATCAGTAAGAAAGATAAGATTGTCTCATCAACAGTCTTCAAGTAATGATCAAAAGCATACATTGCTATACCACCAGGAAGGTGAGCAACATATGCGGTAGAGCGATGTACACCAAAACCTAGCAACAAGAAGCCTTGAACAAGGTGGTAGTGCGGTAAACAACAGAAGGGAAGGGCAAAAAACCACTATACCATAGTGATAATCACAAGTCTCCCTGACATGGTAGAGTTACACCGATATATAAAGAAATATCACTAAAGGAAAATATCGATGAGACAGTGGCATATCGACAAGAGATATTAACTTGTCCCATCGACACTAGAAACCAACATCAAAGGAACATAAGATCTAATGTCGATGAGACATTGAGATATCGGTAGGAAAAATAAGATTGTCTCATTGACACTCTTCAAGTAATGATCAAAATAATACACCACTATACCACCGAGAAGGTGAGAAACATATGTGGCAGAGAGGTATACACAACAACCCCACAACAAGAAGCATTGAGCAAGGTGGCAATGTGGTAAACAATAGAAGGGAAGGGAAAAACACTGCCATATCGCAGCAGGTATAATAAGAGATGATGTTAGTATGGTAATCATGGAATCATTAGAATTTATAGCAGTAAATGCAAAAAATCACATCAATTGCCAAAATTAAATGCTATTAAATTATTAAGAATTTCCAAAACTAATATGACTGAATACAACACCATCCAAAGATAAGTCAGTTTTCCCAATATTGCACTCAATTGTAGTGCACTAGCATGGAAGGAGCTAAGGATACGAGAAGAAGTCCTGGAAGTGTGAAATACTCGAGTAAGTGCACAAAAACTCTCTGAAAGAGCTTTGTTAATTTAACAAATCTTTCAAGGTTTTGTCATCTAAAGCCATAGTAGAGAAAATTTAAACATGACTCCTAAAGCAAAACGATCAGAAGTAAAAGAAAGCCAGCCTAAAATTAAAGATGAAGAACCTAAATTAAAAAAGAAAGCACTCCATCCTAAAAAAAAACAATCAGAAGTAAAATAAAGTCACCCTAAAATTAAAGATGAAGAACCTAAAATAGAGAAGAGACCACTCCATTAGTCCATATTAGATATACTTCCAGAGTCTACTAAAGAGGGTAATAAGAATTTTCTCGTGGACACCACACAAACTTGTAGGGATGCCCTCATTTCCAAATCTGGATGGGACCTATTTTGGTATTTTTACAGTAAGAGAAATGAGAAGATTCCAGTGTCAAATGCTTGGATGTTGGATATAGCAAGGTTGATTATCCCAAATGTGTTTTTTGATGTAGAATTTATCAGATTGCTAACCAAACACTATCACTTAGCTACCAACATAGTAAGGTTTCTAAACGACATTGTATTGGTAAAAGTAACTTGAAAATCCATCGTTGAGTGTTTTGGCTTAAAAAAGAAGTCTCTGACCAAGATTAACCTACAAAAAAGTGAGGAGGATTATGCTAGGTTAAAAAATACTAAATAGAAGTGATGAGGTACCCCTATATATGAAAAGAGGAATTGGTAACATAACATTCCCCATCTCTATTACCACTACTAAACCATTTAATGTGACAAATTTTCAGTATTACGTTGTGAATACATATTTAGCTCTTTGCCAAGTGTTGGGGATAGATGCTCAAGATAAAATGTGAATAGGCCTAATGATCATGGCCATGAGAATTCAAAACCCTGAAACTAATATTGAATATGACTTTGCTTCATACCTTGAGAAGGCGTTAGATGATGAATTCTCCCAAGTTATAGAGGATAAAGCACCGATTACATTTAGACACTATTCCCTACTATGTCATCTGATATTGTACCAGAATAAGAACCATTGGAATAAAAGAATGGACTTGGCTATAGTAGATGATCACAAGAATCCCACACATGTCCAGAAATGGTGCTATATTTGGGATAGTCGATGCAAGAATTCAAGCTTAGTTGTATTCTACAAAGACTTTGAACACAAAATACTTCGAGTTCTTGGGTATGCAATACCAAGATTGTCAACCAAAATGTTGCAACTAGTGAAACCTTTGGCTTGAAGACAAAAGAAGGGTCATACACACAACTTTGGAGATTGGTTCTTCCTCCCGGAAGTTACAATAATAAGAGTTTATGGATGCGTTATTGCTCCACACATACTGCCAAAATTTGTGCCCCTCAGATTAGAATTTCTTGAATTTATGGGGAAAATGATGTGGATGGAGAAAGATGTAATGCACAAGTGTAAGAAATGCACTTTCCTTCCAAACCAAACCAAGTGTGAAGATTCGACTATAGGCTCACACACACTAGAGGAGTTACATTATTATTTGAAGACAAGATATGCATTGAAATCTGAAAAAGAAAGAGCCTTTGACCCTGAAAATCATATGAACAACATAAGGCACAATATTCTTACCAAAATGGCAATGCCACACCAAGTGGATTTTGAAGAAGATGTCATAAGGAACTGTATTACTTATAATGATGTATTTAGTAGAAGGAAAAAATGGGAATATATGAAGAAGCTTGAAGAAAGGACGAAGCATAGGTCCAAGGATTTCCTAGGATACTTTGTTGAGGAAAAGGACCCCATCAAGAGGATAGAATTGATAATTGGTATATTTGAAGACTTGTAAAAAAAGAAGGAAGCATATCTCGAAGAACATGATAGTGTTGCAACTGCAGAGAATATCCCAGGTGAAACCTCTGAGCCTGACATGGAGCAGTTACCTCCCAAAAGATAGAAGACATGAAGCATTGAACTGTTAGTACCTTATGAGGATACTAAAGAAGTGGGCGATACTGAGGAAGTTGCTATAGTACTACAGTCGATGATATGTGATATTGAAGTTGATCAGCCCATCCTTGAGACTAGTGCCAATAAACATGACGAAAGGATGGACGATGTAGAAAAAACAAGTACAAAGGTACATAAAGATGAAAGGGAAATTGCAGCCAAGATATTCATAGAAGATAATTAATTCATTAAGACTCCTGAGTTTAAGGATTTCTGGATGAAGATGAAGATAAAATAATTTAAAGAGAGGATAGAATCAACTGAAGCAAGAATTGAAGAATCAGAGAAAAATGAAATGGCATCACAAACATTCCAAGAAAGAGTTGAAAACATTGAAATTAGCCATTAGAAGGCTAGAGAAATGGTCTTGAAGAGAAATATGCTCATTTTCCCTAGTTTAGAATTAAAGAAAATGTTTCTTCTTGATCAAGTGTGGGCTCAAGAAGATCCAATGTTAGTTTCAGAATTTGACTTCGATGAAGGTGTGAGTGGACTTGGGTATAACCCAAAGATTGAAACCCTGGCCATATGGATCAGACAAAAAAATACACAGAAGCCAAAATTATTGGATGTAATTCAATGGATGAAAGGGGCAGTGATAGTAAGGACAATACAAGATACCACCCCTTTGGAGGCAGCCACAATGACCATGCATTCGGCCATGTTCACTCGATCAATTGTTAAGGGATTAGAAGACAAATTGAAGGAGTATGAAAAGGAAAAAAGGTTCGTAAATGATGAAGTTAATAAATTGTTCATGGAGAATTCCAAATTGAAAGAACAATTAAGAGGAGCAGGACCCTCACAAAGCAAGGAGATGGTGTTATACATGTCTCCTATTGCTCCAATGGATATTGTGAAGAATATTTTTGTAGAATAGGTAAAAAATCTAGAGAAGGAAGTGGATGATGTAAAGAAGGCCAATAATCAAACCCAAGATGAAGTGAAAAGATGAATTTGTGAAGCTATGAAAAAGATTTTTTACTACAGGATAAAATTAGTTATGGATAAATTGGAGAATGCGCATGATAGTTATAAAACACTTCAGCGGGCAATGGATCAAATAAAGACACATATGCTTGTATTAGATCCTTTGTTCAAAAGGTGGCAGCCTATTCACCACACTTCGGCTAAGTTATGTAGAGTTCTAAAAAGAAGTCCTGATGCACCCACAACATTAAATCCAACTGAACAAATTGTGAAGATGATTACTGATGAATTTTAGTATGTACAAGGGTTTGATAAAAAGATTGTAACCGGAATGGATTTTATTCCATACCTAGAAACAGTGGTATATACCTGAAATCGTGAGAGATGGTGATCAGTTAAAGGACTTGGATAAGTGGAAGAAATAATTCAGTCAGGTTGTTCATAAGTGCATAACTCATATACAAGAGGATGATGATACCAGTCTTCCTAGGCTAAATCAGATCATGGATGGGTTGATTGTTCTTGATGCGAGATACCTAAATTTTGTCAATGATACATGATGGCACTCTCAAATTTTGAAAATTTGAGATGCCTATTTTAAAATTTTGTTTCTGCACATTCAGAAGTGCACCTTGAACAATCAATCCTAACTAACCCACTTTGGAGGCTTATAATTTAAATCTTGTTTATTGTCATGCAAAACCCAGTTGCAGACATACTCAATAGACATATGTGAGCAGGCATGTCAAATTTTAGCTTCTCACGATGAGTTCTCATAGCATTTCGAAAAGTGAAGCTGGAAGGTTTTTTGCACTGTTCTGTTGTTTGCAGATTGTCAGTTTGCGAAACAACTTCCTGTTTGAGCTTGGTTTTTACAACCAGTTCACTGTCATGTCAGAACAAATGTTGTTTCATATTCTCCATACCTAAATGATCTCGGGTGTCAGTTTACAGAGCTTCATGATCTGATTTTCTATTTTTAGCAGATCGAAACCAAAGGCAGATTATTTTGTTTTACAGTTGCATTCCTGACAGCCTTTCTGAAAGGCCAACTTTGACTGTCAATAATTTTTGATCGGTGATGTTTCAAAGTAATTCCTTTTGCACACGTGCTCAGGGTATCTTAATGTTCCATTGTGTCTGATGGCAGCTCATCAAGAGTCATTTTGCTATGTTTACAAATTAGCAGTCGAGTGTGCTCTAATTGGTGCAGAACAGTTGTTTCAAAAAAGTTTAATTAGGCAACTTTT
Source organism: Sequoiadendron giganteum (assembly GCA_007115665.2). NCBI lineage: Eukaryota > Viridiplantae > Streptophyta > Pinopsida > Cupressales > Cupressaceae > Sequoiadendron > Sequoiadendron giganteum. The sequence continues at coordinate 63,397,772 of CM021105.1, forward strand.
TCGATTAATATCTGGTTCCTCGTAATTGATTTCTCTGAGTCGTCTATTGCATTATACTTTTGGGTCAAATGAATATGTGCTTGCAAGTTTTCGTGGTTTCACGAGGTCGTTTGCCCAATTTTCAAGATGGATTCTTGAAGAAACTTGACCTATTTTACCCATTTTGCAAAAGTGACATAAAGCAGTTTTTAATGGCGACCCAGTTCATTTTTCAACTTCTAAGCTATTCAAAAGGAAGTGTCAAATCATTTAAACATGAATCTTGTTTGAAAATGAAAAAAAAATTTAGTCGGGCTCACATGGAGCCCGACATGCTTTGCACAATTATAGAGTTGTGAGTATTGCATTGTGGCCATCTTTTGATATGAATTGTTTTGATTAGTGAAGCAGGGTGATCATAAGGAATACAATGAAACTGAAGGGGGAGACATTTTGGAATGTTTTGAATGTTACTAATTTCACATAAGCACATTTCTTGAAACGATGAAGCCACAATTATTGCTATGTACAAAAGAGATCAATCGGGAGCAATCAGGAGCAAGGTAAAATGTATCCATTAAGGCATTGAGCCTTGAGGAGACCCGCACCAGTAATGGTGGGCATCAACTAGCAGGGGCACAAGCATGAGGAAGCTAAGTGCATAGGGAAACCATGTATGGGGCGCAGCCAACAAGAAATGGGAAGTCTTGCACTAGTACACTTGTGTGCAGATGTGAGGGATAGAAGATCCTGATTACAAAAAGAGGATGGGTTTTGTTGCACTAAGTAATTCTGATAGGAAGAATCGTCAAGTTGAACTTCCAAGTGGAAATTGGAATTACATTGCAACTGTTCACCATGAGAATGTTTCCAATATGAGATTGAATAGCCAGGCACCGTTTATGATCATGTGGCTATGCATTTGGAAGAGATACTAGCAGTGCTCAAGTATGCTAACTCATCTATAGAGAAGGAGGAGTATGGCATGTAAATTTTTCAAAAACTCCAAATGGATATGGTCTAATGGAATGCCAAGATTGTAGGATCATAGCCAGTGGAGGGTGTTTCCAATAGGGGAAGCCCACGGCCAGCATGGCGGGAGTGAAGACTAGCCTGTGCCTGGCAGAGTGGCGACCAAGTGGCAAGGAGCAAGTGGAGACCATGGGCAGGAAGAGGATCTCGGCCAATAGCCAAGAAAGGGGAAGGTGTGGAAAATGCGCTGCCTGACAGTGGGGGGGCTCGTAGAATGTGGGAAGAGGCTCACACAGCCAGTGAGGAGGAAAACCCATGCAGCAGGTAAGGAGGCCCGCGCACACTGCAGGAGCAAACTGCCAAGTATGGGGTGCATACGGAGGCAAAAGCCAGCTAGTGAGGGCTCGCGGCCAGCTAGAGGAAGAAGGCTCGAGAATGCTAGTGGGTGTAGACTCGGCCCAAACAGTAGTGAAAAGAAGGCCTGTGCCTAGGAAGAAATGAAGAGCAGGTAAGCACGCACCGACAAATGGTGGAAGACCCGCCCAGAGGAGGAGAAAGCCAGTGCAAAGGAGCCCGTGACCTAAACTAGAAGGGAGCTGCCATAGCCATGGAATGAGCTCGGGAGCTCGAAAAAGAAAAAACAAATTAGGGCTTTTTGGACCCTTGCTCACGGACCTCGCGAGAGTATTGATGACAAGGGCAGAAAAGCTGTGGGGTATGTGAGCATGGGAGGAGCCCGAAATTAAAATTTAAAATTTAAATTTTTGATACATAGTTTTTGAATCAGGGGTGGGCCCATTGAAATTTTTAAGTGGCATAATATTTAAAGGTTAAATATTTTGCCCGTGGAGATAGGGATCATTTTTATTTCGCTGGGTGAAATAAATGTCATGGAAACAAATTATATTATTTTCATGGGCACTGATCAAATTTTAGTTTCCCCAGCTATGTGTAAAATAAAGACAAGTATAGGTGCATTTTAAACTTTACTGATGGTTGTTAAAATGGAGAATATTTTATGATAAGGGAGAAGGAGTATTTTTATCCATGGGTTAAAATTGTTTAAAATGGAGAGTGAATTAAATATTCACTGGTGGTGTTTTATAAAGTGATTTTAGTCATTTTATAAAGGAAAATACATGCTGGGAATTAAAATGCAGCAAAGGGGAAAATCAAAGCAAAGGGCAGAAAATAGAAACAGTTGTGCATGGGAAGAGATATTTTGAGCAGCTGGATGAAATAAGAGGAATCTCCACATGGGCAGATTTTTTGTTGCTGGGCAATCATGAGCAGATGTTGGGTGAGAGAATTTTTTTTGCTGCAAGGATGAGAAGATATTATTTTCAGTTGATCAACAGGAATGAAGTTGCCACATGCCGGCAACAGATTCGAATTTAGGGCTTCTTCTATTTCCTCTATTTTCTATATCTTCTATTATTCTCTCATTGTTCTGGGGTTCTAAGGTTCTGAGATTAATTTTGAGAAGGCTCTAAGTTTTGTATTGGACTGTGTAGATAGAAATTTGTATTTTCTGAGTCATTGTTTGAGTCTGTAAGCTGCAATTTCATGAATTCAAGAGTGAATACAGCTAGTTTATGCAATTAACATCATGAAGTGCTTTCACATTCATGAATGTCATCAGATTGTCTCCATATTTGTACACTTCCAGTCATGTAAATTCAATAATACAAAGTGTCTTTGAATTTATCATCTCAAGTTTTATGAGATTTTTTTGTTTGTTCATTGTTCTGTTTCAAAGAAATGGTTAGAATACTTTGAGCAGGTGATTGTGATTTCAGGTGTGCAGATGGGATTTAATAATGAGAATCTGATTGATATCAAGAGAAGGATTGTTGGTGCAAGGCACTAACAGTTGATGCAAAGCATCAGCAAGTTTAATCCACTGGTTGAAGACTGTTTGCTAGAGAATTTATTTTATGTGTTTGACTCCATGGCCCAGAAGAGGCACTGATCTTTTTATGCAGTTTTGTGCATCTCAGAAACAATATTAATTGCAAAATCATTTTAAATCTTACTGTGTTATTATGTGTCCTACCTTCCAATGGCTGAGAGAGGGTTGAGCTGCTGAGAATTTAGCCAAATTTAAGGTAGTCAATGCTTCCCTTAGTGTATTTGCATTGGAAATTATCTGCTATAAAAAACAATGTCAGTGTATGAATGAAATATAGTTTTGAGCATTGTTTAGGTTTACCCACGTTGGTCCTGCAGAGCCAGAAGTGTAGGAGTTTCATTCTTTGACTGAATCTTGTCAGTTGGCCACTAGCCTTTGTTGTTCTTCAATATAGAGGTTGGCTACCTCTTAGAGAGTTTCAAAGTCTAGCTGGGTTGTTATTTTAAACACCAACTTAAAATACCTCATATTGCTTGAAGTTCAGTACTCTATGAAAAGAACTTCATACTGTTCGAAGTTCAGTCCTCTGTGAAAAGAGGCGGCGACTTTGTTTGATAGAACCTGTTGAAAATTTAAAGAAAGTTTCAGATCTACAAATCTTACCAGTTAGGAAGACAATTTGCAGCAGTTGCAAAGTTTCCAGGTATTCCTCATTCTTGGTTTTCATGAAAATTGTATATGGAAACCATACTTGAACATCTTAGACAAAACTTTGGTTCCCTATTGATTGTTTAGCACTAATAGAGGGAAATAATAGTAATGTTTAGTTTGCATACTTCTGAGTTGTAATTTGCAGCCTATGTATCTTGTTGGAGGAGTATGCTTTTTCTTGAAATTTTCCCACTAAATAGATCATATGTAAATGCATATTGAATCATGCATTATAATATTCTAAGATTGTTGTGAAAAGTAGAAATAGGGAAAATGAATGATCAACTATAGAGTTGATTTGTAAGATTTGAAAAAGGGCAATTCAAGATGCCTAAATACATGCATCCTGGCATGGGTCCAGATGGAACTATGGTTTGTGATCAGTCCCAACCAGATTGTCAAAATGGTTTTAGCACTGGAAGGTACAAAGCTATCAATTTTAGTGGCCTTAGTGGTTACCCAAATGACATTCCAGCTAAAGTCAGAAATAGGTTACCAAGATTCATTGGTGATAAGGCTGAATCAGCAAACAAACATCTCCAAGAGTTTATAAATTTGATAGATGATTATGAGATTGATAACTAGGATGTGATCATAAGACTATTTGTTCAGTCCTTGAGAGGAGATGCAAGAGAGTGGTTCTCTTATGTACCAGCCTCTTCTGTTCATTCATGGGAAGAGCTCAAGGCAGTGTTCATGGAATAGTTTGGAGAAAGGATTAACCCTGTTCTGATAAGGAAAAAGTTCATGAACATGGAGAAAGAGAAACATGAGTTAGTCCCATCTTTTAATCTCAGATTTTCAATGATCATAAGAGAGATCCCGAAGAACATAAGGCCAAATGATGTTGAATGTTTGGTTGTGTACCTGAGAGAATTTGACAAAAAGATGAGTTATCTGTTGAGGGATAAAGAGCCTGCAACTTTGTATCAAGCATATCAGATGGCTATAGACATTGAGAACAATCTGAGATACTCTATGATGAAATGGCATAGGGCTGCGAGTGTTGATCATCCTAACACACCTCAGGAAAATAGAACTCATGGAGAAGCTAGTAAAAATTCTTGTCAAGAAGGTAATGATGTTGCTACTCCAATTTCTCCATCATCACAATCTACACAAAATGTGGTGTCTCAAAATGAAGCTAGTAGTTGTTTGTTTCAAGAAAGTCAGAACATGATACACAAAGATGAAAAGAGTGTATCAGAAAATGCAGATATATGTTGTATGAATGAGGACACTAACTGTAATCAGTTTACAATCAACACATGTGTTGATCCTTGCAACAGTGATGAAGAGGAAGATGCATGTACGATGAACAAATAAATATGTATGAATTTTTTTCTTCTAATACCTTGAATGATGAAGGAATAGAAGAGATGAAAGACATCATCCCATGTCATGTTTCAGTCAGTGAAAATGATATAATTTTTGATGACGTTTCTTCCCAAGTTGGTGACCAAGACATTGAAGATGAAATTGCAAGCGCTCACCCTCAAGAATCTGAGCATGGTTTATGTAGTGATAAGTCATCTTGTGATGAGGATGTTGATGAAGGCCAAACTGATTTCTCTTCTGATGATGGTGAAAGCTCTTATGAGAATGACTTAAAGGTATGTTCTTCACACAATGATTATACTGATATGGATACCAGTCTTCCCAGGCTAAATCAGATCATGGATGAGTTGATTGTTCTTGATGCGAGATACCTAAATTTTGTCAATGATACAAAGGAATTACTAGATAGTTGATGGAAAAATCATCTTTCAAACATGCAAAAGATCAAGGAATTTAAGTGGCCATCATATTTTATGGTGTATCAGTCAAAGGAAAAGTATTTGGTTTAAGAAGAATAGGACACTGAGGTGAGAGAATTTGGACATTCATCATGGAGAGGAAGAATTTTCCAGATCAATGATCATGGGTCTTCTACATTGAATAATGGAACCATATGTCAAAATGTCTTAAGTCTTGTTATCTCCTTAATTATGATAATTAAATAGTTGTTAGTAAAATAAGTTGTTATGAAAGGTTGTTTCTTTTTGTAAAAGGCTTGTAGCTTGTTGCTTCCTATATAAATAGGAAACCAAGGCCTAGTTTTAAATTATCATCATCATATATCATTTCCATTTTGAAGACTTCTATTATTAATATGTATCAATTGAAGCAATATAATGGAGAACATCTTATTATCAGAGATTCTCCATGACTGTGTTATCCTTCTATATTTTTCTTATGTTTTCCATACTTATTTCTTCTTATATTTGAATGAATATTAGTTATTGAGCCTCATTATTTTGCTTATGTGAATGAATATGCTGATATAGTAAAGCATTTATTATGGATGTTGGTAGAGTTGCTAGTTTTTTTAAAAATTTGAGCTTATTTTGCCTTGTTACATGTTCAACATAAAAATGAAAACTATTTAAAAATAATAAAGTTAACAAAAGTTTCTTATTTAAATAATTGTGAGTTACGTGCATTAATATTTTATTAACTTTTGTATCTTGACAAACATATGTTGATACAAAATGAATGAAAGAAGCATCCAAGTAATCCTATTTTTTCTGCCAACAATTCATACCAGAGATTGAACAATTTAAGGATATTGCTTGATAGGTAATTAAGGATATGATGATGATGGTATATTCTTGTACTCGTATATTCTATGAAACATACTTTATTTTCTATGAAACAGTGTAAATATTCTTGTAGTTGTAAATATTCTTTTACTATTATGTATATTGAATAAAACCGAGTTTGAATAAAAAAATATTTCACCCTTTTTGTAAGTGAGTATCTGAATTATTGTTTAAGGAAAAATCTTACAGTGTTTACATTTTTAGTTTACTAGTTTCAAATCTTCATTTTCTATGTATATAAAATTGTATGTGCTCTTTATCTCAAATAACATAAAACAATAATATCATCAGAATCAGGGTTTTCAATTTCAGCACCATCCTCGTCCACACTTTTCATATCCTGTTCACTTTTAAGTGCAATCATAAAAAAATATTTTTATTTCTTGTCCCAGTTAATCTTGATTCCTTTCAGCACAACACAGTAGGTTGCATGTTAAATTTCAAACATTTTCTTTCCATGATTTTGTATATATTATTTTCTTAGTGCATCATTATGTAACAACAATTTCACTTCTGAGATATACATAAAAATAAATGAAAGCACATGTTTTCTTTGTCAAGGGAAATGTATGGTGAATACCCTATGTCTTTCAGATAAGTGTGCAAGAGAAATGTTAGAACCTAAAAAATCCATATGAAAAACTAAGGGTTTCCCCATTTTTCCCTCATAATTTCCTATCCTTTTAATATAATATTCTTTTTTCCCTTTCCATAAAGTCAAAACATGACACATGTATTATACGGCTCCCTTATTTTTCATTCTCTATGTGTTTATCGCCTTACTATGGCCTCCCACAATGGGCCTGCGGTATGGAGGTAGTGGTTAAATAGGCGGGTATATAATTTTCACCGCCACACCTTGCACGGTCAATTCATTGACTGCGGTATCGCGGTGGCGGTGAGATAACCGGAAAACAACAGAGGTGAATGAAGACAAGCGAAGGGTGGCGGTCAAGAGACAGTCACTGCACAACCGCGGGGGGACATCAACCTGACCGCGGTAATGCGGTGGCCGGCTAGTGAGCTGCGGATGGTGAACGAGTAGTAGTTAACGGAGCAAGCACGAAATGTTTACCACTCTACCGCGCATTGACCGTGGTAGCGCAGTGAACCATTAGTCACTGGTGAAGGAAAAAGTCAAAGTGGATACCGTGATACCGCCACCGGTTCATGAGGTGACCGCGGTGATCGTAGTAATGGTTAGCAAGCGACAACGGTAAAAGTTAGTGGGTGAGCGAGTGAAGATAGTCGGAGGTCAGCGGTCAATGACAAAGGTAGCAGCAATGATAGCTACTGCGGTACCACTGGCAGTCAAGCTAGTGACCACGGTAGTGTGGTAGACACAGAGATAACCATCACAGTGAGGGGTGATGGAAATGAAGGATAATGGTTAGCGGCCACCACAGTACCGTAGGAGGGTAAGGAGGAGACTGCGGTAAAGTGGTAAGTAGTGAAGGTAGCTGTGGCAGTGCAGTCAAAGTCGGTCACCGCGCAACCATGGGGAGCTAGTGTGAAGCCTGCGGTAGAGTGGTTAGAATACAAGGAGACTCTGCAACATTAAATAAAGTGAAATATGAGGAGCGGGAGAATTTAAAAAGCTATAAAGTGAAGAAATCAAACTCATAACTATAGTTGGAAATATTAATTTACCAATAAGGCAGTGCAATTAAATATTTTATTATTGTCTTGAAATTCAAACAGTTTTACCAGGAATGTAAGCGGTTGCAGCTGAAAATGAAGGGTCACAACCCTTGAAGTGTATTGTATAATTTTTTTGAAATTTTAGTTGCAAGAGAGACAATAGTAGGAGTGGTTAGACAATAGGGGTTAGATTTTCTCGAGTAGGGATTGGGGAACGTAAAAAATATACAGATCTTTCTTGAAACAGTGTAATGGAGAAGATGTTTTAAATTGGTGAATTTCTTTTGGTGTGTAGTTGTTATGTTAAAATAATCTAAATTATTTATCTTTGGTTGTCTCCAACTTGAGATCTTTCTGTCATTTAAATCAGTGTATCAAGTATATTTCTTATTTATCAAAGTGTTCTCCCATTTTGTGTGATTTAACTAGTTGGTGTCTGCAAGTCAGAGTTAAAAGTCTTCTAATATATCATAGTGATTTAAGGATTTCATTTGGATTTTTGAAGTAGAACCAGATTAAGAAACATCCCAGCACAGTTTATGCAAGACATAAATAAATGAAGTTATATGCCAGTTAGTAAGATTTAATTTTAATGTGCCTAACAACTAGAGTTAAGCCAATAAGAGGAAACATATATCATTTTATGTTTTGACTCCATTGCCCATGTGGACAAAAGGCACTGATCTATCTCAACCTAGAGAACAAACTCATACAAACAATATTTTCAAAATCCTTTCATTTGTGTTGTAGGAGTAGGATTAGTTGTAGTGATTTTCATCTATCCACTACCTTTTCCATTGTGGGTAGATTGCTACATTAGGAAACACATCTTAAATCTGCAACATACATATAGGTGCACCCGCTTAGGTTTTGCAGAGCCTGAAGAGCAGAAGGTACAATTGCATCAATTGGCCTTGTTAGTTGGCCAAAAGCATTGTGAGAGCTTGGCAACCTCTTGTGGTTCTAACCTACATTTTTGAGACCCAATAGTTTGGTGACTCTACTATGGAATTACTCAAAAAAAAATCAGTCTTTCCATTTATAGAGTCAGCAAAATTTCACTTTTATTGGAGATTCTGTTGGGGAAAACCAAAGCAATCCATTTCATTTTCCTACTTTTGGAAAAGTAGGTGGCGACTCTGTTTTAGATTTGATAAATAATGCATGGATGTTGTGAAGTAGTAATATTTTTTCAAGATGTCAGAAGAAGAGAGAAGACAACATTCAATAAGAGAGTTGAAGGAATTGAGACAATAGATGCTACAAGTTAACCAACAATTGCTGCAATTGGGAGTCAAAAGTGTTCCAGATACATCACCAAACAGGCAATCATACAGTGAGAATGAAGATACAAGTGCCAAGAGATCTTGGACACCACAAGTTCCCTATGATGCAACTGAGGAGAACTCTGGAAACAAAGGTAATGTACTCTATTCACAACAAAGTACTTTTAATGAGTATATTCAAATTGAAGAGAGAGGCAAAAATCTTGTGAATTTTTTTTTGATATAAGGAGATATAAGGAAGAATATATGAGTTTTTTATACAATAGGATGGTAGATGTTTGTATGCAATTACCTCCTCATTTCAAGCCCACAAGACCCACATTTGTTGCACAATTTTTGAGAGCATCAGAGCCTGAATCAGTTTACTGGTTAGAGTCAATAAAACAACATGCCTTTGATGTAGCAAATAAGTTTATTGATTCCATGCTTGGGACAAAGTATGTGAATATTACCAACAGTGCTTCAGAAGCTGAAACAGAAGAACATGTCATGCTGTCCAACAATGAAGATGTGGATAGTTCCTCTTGCATAACAGATTGTGAGTCAAATTGTCAAGATGAAATAGTGGATATTGATCTTCAACATGATGATTTTTGCAGCTATTATGAAGATCAAGAAGAGGTTGGAGACATGGTAGAAGATATGGAAGCAGAGACTTTTTCACTCAGGAGTGAGCAAGTTTCAGATTTGTTAACTCTAGAATACCAGAGGTATGCACATGAAGATGGTTCCAAGACTTTGGTCCCAGCCTATATATGCTTTGACAGTGAAGATATTATGTATAAAAATTCACATGACCCTATGTGCATCTCTCACAGTGATGAGGAGTTCTTTGAAGCTGATCAAAGATCTATTTGTGTCCAAGAAGGGGTATGTGACTTGAATGATTTATGCTTGCAAGAAAATGATATTGGTTTGCATATTATTGATGATGAGTGTCCAACATTTGTTGATTCAAGTATGTATAAGGATGATTGTATGGATCAAGAATATGTGTCAATGCCAACTGGTAATATAAAAGAAATGGAAATTAGTTTTGATTTGATTGTTTCAAAAGATGTTATGAGATAAAAAAAGTTTGGTTGCCATAAGGGATGTTCAGATTTTTAGGTTCTAGTGCAGTTGCAGGCACATTCAACAACATATGTTAGTGAGCATGTCCATGAATGTTTTGTTGATTATGGATACATTTGATATGCTCAAGGTGATAAAGAAAATTTATATGATAATGAGAATGATGAAATATAGACAGATGAGATGAATATTAATCAGATTGAATACAATGATTTCCTGAAGGTTTTCAATGGCAGTACGTGTTGCAGAATAGGTGGAATGGATAGTTTTAATAGAAACTTGATGAGCTCTAATCAAAACAAACTCTATGACAGAGGAAAATGCAAGTTTTTCTTTTTGGTGTGGCCTGGGGCCATTCCTTGTGGTTTGATTTTTTGAACCATAGCAAGTACAGAGGATTAAGATTTCCAGTGCAAGGACAATTCTTAACAATGCCTCTTTTAATTTTCTCTTCCATGCATAGTAGTGTAGGGTTTTTCCATTCTCCATGATCCACTTTTCATATTATTCATCTATTCATTCCCTCCATCTACCATGGCTTTCATTTTTCACATCCTTCACTCGGTCTGCTCAACCAAAGATACTCTGGATTCTTGTAGTAATTTAAAAAATCACTCATCCCCAACAGGAGCCACTGTTAGAACCTAAAAAATCCATATGAAAAACTAAGGGTTTCCCTATTTTTCCCTCACATTTTCCTATCCTTTTCATATAATATTCATTTTTTCCCTTTCCATAAAATCAAAAAATGACACATGTATTATACTACTCCCTTATTTTTCATTCTCTATGTGTTTACCGCCCTACCGCGGCCTCCCACAATGGGCCTGCGGTATGGCAGTAGTGGTTAAATAGGCGGGTATATAATTTTCACCGCTACACCTTATGCGGTCAATTCATTGACCATGGTATCGCGGTGGCGGTGAGATAGCCGAAAAACAACAGAGGCAAACGAAGACAAGCGAAGGGTGGCAGTCAAGAGACAGTCACCGCACAACCATGGGGGGACATCACCTTGACCGTGGTAATGCGGTGGTTGGCTAGTGAGCTGCGAAAGGTGAATGGATAGCAGTTAATGGAGCAAGCATGAAATGTTTACCCCTCTACTGTGCACGGTCAATTCATTGACCGCAGTAGCGTGGTGAACCATTAGTCATTGGAAAAGGTGACAGTCAAAGTGGATACCGCGGTACCGCCACCGGTTCATGAGGTGACTACGGTGATTGCGGTAATGGTTAGAAAGCGACAGTGGTAACAATTAGAGGTTGAGCGAGTGAAGATAGTCGAAGGGCAGCATTCAACGACAAAGGCAACGACAATGATAGCTACCGTGGTACCATTGGCAGTCAAGCCAGTGACCGCGGTAGTGCGGTAGACATGGAGATAACCATCAGAGTGAGTGGTGATGGCAACAAAGGATAATGGTTAGCGGCCACCGCAGTACTGCAGGAGGGTAAGGAGGAGACCATGGTAAAGCGGTAAGTAGTGAAGGTAGCCGTGGAAGTGCAATCAAAGTTGATCACTGTGCAACTGTGGGGAGCCAGTGTGAAGCCCACGGTAGAGCGGTTAGAATACAAGGAGACTCTGCAACATTAAATAAAGTGAAATATGAGGAGCGGGAGAATTTAAAAAGCTATAAAGTGAAGAAATCAAATGCATAACTATAGTTGGAAATATTAATTTTCCGATAAGGTAGTGCAATTAAATATTTCATTACTGTCATGAAATTTGAATGGTTTTACCAGGAATGTAAGCGGTTGCAGCTGAAAATGAAGGGTCACGACCCTTGAAGTGTATTGTATAAATTTTTGGAAATTTTAGGTGCAGGAGAGACGGTAGTAAGAGTGGTCAGACAGTAGGGGTTAGATTTTCCCGAGTAGGGACTGGGGAACGTAAAAAATATACAGATCTTTCTTGAAACAGTGCAATGGAGAAGATGTTTTAAATTGGTGAATTTCTTTTGGTGTTTAGTTGTTATGTTCAAATAATCTAAATTCTTTATCTTTGGTTGTCTCCAACTTGAGATCTTTCTGTCATTTAAATCAGTGTATCAAGTATATTTCTTATTTATCAAAGTGTTCTCCCATTTTCGGTGATTCAATTAGTTGGTGTCTGCAAGTCAGAGTTAAAAGTCTTCTAATAAATCACAGTGATTTAAGGATTTCATTTGGATTGTTGAAGTAGAACCAGATTAAGAAACATCCCAGCACAGTTTATGCAAGACATAAATAAATGAAGTTATATGCTAGTCAGTAAGATTTCATTTTAATGTGCCTAACAACTAGAGTTAAGCCAATAAGAGGAAACATATATCATTTTATGTTTTGACTCCATTTCCCATGTGGACAAAAGGCACTAATCTGCCTCAACCCAGAGAACAAATTCATACAAACAATATTTTCAAAATCCTTTCATTTTTGTTGTAGGAGTAGGATTAGTTGTATTGATTTTCATCTATCCACTACCTTTTCCATTGTGGGTAGATTGTTGCATCAGGAAACACATCTTAAATTTGCAACATACATATAGGTGCACTCGCCTAGGTTTTGCAGAGCCTGAAGAGCAGAAGGTACAATTGCATTAGTTGGCCTTGTTAGTTGGCCAAAATCGTTGTGAGAGCTTGGCATCCTCTCGTGGTTCTAACCTACATTTTTGAGACCCAATAAGAAATAAGACATAACTGATTGAATCTGATTTTCTACTGTACAATTGTTTTTTTATGTGTTTTTTACTTTTTTCTTGTGGATTACCCTAAGAAAGAGACTACTTATCTTTTCTTAAATGAAGCCTTTACATTTACTATCTATGAAATGAATTTACTACTTGACAACAAGTTCGTGAACTTCATACAAATTAAGATTGGTGTAAAAGTCCATCCCCACAAATGTTGTTTTGTCTAGAATTATAATGGAAAATAAAAAAGCTTGCTAGGATAATAAAACATGTTTTCAATTGTCCAAGTACAACATAATATTACTAAAGCATTTCAATTTTTAATCCATAAGAATCATCCTTTCTAAAACATGGATTGCAAATAATTCTGAAAATTAAGAAGTCTTGGTCATTAACATTATAGTTTGCTACAATGTCATCTAGTGTATCATTATCAATGTTCATATGTTCTTTCAAGTATTTAATATTATCATCATCCTCATCCTAACCTGCATCATCTTCATCATCATTGAAATTTGACTGTAGACCATCTATATTTTTACCAGATGTATTTGGATCATCATTTTCTATACCATCCATATTGTTGTCTTCCATAACATCATCTAACTCTGGATTGTTGTCTTCTTGTGCCTAAACATAACCATCTTCAACTTCCTCATGGATGTCAATTTTTTTTGATGTTCTCTAATCCCTCTCTCTCATTTTGTTGGCCCTCATTATTTTTCTCAGTATCCACTAATGCATCATCAAATACATGCCTTAATCTTGGATCATAATGTATGACAAATATCCATTTCGGGTCCAAAATATCTTCATAGAAAAATACTTGCACATTAACGACATACATATATTAGACATTATACAAATTGTATGAACATATATAAATCAATTGAATAATGAAACATTATTTTATAGAATACCTTTTTTATACAATAGTTGCTATAAAACACAATTTTTGACAACATAGTTTTAGGTCCACATCCACGTACATATCTTGTTCTTTTTCTATTTGAGAGCTTAAGCTCTGCATTTACTCCAATCTCCATCTAAAATAATCAACAAAATGTATTAATTTATGTCAAGATTGGATAATACATTATAAATTTCAATAATATTGTGAAAAAAGATGGATGTATCACAAAATGCCATCAGATCATTTTTTCCTAAGTTAAGTCAAAATTTGAGTACTTGACGTCTTGCTTCATCCGTTGTGTCCTCATTTGATATGACATGATCTATTGCAATGGCCTTATCTCGCCCCTATAATACACAACATAGTAAATAATGTTTAGTACACCAATTATATCATTTCAACGAATATGCTATCCAACACAAAACCTCACTTTAGTCATATATTTGACATATTGATATCATGTTTTGGCTATCCTAATTTTCAAAATTTTCCCTTGATCATAGAATCACATTTAATCACCAAACCTGTGCATTTTCAACCAATAAGTTTGACCTCAGAGGCCTCATGGACAAAAAAATGACTTTATCTCCTCTATGTTGTAGAATTTGTGAATTCATAAACACCTTCCTCCTTTAGTTGAGGTTGATTTCTCTTCTTACCTCTATTATATCTGCAAATTCTGTTGTCTCATCTATTTCCACCAACTTTCCTCTTAGTGATTTAGTATTTCTACGTGGTCCACATCCTCTCTCCATGGCCTCCTCTATGAATAAAATTTTTTCCACATAAGCTTTCAACGCAATACTTCTGAGAAGGAAAAAGCAACTTGTGGGACCACGATAAAAACCGTTCTACTGCACTGAGCTGATGAAGGAACCGCGAGATAGTGGTGGTCATCGTACTACTACACGTCAATGGTAGAAGACTTGTGGGACTGCGAAAGTCACCACAACACCGCCAGGAAGAAAAGGAAGACTTGTGTGCCACCATAGAAGCTTTCACTGCACTACCACTGAGAAGGATGAAGCACCTTGTGGGACCGCGGTAAAAACCACTCTACCACATTGAGTTGATGAAGGAGCCATGAGATAGCGGTGGTCACAAAAACAAGGCAGGAGTTTGAATTATTTCCAACACTATGGATCTTGTGATACACGACAATGAAAATATTCACTATACAGCAATGATAGGTGCTAAATTAGGCCCACTTGATGTCGCCTTATATGTCCCAAACAGATTACATTTACAGCCAAGAGTCGACGCTAAAGTTGGCATTAACTAATGCCAACTAAAGTGTCGACTAATGAATCAAAATAAAAAATTCAAAAATTTCCCACATGAAGGAAGAAATCAAACGACAAAAAAGGGAAAAATTCTCTATGAAGGAAGAGAGCAGGCCGCTACCAAAAATTGATGAGAAATTTGATTTAGTTTGCGACACGCCACATGAAGGAAGAGAGCAGGGCGCTACCAACAACTAATGAGAAATTAAATTTAGTTTGCAACATGCCACATGAAGGAAGAGAGCATGGTGCTACCAACAACTGATGAGAAATTCGATTTAGTTTGCTACACCATAGGTAAGATTACAAAATTTTTTCTTGGTTGAATTCGTAATTGTTTACTGTTCTTTGTATTGCATTTGAATTCATGATTGTTTATTGGTTCGTGACCTAACTAGTCCAAGCAACCTCTAAATTATCCCATCATTATAAATTATAAAACCTTTGAGAAACCAACAAAAAAATTTACCCTGCCATTTGAAATTTGGCTCAAAATATTATAGCACAAATCGAGGATGCCTTTGTATTCTTTCCCTAACCTAGGTATCAAGTAAATAGTGAACTTCTTGGAAAATTTGGGAATTGGTCGATCACTGCTGAGCAGCTGCTAAAAATAAATGTAGAAATTGCCTTGTTTTGCCTAGCTGCGCCATAGTCACCGATGCCATGAAAAATTTGTGCAAGATTGCATTATGAAATATTTTTAATGATAAGGTTATCAACACTAAGCAAACCAAGTGAACATATTTTCCCTAGGTTATCAACACTAAGCAAACCCAGTGAACATATTTTCCCACAAAACAAAACTTTCCTACCACAAACTAGATGAAAAATTTCATACCTGACAGTGTGTACTTTGTTTGCCTCCACAGACTTGACAAAAAAATTTTGCCCTAGGTTGCCTCAAAATGTCAAACAATGGAGGGAAACGAGCATTGTCAACAAACTCTAGCCACAATGAGGTAATAAATTGTCAATTTATAGATTTGTAAATGTTTCCATTATTTCTTTGAATTTTACTTTTTAGTTTTTTATTTCTAAATTTAAAAGAAGAAATATAATTTAAATATATATATAGCAACATGAGACTGACAAAAATAAAGATGAATTGGCTTCCATATTGGGGGTAGAGGTAGTTAACAAATTGGTTAATGTGAAGTGGA
Organism: Sequoiadendron giganteum; assembly: GCA_007115665.2. NCBI lineage: Eukaryota > Viridiplantae > Streptophyta > Pinopsida > Cupressales > Cupressaceae > Sequoiadendron > Sequoiadendron giganteum. The sequence continues at coordinate 63,413,961 of CM021105.1, forward strand.
CAACACTTACCAGATACATAGAAAAAAAATCTAGTAATAACCCTCAAACATTACAAACAAATCAATTGTGTCAAAGGGAATCAACTGATTCCCCAACAGGTCCTGCATCGAGCAAAAGATCCAAGAGGAAATCAATGATAATAAACTCTAAGAATGTGGAATAGGGAGCAGATACTTCCACTCCTAGGACACATACTTCTTCCACTACACCATTTTTTCAATCTTGCATTGGTAGCTACAATACGAAGATATAATACAAGGTGGTTTCAGGGGAAGTCTAAATGACGGATGCTGGGAAAAATTTTATGAATAGGTTGAAGGAATCATGCCTTCAATGATTCAAAGGCCATCTACATTTTCCATTCTCAAAGATACGCATGCACCTGAAAAAATCAATTATCCATGACATAGAGAATGATTTTGGCACAGGTTGGTCTGTAAAGAAGATAAAGCTACGAATGTCTCAAAAGTGCAAGAGATTTTGGTGCAGCTAAACAAAGAAGATAAAAAAATCCCCTCCTGAGCTAAGGCAGGAAAAAAGGCCAATTGATGTAAGTGTGAAAGTATGGAAAGAGCTTGTAAGAGCATACGAGAAGTCTGACGAACAAAGGAAGTCCAGTAAGGATAGTACACAGGTATTTGAATTTTCTCATAATATTATATCAAATTTATTAAACGATATTTAAATTTTATTTGTGCATAGTTAAATTGAATTCATATATGTTTGAGGACAAGGCCACCAAGGCTAGGCTTGAGAAACTTCATGCCACGCATCGCAGTGGCCAGAAAGGTTTATAGGCCTTGATCTATACATTTGTAAGTATATTTAATATGTTAAATGATATTTTTTTTATTTCATTGGAAAAAGTAAATGATTTCATATTAATTAGTTTAACTAGTCAATGTGCCATGTTTTGATAGGAGGAGAAATATGGCCGCTATCCAAAGCAATTTAAAAATAATATGTTACAAAAAAAAAATTGGAACAATTTTTTAATCTGGATGGAGAATGAGGTATCAATAGTTGAGTTTCAATAACTTAGTTGGATATTGTTGTGTTAATATGTCAATTTTCATCTCTTGTGTTGATTTGTTTATTGATGCATAGGATGAGTAAATAGAGCTCAAACCTTATGGTTACAAGATGACCATTTATGTTCATGAATAAATAGTAGAAGGATGTAGATGAACTCAATTCATTTAACTTTATGCCTCTTGGCAGGCATTCCTCTTGAATCTCTAATATCAGGTGTCTGAGACTTCCCTATAGATTTTACCTTTCGTTGCCTTTCCACTTCATTGTTAGACTCATCTCTTTTTTCCTTATCTTAATTTTTGGCTTCGTCTTCTAATTCATCCCATGTTTTACCTTCCTCCTCTTCAGAATCTTCTTCTTTTTCATCCTCCTTTGAGTCCACAATAGATTCATCTTCTGAACCTTCCTCATCTGATTTTGATTCCTCTTCTACATCAAAGGGTTCATATCCTTGATCTGACTCTTCTGAATTATCAGAATCAGAATCACTATCTTCCATATTCAAAAATTCCCAACCAACATCTTCATTAAATTTATCTAGATCATCAGTAATAGTCTTCAAAATTGGCTCCTAGTTCAAGTTCATTCTTCTCTCATAGTACTTTATATCCATGGAGTTCAGCCATTCCTTGATACCATCAAGTGAAGATTAAGGAATGGTGTACACATGTGGAGTACATCCCGCTTGAATTATTTCAAAAACAATAGCCATATCAAATGCCTTTTTCACAAGTCCTACTCTCTCAAGGTTAACAATGTCAATCTCACTAATAGCGATTACTAAGAAAGGTAATTCCACCAACTCTACCAAATAGTTTACCGTAGGAAGAATAAAAGAAGAGGATTTGAAAGGAACTCCATAAAAACCAAGCTCTCTAAATGGTACATCAAACTCTAGTTCAAAATATTTTAGATGAGGCTACTCCCATAGCTCTCTTACTGGCTTGACAAATCCTTGAAACTCTGCATTGATATTATTTTTGCAATCCCTCTCTTTTTGTTCTTCCTCAATTTCATCAGGATCATACATTGACCCTCTTGCCCCTCCTAAAGTTTGGACCACATCCATTACCTCCACATAGAACTAGACATCCTTGGTCTTCTTGGTTCCCATGCCATGATATGGTTATGCAAATGAAAATGAAGCAAAGTAATCGTCTCCTTCTCTGCTGGTTGGAAGAATGCATGCTTAATTTTTTTATACATAATATCACCTCTCTCTTCTACTCTCATGGTTGAATACCAAAATTTATTATGGTGGGCCTCCTGAGTTCCAGTCATCTTTCTTCCTCTTCCATAAAATGTTGGCCCGATCTACAAGTCTATCAGCCTAATTTCATTTGTTTTTGAAAGCTGAAGTTTCTCTTGAGTCACCAGTGTAACTCTCTTTACCTTTTCAAACTCTTTCATTGTTATAGTAAATTAGCGCCTAAATGATTAACAATATCAATCTCACTAATAGTGATTACTAAGAAAGGTAATTCCACCAACTCTACCAAAAAGTTTACCATAGGAACAATAAAAGAAAAGGCTTCAAAAGTAACTCCATGAAAACAAAGCTCTCTAAATGGTACATCAAACTCTAGTTCAAAATATTCTAGATGAGGCTACTCCCATAGCTCTCTTACACGCTTGAGAAATCCTTGAAACTTTGCATTGATTTTATTTTTCTTGTCCCTCTCTTGTTGTTCTTCCTCAATTTCATCAAGATCATACATTGACCTTCTTGCCCCTCCTAAAGTTTGGACTACATCCATTACCTCCACATAAAACTGGACATCCTTGGTCTTCTTGGTTCCCACACCATGGTATGGTTATGCAAATGAAAATAAAGCAAAGTAATCATCTTTCGTCCTCTTCCATGGATACCAAGCTCTCTAAATGCTATATATCAAATTCTAGGTCAAAATATTTTAGATGTGGCTACTCCCATAGCTCTCTTACTCGCTTGACAAATCCTTGAAACTCTACATTAATTTTATTTTTCTCTTCCCTCTCTTGTTGTTCTTCCTCAATTTCATTAGGATCATACATTGACCTTCTTGCCCCTCCTAAAGTTTCGACCACATCCAATACCTCAACATAAAAATGGACATCCTTGGTCTTCTTGGTTCCCATGCCATAGTATGGTTATGCAAATAAAAATGAAGCAAAGTAATCATCTTTCTTCCTTTCCCATGAAAACCAAGCTCTCTAAATGCTGTATCAAACTCTAGTTCAAAATATTCTAGATGAGGTTGCTTCCATAGCTCTCTTACTTGCTTGACAAATCCTTGAAACTGTACATTGATTTTATTTTTCCTGTCCCTCTTGTTGTTCTTCCTCAATTTCATCAAGATCATACATTGACCTTCTTGCCCCTCCTAAAGTTTGGACCACATCCATTACGTCCACATAAAACTAGACATCCTTGGATTTCTTGGTTCCCACGCCATGATATGGTTATGCAAATGAAAATGAAGCAAAGTAATCATCTTTCTTCCTCTTCCATGAAAACGAAGCTCTCTAAATGCTATATCAAACTCTAGTTCAAAATATTTTAGATGAGGCTATTCCCATAGCTCTCTTACTCGCTTGAAAAATCCTTGAAACTCTACGTTAATTTAATTTCTCATGTCCCTCTCTTGTTGTTCTTTCTCAATTTCATTAGGATCATACATTGACCTTCTTGCCCCTCCTAAAGTTTGGACCAAATCCATTACCTCAACATAAAATTGGACATCCTTGGTCTTCTTGGTTCCCACACCATGATATGGTTATGCAAATAAAAATGAAGCAAAGTAATCATCTTTCTTCCTCTTCCATGAAAAGAAAGCTCTCTAAATGGTAAATCAAACTCTAGTTCAAAATATTGTAGATGAGGTTGTTCCCATAGCTCTCTTACTTGCTTGAAAAATCCTTGAAACTCTGCATTGATTTTATTTTTTATGTCCCTCTCTTGTTTTTCTTCATTAATTTCATCTAGATCATACGATGACCTTATTGCCCCTCCTAAAATTTGGACCACATCCATTACCTCCACATAAAACTAGACATCCTTCATCTTCTTGGTTCCCACGCCATGATATGCTTATGCAAATTCAAATGAAGCAAAGTAATCACCCCCTTCTCTACTGGCTGGAAGAATGTATTCTTAATGTTTTGATAAATGATATCAGATCTCTCTTCTTCTCTCATGGTTGAATACCAAAATCTGTAATAGTGGGCCTCCAAAGTTCCAATCATCTTTCTTCCTTTTCCACCAAATTTTGGCCTGATCCACACATCTGTCAGCCTAATTGGCTTTTTTTTTTTTAAGATGAAGTTTCTCCTTAAGTCACAAATGTAGCTCTCTCTGTCTTTTCAGACTCTTTCATTGATACATATTTTCTCTGGGATTTAATCATTTGTACCACATGGTTGATGTGCTTTGAATCCTTGCATCTAAAGGAAATTTCCTGAACATAAATACCGCTAGGGAATTTCAATGTTTCCATTGTATTTGGCATTAAATCTAGTACCTGCAACATTGAAAATTATCCTTATATAAGAATTCCCTCCATCTTGTTAATTGGCTTGTAACTGTGAACCTCAATCCTACACCTGCACAAACATGGCAAACAAAAAAATTATTAGATTGAAATGCAATTTAAGATAAGGATTCCCCATGAAATTATATTGAAACATTAACATAGGAAGAAAATGAAGAACAATACAAATGAAAGTAAATGAATGCTATTTTAATGAACAAACTATCAATCCCATGGAGGAATTGGTGCCAATTATGTGTAAAAATTGGCCCTTTCCCAACTCCTATGATGCAATGTTGATGAACGATCCACTTTGATGCAAATTCAATCAATCTCCATGATGAAAAACCTACATAACCTAGCTAAAAACTTGATAAAATGGATGAAAGTACTTATGCTTGAGGATGAAGTTGAGTATAGTAAGTTTACTCAATTTGTGGATGATGATTGAGAGGAAGAGTCTCTCATTTATAGATTTCAAATTTGAAGAATGAGCAAGATTTGAGCAATGTGGGATCATTCAACATCCAATAGCCAAGTGCCACCTATCAAGATGTGAATGGGTGAAGGTTTTTCACATTTTGATCAAAGTGCCAATAAATGATATTAAGTGGAATTTCAAATTAGTGAAATGACTTGTTGGAGAGGGAAGAAAATGGAGTTATGACCACTTGGCTCAAAGAAAAAGGACTTGTAAGGTGAAATAAATGCCTTGTTGGAAGGACCAAGTCCACTTGAATTTGAATTCAAATTTGAGGGAATATTCCCCTTTTATATCATGTGGAGAGAAAATAGGAAAATTAATAAATCAAAGTAATTGATTTATTGTGCAAGTTGCATTCTTTAGAGGAATTTGGAGATTAGGATTAAATTAATCAAAAGGTTAATTAATTTAATGAGGGATTTAGGAGATGTGACAATTTTGACTTAAATTTATGCATTGATTTAAATCAAATTGAGAGGAAGGGTTTAATTAAATAAATGTTTTATTTTTTTAACTAAATGAGACAATGCTAGATTAAATTAAATAAGGTTTTAATTTATTCAATTTAATAAGAGGACTTTAGAGTTTTATTTTAAATAAAATGAATTATTTAATTAAAGAGAGATATGAGGGTTAATCAAATTAAATTGATTAATTTAATCAACAAAGGAGAAAGACCTAATTAAATAAATAATGATTTATTTAATTAAGGGATGAACGGTGATGATACGCTGAGAGTATGATTTAGGATGAAACAATGTTAGTAATTAGGATCAAGTGAGTTGATCAATTTTACATGTCTACATTTTTTCCCTCTTTGAAGCAATGCACTTATTGTATTGGTTTAAAGAATACCTGTTGTGATCAAAGTTCAAAATTTTTTGATTTTTCGAATGCCCCACTGTTGCCCCAGCGGAAGGATTATGCTGGTATATTACCCCCTCGAGAGATTGAGTGAAAATATTTTATTTTATGATCGAGATCACAATAAAATGTGAGAGGAGTGGTTCTATTGATCAGAGGGCGAAATATAATTCTTTGATGTAGACAATTATGATACATTTGTATAGACACTTATTGGCCATGGGTAGTGTAATGCCCCGCCAAGTAACCTTAAAGGAAGTTACAATTAACATCTTAAGTGAACTAATTTTTTTTTATAAAGTGCATTTAACATACACATTCACTTACTAATTAATAACAACCTCTAAGACTACAAGGTTAGGATTACTTAAACCCACATATACATATAACATATAACCATAGCCTTATGAACTTTATGATATAAACATCATACATCATAAGAATACCACATAACATAATAAGATAATCAACTAAGATACAATCTCATAAACATTATCTTAAACCAATAGTTACATCACTCATTCCCAGAATGAGGAAATAGTACTCAAGGTTACAATTACAAAATTTCACCTCATAATCATAAGAGGGATAAAATAACTTATACAAATTAAAATATTACAATGCAAGATAATACAACGAGAACCACGAGCTGTCCATTTGGATGTCTCACCACCAAGTACTAAAGATCGATGGGGACCCAACGGTTTTGGTGCATGTTCCACCCTACCAATGTGGTACCCGAAGGCCCACCCCCCATGCTAGGATATAGTAACAAAGTAACATGGACAAAGATTCTACTACCTCTAACCAAAGATAGATTCAAACTGACTCATACTGTTATAACTAACCAAATGAATTAACAAATACAACTCATTCATCATACAAGTACGAATCAAGTACAACTCAAGTAAAAATCAAATACAATACAAGTACAACTCCAACATCATTGATATAGGTCACATTGCTTCCAGACATAATAATAATCAAGTATGTTCATAGAACCATACACATAAAACAATTAACAACAGTTGTCATAGATAGAGTGTCATCGCAAGGTTTGTCATGAGATCTCCTCTGGGCATTCTTCATAGGCTCCGGCACAAGTAATCCTGGTGGCCTCAACTGAATCCCGACACTCATACTCACTCATGCGGAATCAACTACCTCTCGCAAGGACAAGATAGTTGATGTTGTCATTCCAGGCCTTCTCACTCATCCCAAGTCTAAACGATCCCTTGTGTCTATGAGTGAGGATTAAATTATCTTGATTAATGTGAGAAGTTAGTCCTAATCTTCTAAGTACATTATTTTAATTATCACTTGTTTAAATCACTCCTGAAGGTTATCCAGTTTACCTCTTTGGGCTCTGGCGCCTAACAGAAGCCACTCTTCTATTCGACAACACACACCTAAACAATCCACCAAGGGAACCACAAGTGCATACCAACTAGGCATCATAATCCACTCCAACACAAGTAGGATACAAATAATAGAACTCACTCCAAACATCTTGGAGGCAACAATCACATAGTCCACTCCTTTCACAGAAGGTACAAAATATCTCACTCCAAACATCTTGGAGGCAACAACACATAGTCCACTTCTGTCATAGGAGGCAACAAGATGAAACCACATAACAAGGTCACTCCATACAAGGAGACACGGATCCCATAATCCGCTCCTAAATCAAGGAGGTGCAAACATTCTCGTTCATGAAAATTGGGTAAAACTGAAAAGACGCCATGCACTACCCAAGGGAAAACAATTGGATGGCATAAAGATTCAACAACCCTTACCCTCTTAGTTCTTCTGGAAGACTTATAATTTAGGACTAACACTAAATCCCAAAACCAACAATGCAACTTGACGACATTGCAACAAAACCATTCAAGTCATCAATCAAATCTAATATTTGGATTTCCTAAATCCATACTCATTCAATAGGTAGTGTTGACAAAGTTAAAGACATGATAAGTAGATCATCTAAAATAATCATAACCCCTATTTCCTTTTTTTATTATTGGAAATCTAAAACAATTAAACTTACTTCCCTTACTGAATACAAAGAATTAAATCTTTTAAGATAAGCATGAGGAAGATACTACTTTTGGATATACTAAATCCATATCTCTTTCATAATCCAATCACAATTATTCAATTAATCTAAACAGAAATTAATAAATAACATAATTGATTGCTTCATCAATAAAACAACTTCTTAATTTACTTTTAAATTGACACAAATCCATGCAAGTAACTCTTTCCATTTCCTAACCAAATCTTACATCTCATTCAATTTTCTATTCAACACATTCAATCACTTTAATATAATAACATATTGTTTCTCTATCCATTTTCCATATACACTAATCAATCCAATTTTAAATCTCTATTCAATAATATATTGCATGCATCTCATTAAAATAAAATACAATAATGAATTTTACACTGAATATATATATATATGCTCCATATTATATAGACAGCATTAATATTTCATTCACAATGACTAGATTACTCTATGAAATTAAATAAAACATAATAACTATTTGTCTTTTTCAATATAGTTAGTTCCTAAATTTACTTTTAATGCAACCTAGCACTATTGCAAACAATCTTTTCAATTTTCTATCTAGAGTCTATATTTCTTCAACTATCCATTTAAAAACATGCAATTTCATCAATATATAAAAACATCTTTTGGCTTATCTATTTGACCACGTATTTATATGGTTTCTAATTAAATCTCATTAATTAAAACAAACATTTAAATATAAATATTTCTATAATTCTTCAATATATTTAAATATCTTTCCCTATACATTTTCTATCCATACTAATTATTTCTTTTATAACACTAATAATACCCAATTTGCAAACAACAGAATAAAATAAGATAAAATATTATTTATTCTCTCAAATGGATATATATCTTAACTATATATATACTAAATATAAATTAATATATTTAAATATATTTAATCATTAACATATCTTCTATCGTTTGCAGAATATCAAATTGATTAATTCAAAATAAAATATCCTTTATCATCAATATTCCAAAATATAAATATATTTTTTCAATTAAATCAAATTAATAATTGGACTTTTTACATATGAATTTAAATTTCACAATTCAATTTTAAATTATGCATTCTTTAAATCAAATATTTAACTCCTTCAATTAAACTTTAACATGTCATTTTAAAATAAACAATAATTTCCCCATATGTTTATAATTTTAATTCCACTAATCTAATATACAAATTTTATTTAAAATAATATAAATAAATATAATACTTTAGTATTATAAATTATAATATAAAATATTATTAAATAATATTTTAATATTATAATAACAATACATAAAATATTAATATTTATAAATATCAATTTATTATTATTTTATTTTCAGAACAGCCATGGGAAAAATAACTTAACAGCAGTCTCATGTTTTAAGCATAACTCAAAAACTACGATCTGGGTATTTTCGATTTTTGGACAAGGGTAAAACAATTGCAAAATGCAAAAACCCTTTAAATTTCTTCAAAACCCAGTTTGTGAAAGTAAAGTTATAGGCGACGCAATCAGACCATTTTACCATGAAAAATATAACTATACTACAGATTTTAAAATCCGATTTTTAATAATAAACAGAGGGTTTCATTTTCTAAAAAAAAACATTCTAAATACATTGTTCAATCTCTATGTTTGATTTCAATAACAACAAAATCGATTTCCCCAAATAATTTAAATTCAACAAAAGTTTTCACAATTTTCACTCAAGAATTTTCACAAGCAAAGGCTGTAAATTTGTTTAATTCTTTTCTTCTAATATCAAATTTATTTTCTAAAACAGATTTAACAAACAAATCTTTAATTATTACTATTTTAAAGAAAAACAATAAAGAACAATAAAACACAAAGAGGAAAACCTGGTACAAGAAGCTACAGGAAGAGATGAATTTCTGATGCAAGCCTTCTCCAAAGATTTCCTGAATTTTTTTCAATCCTCCAATGAATCCAATCCAAAATCCAACATATGCAAACAATCTTTCCTTCAATCAATTCTACAATCCAACTTTGTTCAAACCCTTGTACAAATTTTCCAAAATTTCTTCTCTGCTGTAAAAATATATATTTTTCTAAAAACCTTCTCCCTAAAATTAAAACATGTATTCCTTATAAATCAAAAATACCTAATTCAACCCTAATTCACATTACATGCAAATTAGATATTTCAATTTCAATTTCAATTTCAATTTCACTTTCAATTTCAAATTTCACTTTTTGAAAACCCACTTTCAATTTAAAATGCAATTTCAAATAATAAATTAATTTTCAAAGTTGCAACCAATTTCCCAAATAAACATTTAATTACAATTTCTAATTTAACTCCCACACGTTGAAATTAAATTCTAAATTTAATTTGAATTCTTTTATTTCCTTTCATTCTCTTGCATCATGTTTAATTAATTAATTTAATTATTTAATAACTAAACTCAACCCCCTTGGATTAAATTTAATTAATTAAATAAACTAAATTTAATTAATTAAATAAACTAAATATAATTAATTAATTTAAGTATAAACTTTTATCCACATTGCATTATTTAAATTAAATAACCATAATATGATTTAAATGCAATTATTCTAAATATCTATTTCCAAATCAAGAATGCTTCAGAATTAAATAACATCAAAGCAAGACCAGACAATGACTCGACACACACAACTGACGACACACTAAGGCTAGGGTGTAAACTTGACACATGTTACTTAGCTACTATCTCCCGTTCAACTTAACCGTTGGATCGACACGCTCAAACCTGTGAAACCAGGTGGAGTCGATGTCATGTACCTACAATCCTGCAACCAAATAAACAACATCATACAATATATCCAGCATATAATACACACCGTGAAGAAGAAATTACAGATTCGTAGGGCGCTCGCAAGCGAGTGATGCGAAACCGTCCTCTTCACCAATACACTCATCAAAACTGACACTTCCATCATAATTCCAATAATCTCATAATAATGTCTCATGCTAACTCTACAACATCATTAATCCATAATGCATGTGAAACAATAATCAGATAGCTACATCCCACAATAATAATTGTCGCTGAATAATAGCGATCAAAACATCATAACAAAATGTATCCAGTATCAAAGTAAATGCAACCAAACATCACATAAAGCAAACCAAACAAGAAGCAAAACGGAGGGGTATTACATTGTTGATTTATTTAATTAAGGGATGAACGGTGATAATACGCTGAGAGTATGATTTAGGACGAAATGATGTTAGTAATTAGGATCAAGTGAGTTGATCAATTTTACATGTCTACATTTTTCCCCTCTTTGAAGCAATACACTTATTGTATTGGTTTAAAGAATACCTGTTGTGATCAAAGTTCAAAATTTCTTGATTTTTCGAATGCCCCACTGTTGCCCCAATGGAAGGATTATGCTAGTATATTACCCCCTTGAGAGATTGAGTGAAAATATTTTATTTTATGATCGAGATCGCAATAAAATGTGAGAGGAGTGGTTCTATTGATCAGAGGGCGAAATATAATTCTTTGATGTAGGCAATTATGATACATTTGTATAGACACTTATCGGCCATGGGTAGCCTCATGTATATTTTGAGATCTCACACCTATATAGATAGAAATATTAGTAAAGATAGAAGAATAAGAAGAATAAGATGATGAAAGGAGGATCCACAAGCCTACACTATGATTGTGATGATTTTCTTACGAGGAGTTGGGATTTTCAAAGGGCAATTACTTTATTTTTGATAATACAAGTAGGTATGATGCATCGAGGTATAAAGGACCAAGATGGTGTGGTTCTTAGTGTGATGGACTTTGAATCGACAATCAAATAGGAGTAATCTTATTCACACATGACATACATAAACCTTGCTAGGATGCACCTAACAAAACAAGTATTCACCAAGTTATTTTACTAGAACATCCAATCCTGCACCAATCCTACACCTACACAAACATGGCAAAAAAACACATTATTAGATTGAAATGCAAGTTACGACAAGGATTCCCAATGAAATTATATTGAAACATTAACATAAGAAGAAAATGAAGAACAATACAAATGCACGTAAATTAATCTTATTTTATTAAACAAACTATCAATCCCATTGGAGAATTGGTGCCAATTATGTATAGAAATTGGCCCTTTCCCAACTCCTATGATGCAATATTGATGAGTGATCCACTTTTATGTAAATTCAATCAAGCTCCATGATGAAAAACCTGCATAACCTAGCTAAGAACTTGATAAAATAGATGAAACTATATATGCTTGAGGATGAAGTTGAGTAAAGTAATTTTACTCAATTAGTGGATGATTAATGAGAGGAAGAGTCTCATTTGTAGATTTCAAATTGGAAGAATGAGCAAGATTTGAGAAATTTGGGATCATTCAACATCCAATGGCCAAGTTCCACCTGTCAAGATGTGAATAGGTGAAGGTTTTGCAAATTTTGATCAAAGTGCCAATAAATGATATTAGGTGGAATTTCAAATTAGTGAAATGACTTGCTGGAGAGGGAAGAAAATGGAGTTATGGCCACTTGGCTTAAGGCAAAAAGACTTGTAAGGTGAAATAAATGCCTTGTTGGAAGGACCAAGTCCACTTGAATTTGAATTCAAATTCGAGGGAATATTCCCCTTTTATGCCATGTTGAAAGAAAATAGGAAAATTAATAAATCAAAGTAATTGATTTATCGTGCAAGTTGCATTCTCTAGAGGAATTTGGAGATTAAGATTAAATTAATCAAAAGATTAATTAATTTAATGAGGGATTTAGGAGATGTGACAATTTTAACTTAAATTTATGCATTGATTTAAATCAAATTAAGAGGAAGGGTTTAATTAAATAAATGTTATGATTTATTTAACTAAAGGGGACAATGTTAGATTAAATTAAATAAGGTTTTAATTTATTCAATTTATTAAGAGGACTTTAGAGTTTTATTTTAAATAAAATGAATTATTTAATTAAAGAGAGATATGAGGGTTAATTAAATTAAATTGATTAATTTAATCAACAAGGGAGAAAGACCTAATTAAATAAATAATGATTTATTTAATTAAGTGATGAACGGTGATGATACACTGAGAGTATGATTTAGGACGAAACGATGTTAGTAATTAGGATCAAGTGTGTCGGTCAATTTTTTATGTCTACATTTTACCCCTCTTTGAATCAATGCACTTGTTGTATTGGTTCAAAGAATAACTATTGTGATCAAAGTTCAAAATTTCTTGATTTTTCGAATGCCCCACTATTGCTCCAGTGGAAGGATTATGCTGGTATATAGCCCCGTCAAGAGATCGAGCGATTTTTTTTTTCCAATCGAGATTGTGATAAAATGTGAGAGGAGTGGTTCTATTGATCAGAGGACGAAAGATAATTCTTTGATGTAGACAATTCTAATGATGTATAGATAGTCATTGGCCATGGGTAGCCTCATGTATATTTTGATATCTCACACCTACTTTAGATAGAGATTTTAGTAAAGATAGAAGAATAAGATGATGAAAGGAGGATCCACAAGCCTACACTATGATGATGATGATTTGATTACCAGGAGTTGGGATTTTCAAAGGACCAATTACATTATGTTTTATAACACATGTAGGTATGATGTATCAAGGTATAAAGAACCAAGACGGTGTTGTACCTAGTGTGATGGACTTTGACTCGAAAATCAGATAGGAATATTCTTGTTCACACTTGACATATAGAAACCTTGCTAGGATGCACCTAACAAAGCAAGTATTCGCTAAGTTATTTTACAAGAACATCCAACAAGTACAATAGATAAAAAAGATAATAATGATCGTTGCCCCATTCCTTTCTCTCTAAACCTATTTTGATTAGGCAGCATCGAGAGGTCCTTGGAATGAGCGCAAAATAAGATAAGTCAAAAAGACCAAGATAAAGTAAACGAACAAGCTAATGTTCTTCATACCACTAGCCAAGACTAAACTACGATGATACTTGATGCTGATGTCCATCATGGGAAGGATGCATCCTAGGACATGTTGTGATCAGGGTTTGAAGAGATTGATTGGATGATAATCTATTGATACTCCGAGTTGATCAACTTGCTTGCTTACTGACCTCAACTTGAGACTTCTAACGATTAGGGTGTTCACTTTGGAACCTACTAGAATTGATTTCGACTGAATCACCAAAGGATGAAGGCGATGATTGATTTATTATGAACGGTGATTATTGTGGGTGAAAGCGAGATGAGACAGGTGCACCATTTTTGGGTTTTTTCACATATTTGGATGTTTTTGGTGTTTTGAAATGTTATGAGGTTGTTTTTGGTATTTTTGAGATTTATGACCAAGAGACTAACTTAAAGCCCTATCCTAGGGGTCTCGAGAGCTTATCGCAAAGACCACGTAGTTAGACTGACAGCATACTCGATTTGATGATGATACAAATGGGCAAATGGATTGCCAGATTATAATGGAAACCTAAAGGACTGGCCTAGGATGTCTCAGGGGATGATAAAAGATCAAAATTTCCTACGTTTAAGCTCAGAGATGACGTAGTTTGGTCTGATAACTCTATTTTTCATTTTTTTGGATTTTCGACATGTTTTGGATTTTGATATGATTTGGATTTTTTTGGATTTGGATACGTGATGATATCAGTGCTCTGTTTTGGGATTTTGTTAAAAACCAAGCTAGGATTGATTGATCAGATTGATGGATTGATGGTGATAACATTGTTGAGGATACACAACAATGCAAGGATAGTGTTAAAGAACACAAGGATTGGGAAGGATATCTTGAGATGATGATGAATTCATGATGATAACATTGATGAGGATACACAAAAATGCAAGGATAGTGTTAAACAACACAAGGATTGGGAAGGATATCCCAAGATGATGATGGATTCATGATGATAACATTGTTGAGGATACACAACAATGCAAGGATAGTGTTAAGCAACACAAGGATTGGGAAGGATATCCCAAGATGAGGATATATTGGTTGGATTTGATTGATCAAGATCAGGATTGTGAAGCTTGGTTTTGAAAAAAACTTGTTTGAATGATTTGATGTGATGTCGAAGTACACATTAGATGCCACTGATATTGATTGTTTGGATTGATGTTTGATGAAATATAAAGCTTGATAAGGAACATCGTCTCATGAAAATATACCATGGGCTAGTGATTTAGATTCGTGCTCACAAATTCTTTGACCAATTTTATTTCATGTTTTCCAATGTTCATGTCACCACATAAGTTGGATGATACATATCAAGATTTTTTCCCGAAGCAAGATATAAATATCTACCCCCAGTATCTAGCAATGTATGGAAGGCCACATGTGGATTTTTGGATAGGTGTGTGGATGGATGGATATGGTAAGCATGCAAAGGATATCAAGTATTTATCTTGCGATAGGATAAGGGGTTTGTATAGAGGATGTTTATTTGGATAATTCTTCAAGGCTCAGATAATGTTGGGTAGGATAGGATCAATGAAAATGACCCATGCCAAGATGTCTACCATAAGAAAGTGTGAAGTCTACACCAAAATTGGTCAAGATCAAGATAATTAAGAAGATGGATGCAAATATATTAACATGGATTGGATAAATGGTTCATGGATGAATGGATTTATTATGGGTAAGATGGACGGAATGTTGGATTTATTATGGATGGGATGAGATTCTTTCACCTGAACTAGTGCATGTAGATGGTCGATTCTACACATGATGCATGTTTTCCAAGTTTTCATCATTGTACTTGCCCAAAATGCTGCCTATGCAGTTTTCACTAGAGGACGATTTTTATCTTTACTATTTTCAATCTTTTTTCTAAATTTTTTGGATTTTTGTATTTTTGTATTTTTTGGGAATTTTTGTTGAAAGATTTGAAGCTCATGTTGAACCACTTGGTTCTATCAATGTAGATGTTTTTTTCATAATGTTCCATTGATATCCTACTTGAAGAAGTTGCTTTGCCAAGATACGTGCACTTGAATGCAACTTTTGAGATTCCTGATATGCTTTGCTGATACCAAGGTTAACTTTGTTTCCATGCGCACATCGCGATAGTGTGCCTTATGAATTCTTATGATGAAGGGTCGTTGCCAACACATGGTCAATGTGAGAATTGGATATCATGCATGGAGGAGTGGATGGTGTTGTGTGTTTAGGAATAAGAGATGGATTGGTTGATGGTTTGGAACCTTTGACTCTCCAAACTTGGGAAGATAAGCAACGATGGGTGGATACAAAAGTATGCATGGAATTAGGACCAACTACTTAATATAATTTCTTGTTTTCCCTTTTTTGTTTTGCCCCATAGTTTCTTTGACTAAGGGAGTTTGATAGGGATCGTCTTTCTTTGTATTTTTTGGCATCCATGATATGTATTTGATTTGTCTGATATGCTTCTTAGCTTCTTTTTATTTGATAATTTGATTCAAATATCCATTTTTTATGTTGGTCCCAATTCGTGGATGGGGTGATGGTTAGATGAAAATTCGTGACATGGCGGGTTGTAGTATTGGCATTGGTTTCATCGTAAGGATCTTCGGGCCCCCTATGTTGACATTTTCTTGAGATGAAGTTGCCCCCAGTTTTATAGAGGTATCACTTAGATGTTTAGATCCCTTAATTGTCAAATAACCAAGACCTTGATGCTTAGGATTGCCAACAATTTGCACTGGTTCTAAGATACCCTATTCATGTAGGCCTAATCCTCTGCCTTGATAATTCATCTGTTGAAATTTTTTACTTGCAATAGGATATGATTTACCTTGGAAACAATGTTCTAATCCTTCTCTCCTTTATCATGGATCTTCAAAGGTGATAAATTATTCATTGATAAAACAATTTGCCCACAAAAAGGTAAGTGATCCAACTTTATAAGTGATAGGATCCTCCATATGTTGGTTGACTTCCTGATTGATATCTTTAGCTTGATCTTGTGAAATATCAGATTTTAATGCTTCTTCATTAGGTGTTGATGATCCACCATCCACATAAAAGCCTTCCTCATGACTCACTTCATAGGATGTTTCTGATTTATAAATTTTTTAGGAGCCTTCTTCATGATTCATTTCTGATATATCTCTATATTTTTCTATATCTTGGTCATGTGTACAAATGTTAAGAGTAGGAGACTCTTGTTCCTTGGTAATGATGTCAAGAGTATGAGACTCTTGTTTTGAATGAAGACCATCTAAAGAAAGAATCTCATGGGTAGATAGAGGAGTATGTTCTATATGGATATGATAATCATTTGTGACATCTTGTGTAGATAGGAGAGCACCCATTAAATCATTGTAGTATCCTGGAGATATAAATTCTTGATCTTGATCAATGTTGGAATTGATTTTGATATAATTTGGATCAAGTTCTTGACATGGGTCAATTTTAAAGAATTGATTGCTTATAAAGGGTTCTTGGATATCTTCATTAGGCATAGGAAGTTTTTCAAATGTCATGAGGTCAAAGGATGTCCATATGTTTTGGAAAGGATCATTGCTAGACCTTGGTGAAAGATGTTGATCATGCTTTGGAATAAATTATTGAGATATTTCCTCTAACTCATTAGGTGATATAGAGACATTTTCAACATGATCATTGGTCGAAGGATCTTGATCATCATTTTCAATGATTGTAGTGGGAATTTTTTGTAAGATTTGTTGAGGAGTAATGCATGTGTTTGTTGTTGAGCCAACAATGCTTGTTTTTGGTCGTGTTTTTTTTGTGAAAACATTTCTTGTTGTTGGGATTGCTGTTGAGCTACTTGTTATTGTGCTTGAAAATCTTGCAGGACTTGTTGATACACTTGCTGATGGATTGCTTGCAATTGTGCCCGGTATTGTGCTTGCACCTACCAAGCTTGGTATTGGGATTGAGCTTGAGCCTGTGCTTGTTGGGCTACTTGCGCGGTTATTTGCACTTGCGCTTGCTAAGCAACTAGTTGTGCAGCTTGTTGGTTTTGGAGTGCCTTTTGGAAGACAGCTTGTCAAGCGGCTTGCAACACGATGGAGAATGAATTTTCCATGTTCTGTTTTGGAGGTGGTGGCAGTGGATTGGGAATGGTGTTGACCATTGTGATGAAAGGAGCGGTTGCATTGATTGTCAGGGTCTGAGTGGTAGAGGGTGTAATTGATAGGCTTGGTCCTTAGAAAACCATGCTTTGAGAGACTTGGGGAATGGTGGATGCATTGACCGTTGGGTTTTCTTGGATGGTTTCCATCTATTGTTGTGATATCGATGGCAAGATGAGAGGATTTGGTATTATGTTTCAATTTATGATTGGGGTGTTGCTCAGATTCCGTTGATTTATGGTTGGTAAAGGGGGAAGGCTCATTCCTTGATTGTTTGGTTGATAGATTTATAAGTTTTTATTTTGATTTAAATCTACCAAAGGGAAAGGTGTTCCAAAATTTAGATTGGGCATACTCACTTTTTTTGTACCACTGAGGTTTGGAGGAGATATTTATCCCATGTATGGTTTAGAGAAATGCAAGTTTTGCAAATCAATTGGCATCGTAAGGCTTGGATAGTTTGGTTGAATTGGATTACTCATGATGGATGAATCAAGTTTATATTCCATGTTCCTCTTGTGTTTTGACCTTGTTGCAAAAAGTGAACCTGTAAGGAATTTAGGACCAATGATGAGATGAAGGATGAAAGGGGTGAATGATATGGCTGTTTAAAATTTTAGGAACTTTTGATAAATGCTAGAATTTAGGACTTGATTTGATTTGATTTTGATTGAGGATAGTTTGACTAAGTGTGTTAAGTCAAACAAAGTGATAATGCACTTGTAAACTCTAGGAAGTTGTGTTATCCTAGAGTAAAATCACACATGAGATGATAGTTTGACTAAGTGTGTTAAGTCAAACAAGATTATTTTGGATAATGAACTTGTAAATTCTAGGAAGTTGTGTTATCCTAGAGTAAACTCGTACACAAGAGGATAATTTGGCTAGGTGTGTTAAGCCAAACAAGGTGATGTTTATTTTTCCTAAAAGTCTAGCATAAGTGATGTTTTCCAAGGTTCCAAAAGTTGGTGAAATGGGATTTTGATAAATGTTTGGATGGGGTGAAGTGTTTGACTTGATCCTAGATGAACCTAAGAGGACTTGTTTACTAGACCAAGATATTGAAGAACATTCTTTTCCCTAAGAGCATTTCAAACAAAAAAACCAATATTTGCATGAAAAAAAAATGAATCAAAAAGGACCAAGCACATGTGTGGTTCAATTGTCTGTTATCTTCCATAGATTTGGTTCATTTTACCAAAAACACTTTCTTGATTGTGATTTTCAAACTGAATGTCTATGTCTCAATTCCTTTTCATTCCACAAGGTCTGCTATGTGAAAATCAAGGTTTCAAGAGCATAGTTTCCTAGGTTGACTTTAGTGAAAAAAAATGATGATTAAACCCAAGTACTTAGAAACCTCTAAGGATAGAATTCCCAGGGCAAGCAAGAGCACTTAGATTTGTCAAAGGATATTTGTTTCCTCCAAAGGGTTTGAAATTTTGAAGATTTTTGTGAATGTTTGTTTTCAAATTTTTTGAGATGCAAGCAATGTATTTTTTGATTCCAAGAACATGTACAATCCTAGGATGAAAAGACAATATTTGTTAACTTCCCACTTGGAAAAATCCAGCTGTGCATATTCATTGTGGATGATTAGATGCTTGACCACACATGCTCCCCCTTACACTGCGCTCCTCTTCTCAGGTCAGCCAAGCATGAGTACCCATGAAACTCCCATGGCATACTTTTCATCTCTACAATAGAACCGCATGTGTACGTGGGGTGGCATCAAAGGACATGACCTTTTGCACCAACAAAATAGATTGGAATTTTGGCCTTTGATAAACAAGGGATTTTAATGCAGGCATTCCTTTTGTGGGGGACTATCCATGCGGCGAGAGACCATTGTTTCCCTTCTCATTGGAATAATCCTTGTGATATTGGCCTTTGTTCCAATATCCACACTTATATCTCGATTGGAAGTTGCTTTGCTTTAGCGTGTTCCCAGTTGGGTCGTTCCCTTGGGTGATTACTTTTTTCCACAAGGCAGGCCCACTAAGGTAAACAAAAGCAAGAAAGCATATCCCATAGTTCAATCGACCTTCATTGGAAGATAAAGGGAGGACACTCACAATATACCATGCTCACACTTGCAAGATTGGTTCAATTGTTAGGTACCCAAATTGAAATATGGAGGCAATATTTTATGCAACTTAATGTCACCAAAAATACTTTTGATTCTCAAGATCACCATGAAGCGCATACGCCTTTTTAAATGAAATTACTTTGCAAAAAAATATTACAAGACACAAAAAAACATGTTCATTTTCAATCCCTCAAAGCAATAATGAATTTTTTTTAAGCACCAAAGGAAGTGTGAGATTTTCTTTGTTCAATTGTTAATCCTTAAACCAAATCTAGTGAGTTGTTCTAAAGTTCTTTTTAAGCCCTTTGTTTGCAAAATTTGAAAGAAAATTTGTATTATTTTTTTTATGGCCCAAAAGGAAATTTAGTGTTCCCTAAAGCATGAAAGATAACAAATTTCTTAAGAGAGATCGAAAATTCTCTAAGAGTGTTTAAACAACACTAAAGTGTTTAAAAACACTTGGTATAAGATGATAATGTAACTTTCCACTTTTCTTTCGTCCTTGCCCCAACCTGCGAAATGATTAAAACCAGAAGGTATAGAGATAGAAAAAAAGTTAATAGCTCAAAAAGCTGAAAACAAAAAGGCACATGTCCAAAAAAAAAAAATTGAACTTTTTTTTACAGTCACCCAGCGACGCAGTTAGCAAATGCAGCAGAGTTTATAATCTCCAATGGCGCAATATAGCACCACAGATGATTGAGAGAGACGCTTTGTAGCAGGACAAAGAGCTATGGTATTGCTATCAAGATTCAACCATGTAGTTTTTGAGTCAAACTCATTGACCCATGATTCATGAGTAGTGGTTCACAAGAACCCATCTCTCATGATAATGAATGGTCCACTTAGCACTCATTGCATCTAGGTGATGCTCACAGAGGTGAAGCATTGGTCCGTCCTGGGAGGTCACCCATCCCAGTACTGCTCCAGCTCAAGCGCGCTTAACCACAGAGTTTCCCCCAAGGTTAAGCCCACTTAGCTTGCTACCCCATTTGAAAAACCTTTAGCAAGTGTTGTGCCTTATGAACCATTCATTATAGAGCCCCTTTAGCTCATTAATTGGTAAGTAGGAGGTTTCTTCCACAGCGTGTCAAATTATAATATTGCTATCAGGATTCAACCGTGCAGTTTTTGATTCAAACTCATTGACCCATGATTCATGAGTAGTGGTTCACAAGAACCCATATCTCATGATAATGAATGGTCCACTTAGCACTCATTGCATCTAGGTGATGCTCACAGAGGTGAAGCATTGGTCTGTCCCGGGAGGTCACCCATCCCAGTACTACTCCAACTCAAGCGCGCTTAACCACGGAGTTTCCCCCAAGGTTAAGCCCACTTAGCTTGCTACCCCATTTGCAAAACCTTCAGCAAGTGTTGTGCCTTATGAACCATTCATTATAGAGCCCCTTTAGCTCATCAATTGATAAGTAGGAGGTTTCTTCCACAGCGTGTCAAATTATGATATTGCTATCAGGATTCAACTGTGTAGTTTTTGAGTCAAAATCATTGACCCATGATTCATGAGTAGTGGTTCACAAGAACCTATCTCTCATGATAATGAATGGTCCACTTAGCACTCGCGCAATCACAGTGCTATTTAGCCCAATGACGTAGTTTGGAGTTTAGAAACCGACGACGCAGTTTGGAAATTTCAATTTTGTGGACTGGAAGACTCCAACGGCGGAGTTTGGAGTTTCGAGCAGTGCAATATAGCACCGCTTGAATGATAGTGGTGCAATATGGCATTGCTGGACTATAAGCGGTGCAATTTCCTGTAGGCACAAAAAAAATGTCAAAAAACCACGAATTTTTGGAAAAACATGATGAGTTTCTCCAAATCAACTCTCCTTCTAACGCCAAAATGTGAACCCCAATCCTACACCTGCACAAACATGGAAAGCAAACACATTATTAGATTGGAATGCAAGTTATGAAAAGGATTCCCCATGAAACTAGATTGAAACATTAACATAGGAATAAAATGAAGAACAATACAAATGAAAGTAAATGAATCCTATTTTAATGAACAAACTATTAACCCATGGGGGAATTGGTGCCAATTATGTGTAGAAATTGGCCCTTTCCCAACTCCTATGATGCAATGTTGATGATTTATCCACTTTGATCCAAATTCAATGAAGTTTCATGATGAAAAACCTGCCTAGCCTAGCTAAGAACTTGATAAAATGGATGAAAGTATATATGCTTGAGGATGAAGTTGAGTATAGTAAGTTTACTCTATTTGTGGATGATGAATGAGTAGAAGAGTCTCTATTTATAGATTTCAAATTGGAAGAATGAGCAAGATTTGAGAAATGGTCCACTTAGCTCAAGAGCGCAATCGCGGTGCTATTTAGCCCAATGACGTAGTTTGGAGTTTAGAAACTGGCGACGCAGTTTGGAAATTTCAATTTTGTGGGCTAGAAGACTCCAGCGGCGGAGTTTGGAGTTTGGAGTGGTGCAATATAGCGTCACTTGACTGATAGTGGTGTAATATGGCACTGCTAGACTGTGAGCGATGTAATTTCCTGTAGGCACAAAAAAAAAGTCAAAAAACCATGAATTTTTGGAAAAACGTGATGAATTTCTCCAAATCAGCCCTCCTTCTAGCACCAAAATGTGAACCTCAATCCTACACCTACACAAACATGGAAAACAAACACATTATTAGATTGAAATGCGAGTTATGAAAAGGATTCCCCATGAAACTAGATTGAAACATTAACATAGGAATAAAATGAAGAACAATACAAATGAAAGTAAATGAATCCTATTTTAATGAACAAACTATTAACCCATGGGGGAATTGGTGCCAATTATGTGTAGAAATTGGCCCTTTCCCAACTCCTACGATGCAGTGTTGATGATTTATCCACTTTGATCCAAATTCAATGAAGTTTCATGATGAAAAACCTGCCTAACCTAGCTAAGAACTTGATAAAATGGATGAAAGTATATATGCTTGAGGATGAAGTTGAGTATAGTAAGTTTACTCAATTTGTGGATGATGAATGAGTAGAAGAGTCTCTCTTTATAGATTTCAAATTGGAAGAATGAGAAATATTTGAGAAATGTGGGATCATTCAGCATCCAATGGCCAAGTGCCACTTGTCAAGATGTGAATGGGTGAAGGTTTTGCACATTTTGATCAAAGTGTCAATAAATGATATTAGGTGGAATTTCAAATTAGTGAAATGACTTGTTGGAGAGGGAAGAAAATGGAGTTATAGCCACTTGGCTCAAGGCAAAAGGACTTGTAAGGTGAAATAAATGTCTTGTTGGAAGGACCAAGTCCACTTGAATTTGAATTCAAATTTGAGAGAATATTCCCCTTTATGCCATGTTGAGAGAAAATAGGCAAATTAATAAATCAAAGTAATTGATTTATCGTGCAAGTTGCATTCTCTAGAGGAATTTGGAGATTAGGATTAAATTAATCAAAAGGTTAATTAATTTAGTGAGGGATTTAGGAGATGTGACAATTTTGACTTAAATTTATGTATTGATTTAAATCAAATTGAGAGGAAGGGTTTAATTAAATAAATATTTTGATTTATTTAACTAAAGGAGACAATGCTAGATTAAATTAAATAAGGTTTTAATTTATTCAATTTAATAAGAGGACTTCAGAGTTTTATTTTAAATAAAATGAATTATTTAATTAAAGAGAGATATGGGGGTTAATTAAATTAAATTGATTAATTTAATCAACAAGGGAGAAAGACCTAATTAAATAAATAATGATTTATTTAATTAAGGGATTAACGATGATGATATGATAAGAGTATGATTTAGGATGAAACGATGTTAGTAATTAGGATCAAGTGTGTCGGTTAATTTTCCATGTCTACAGTAACACTCTTGATGGTGGCTACATGAAATCTGATTCTGATTCCTCTTCTACATCAGAGGGTTCATATCCTTGATCTGACTCTTCTAGATTATTAGAATCAGAATCACTAGATTCAATATTAAAAAATTCCCACCCAATATCTTCAATAAATTTATGTGGATCATTAGTAATAGTCTTCAAAATTGGTTGCCAGTTCAAGTTCATTCTACTTTCATAATACTTTATATCCAAGGAGTTCAACCATTCCTTGATGCCGTCAAGCGAATATTGAGGAATGACATATATGTGGAGTACATCCCACTTTAAGTCTTTAAAAACAATAGCCATATCAAATGCCTTTTGCCCAAGTCCTACTCTCTCAAGGTTAGCAATCTCAATCTCACTAATAGCGATTAATAAGAAAGGTAATTCCACCAACTCTACCAAACAATATACCATAGGAACAATAAAATAAGAGGCTTTGAAAGGAAATCCATGAAAACCAAGCTCTCTAAATGGTATATCAAACTCTAGTTTAAAATATTGTAGATGAGGTTGCTCCCAAAGCTATCTTATTCGCTTGACAAATCCTTGAAACTTTGTATTGATTTTATTTTTCCTATCCTTCTCTTGTTGTTCTTCCTCAATTTTATCAAGATCATACATTCAACTTCTTTCCCCTTCTAAAGTTTGAACCACATCCATTACCTCCACATAAAAGTAGACATCCTTGGTCTTCTTGGTTCCCACACCATGATATGGTTATGCAAATGAAAATGAAGCAAAGCAATAATCTCCTTCTTTGTTGATTGTAAGAATGCATTTTTAATGTTTTGATACATGATATCAGCTCTCTCTTCTGCTCTCATGGTTGAATACTGAAATCCAGTATGGTGGGCCTCTAGAGTTCCAGTCATATTTTTTCCTCTTCCACCAAATGCTAGCCTGATCCACACATCTTCCAACCTAATTGGCTTTGTTTCTTGAAAGTTGAAGTTCATCCCGAGTCACCAATGTATCTCTCTCTTCCTTTTTCTGACTCTTTCATTGCTATAGATTGTCTCTAGGATTTAATAATTTTTACCACATGTTTGATGTGCTTTGAATCCTTGCATCTAAAGGAATTTTCCTTAACATAAATACTGCTAGGGATTTAATAAGTTTAAGACTCTTTCATTGCTACAAATCGTCTCTGGGATTTAATCATTTGTACCATATGGTTGATGTGCTTTGAATCCTTGCATCTAAAGGAAATTTCCTTAACATAAATATTGCTACAGATTTAATTTTCAATGTTACCAGCCTAATTGGCTTTGTTTTTGAAAGCTGAAGTTTCTCCTGAATCACCAATATTAGCTATAGCTTTTTTGAAATTTTATTATGGTATGTGCCCTTTGATATGATATAAAATGATTATGGTTTTGTCTCATATGTTGTAATATTAGATATATAATAGAAAAATAAATTATTGCATGAAATAAATAACAACTTTTCATTCTAAATGTGTTTTTTTGCAGAACATGGGTCTTCCAGAAGATCAAGATGATCCTCAACATGATATAGATCTACAAAATATTGGTTCTACCAGTACATATCACATGGCTGAGGATGATGATGATGCAGATACAGAAGACACTAAGGCCTATGAAAATGATGATGATGACCGACGACGACGATGACAACAATGACAACGATGACGACAATGACGATGACGATGACGACGACGACAACGAAGACGACGATGACGATGACAATGATGATGACGATGACGACGACGATGATGACGACGACGACGATGATGACGACGACGATGACGACGACGACGACGACGACGACGACGATGATGATGATGATGATGATGATGATGATGATGATGATGATGATGATGATGATGATTATGATGATGATAATGATGATGATGATGATGATGATGAGGATGATGGTGATGATGATGATGATTTTGATGATGATCACAATGGTGATGATGATGATGAGACAGTTGGTGGTAGTAACCAGTGACATTCATGATCATATAGAATTCATCATGGATCATTATTGATATATCGTTATGATGACTCTTTTTATGGTTACTATCATATGTATCATTTTCATGGCCTACAATACTATATTATTTTGCATCATATTGAAATGTATCATTTTCACTATATCATTTGGACATGTATCATCTTGACTTCTATTAGTTTGAGTTACATAATTTATCAATTTTATTTATATTATTTGTACATGTATTACTTTCACTTATGTTGACTGTTGGACATGTATCATTTTCACATGTTTTTGATGTATTGGCATATTTGACTTTCACTTATTTTAGTTATATATGATGATGATCTTATCAATATTGACTTGTCAATTTATATATATTAAAAGTGGTTGATGATTTTTGGATGGATATTTATTACGTATGATGATTTTAATTTTCTGCTCAAGATGGTTGTTATCAAATTCAATTAAATTATAGATATTTGACTCACTTGTTCTAATTATAGATGATGATCATGTTACAACAATAGTTCAGGTCGTGATAAAAGGTAAAATTAATACTTGGCACCTCCAAAATGTAATTGAACAAATCAGAGAAGTGTTAAGCTCTTTTGGTGGTTAACGACACTGAACAATAGATGTACTTTTTTATCTTTCCAAGCAATACAATTTTTGTGTTATTAACCCAAAAAAAATTAATTATCTTGTTATTTAATCATATGAGTTATTTAAGAGGCGTGATATGTTTAACTAATTAAATTGAAAATAAATATATTAAATTAATAAATGGAAGCAAAACAAGAAGCATTTTTAGAAGCAAAAAAAGAAACAACAATGGAAGCCAAAGTAGAAGCAAACCAAAAGTAATTTTGGAAGCAAAATTTGAAGGAAAAATCGGAAGCAAACCTTGAAGCAAAACAAGAAGAAAACTTGGAAGAAAAAATGGAAGCAAAACCTGAACCAAAACCTGAAGCAATGGAAGCAAAACCTGAACCAAAACTCGAAGCAAAATCGGAAGAAAAACTGGAAGCAAACCTAGAAGACAAACCAGAAGCAAACATGGAAGAAAAATTAGAAGAAAAACTAAAAGCAAAGACGGAAGCAAAATTGGAAGCAAAACAGGAGGTAAAACTGGAAGCAAAATTGGAAGCAAAATTGGAAGCAAATCTGGAAGAAAAACCGAAAGCAAAATCGGAAGCAAAACCAGAAGCAAAATTAGAAGCAAACCTGGAAGCAAAACTAGAAGCAAAACTAGAAGTCAAATTGGGCACCAATTTAGGCGCTACTTCCGACATTATTTCTGACACTATTTTAGGCGCTAACAAAGGTTCTCTTTTCGATTCTATTTACTAGCGCTATTTTAGGCTTTAACGGGGGCGCTGTGATTTCTCGGTGCTAACGACGATGCTAAGTCTAGCGACATTTCCGGCGCCAAATTTGATGCCGAGAAGACCATGCCTATTTCCACTGAGTTTAGCACCAGCTAGATCGCCCAATTCATGAACTAAAATACACTAAAATTTGGTGCTATTTTAGGCACTATTTGTCTATTTTGTTGTAGTGTCTTAAATATATATAAGTATAATAATAATAGTATATTAATGAATTATCATCAACCCCCTACTATATCAGACCATATAAAGAATGCACGAGAAGAACAAACAAAAATAAAAAATTGGGTCAACATGGAAGGGAAGCCTAAATTCCCCCAACACTTTGCATCATCCCCAATTTTTCGAAAATCAATACACATAACAGAGGAAGAATGATACAATAGGGTAAAAGCACAAAGTTGTGTCACACTTTCAGCCAACATATCAGCACAACTGAATTTAAGTATTTCTAACTAAAAATCAATTTTGGTCAAACATATGACCTAGTAAGATTTATTCTAGCTAAGTTAGATACTTCCACAATTTATTCAACTAAAATTGTTGGCTAAAAATATATGGAGCACCACTTTGAGTCCAATTTACCCAAAAAAAAAATTATTTGAAAAAATTGAAGTTTTAATAACTCTTCCTCATGTAAATAATTTTTTTTTTAAATGTAAAAATACCCTTTTGTAGATCCATAAGTGTTGTTTTCAAAAATATATTTATTTTAATAGTTTAATTATTATTATTTTTTTTATTTTTATTTATACTAAAAGTAGGTTATCAACAAAAAATATTAGGTTAATTACCATGCCAAGGAAAAATACTAAAACTTATTAAAAAAATTGAAAAAAATATGATGCACTAGATAAAAGAATCTATTTCAAGATGGTATAATTTTTTTCCATTTTAGATAAATATTTAATATGAATGTTGACATCCGATGGAAACAGTTATTTTTTATTCACGCACATTTTAATACTTATATACAAATATATATTTATCAAAATTGGAAAAAAATATATCCATGCACTAAAGTTTTAAGTTATAAATACACACAAAAAATTTGAAAGAAAAAAAATAAAATTTACTATAAAATGTTTGACGTCCCATGCAACTTCATTTTTCAACATTTTATCAGCAACTAAA
The DNA here is from genome assembly GCA_007115665.2 of Sequoiadendron giganteum. NCBI lineage: Eukaryota > Viridiplantae > Streptophyta > Pinopsida > Cupressales > Cupressaceae > Sequoiadendron > Sequoiadendron giganteum. Next base: position 63,442,444 of record CM021105.1, read on the forward strand.
TTATAGTGTTAATTTATGAAAAACTAGTTTAAAATAATTTTTTAATTTCTTATAAAAAATACAAACATAAAATATACTAAAAAATACATATTTTACTAGTTTACATCATTTAAAAATTCAAAACTTATATGCTACTTTTTAGTGATTCAAGTTTAAAAGTTGGATCAACATTGGCCGTTTCTTTTATAAAGTGTGACACAACTTTGTGCATCTACCCAGCAAGGTAAACCTGCAAAAGTGGTTTATAATTCAAGTGAGGAAGGAAATATTGCAAAACACGACCCCATGCAAAAAAAAAAAGGGGTTTTGGGGTTCGAATGAACCCATAGGTTCGAGCGAACCAAAAAAGGGTTCAAATGAACCCTGGTTCGAGTGAACCAAAAAAGGGTTCAAATGAACCTGATGCAAAGTGTCAGGGGAAGCAACACCTTTTTCCAATAGCTTCTCTCAATGCACACGTCAACTTCACTATTCCTTCCAACAAGCAACTTGATCACCCAACTCAAATCACACACCCAACCATGTTTGAAGGACTTGGGGATGATATGTACACTCTCAACATGTCAAAACAAGACCAAATAACCTAAATTTACATTCAAAAACTCCCATTCTCTCATCACTCTTACACAAGCCCATACAACTTTGCAACATTGCCAACTAGGACAATCAAAATAAAAACTTATTAAAGGAATTAAACATAAAATGAAATCAAGTTTTAGACTTCTAACAAGATCCCCTACAAGTGCACAAATGCATAGGATCAAACTCCACAAACAAATGATTCAAAATATTGATTTTTCAAGCCACAAGAAGGCTTGATTTAGGCCTGTGTACAGAAGGTTTAACTACAAAGACACACACCAACACCCCTAAATCCTTTATCAGGTTCAAAAAATTATCCCCAAGACCCAATTAACACCTTGCATCCATTCTATTTACTTAAAATACTCATAAATCAAAAGAAATTCTTACAAATGATCATTTTTTGGACTGTTTCAAGGTAAAACCAGACCTAGGGCATCACATAACTTTTGCAAACCTCCATCTTTCCTATTGAAAAAAATTGCATCATGTAAAGTACCCTTAAATACACCATTCCACCAAAAATTAGAATTTTCCTATGGTGGAATGGTGAACTATGAACATATTTGTGAACAAACCCTTGTTTTGTAGGATTTCAGACCCTCTGGCAATAAAATGGATGTAACTTGCTCAATTCTTAATGAAATTAATTCAAATCACCACAAAAAAAAACAATACTCTCCCCTGTATTGAACCATATGCATTATAGGGCCGTAAAATGATACTATAGGCTGTAACAATCGAAAGAACAATAAAAAATGTTGTAAAAACTAGAAAAATAGAGTTTTCTTCTTATTAAAATACTTCAAAACTTCAATCTCCTCCCTAAATCGACCAAATGGAGGCTATTTAAACTTTTCCTCATCATTTTCAATGGCCTTCAACTTATTTTTGAAGGAGGGAACCATTGGTTAGCATAATTACATCATTAATGTCGAAATTACATTAAATTGCAGTATGGCAACTTTGCAATTTTGAAGCAACTTTCAATTCTAACACCTATGACTTCTAAAACCATTCTAATGGGTTCAAAATAGCCTTATTACATCCTTAAGAGCTCAATATTTCATATCCAAGTACAAATTTAGGATTTTTCCTTCTCAAAGCTACATGACTACATTTAGTATAAGATTGCAATATTTCACATTTTGACTCCAAAACTTAAAAACTCAACCTAGAACCTATCCAATGGTCTTATTAGACCTTATTGAAGATGAAAAAAACTCAAAAGACTCATTCTAACCTATTCACCATCTATTTCCATCAAATGATCAAAAAGGAGGATGAGGTGTAGGTTCTCCTGCACCATACACCCCCTAGAAAAAACTCATGCCTCATGAGTTGTTGATGATACCATTGCCTCCAAGCTTCATGTATGCTCCACTGGTTCACAAATCCATTCCACTGGTTCATTTACACTGTACCTGAAAACTGCTCTGTACATCTAGCATTATTGAATGTGTTTACATTTTCATTTGCCTTGTTCTCTGTTCTCAAACCTGCAAACAGTCTTTTATCTTTCCTTTGACCAAGATTAAAGTGATCACTATGCCCTACACCTAAAAACAAACAAGGATTAGAAACTCTGTGACCTGTCTTCTTTTCTTTTTCACCATCATGCTTACTACTTCCCTTATTGCCGTATTCAATATGCTTGTTCACCTCTTTCACCATTTTTACTACCTTATCAGGCTTATGCACTGTTGCACCTACAAAATTTACTGGCTTCTCATCTTTACTCTTAACTAAAAGACATTCAATGGTCCCTACAACAACACTTTCATGTAAATTCCGTGTCAAATCACTTTTCACCCCTGTGTTTACAGTCACACCTACTGCCCCTGCATTATCAGTCCTAGGATAGGTAACAACATCAAAAAAAAAAATTATCCTTCATTACATTTATAGGTTCCTTCCTACCACACATTACTACCTTTGATTTAACTTTGATATCTTCTACAAGAGGAGTTAAAATGAAAGAATAACCATCTTTGACTATGGTGTAGGTATTTTCCCTACCATCATATAATGCCCTCTTATCATATTTCCAAGGTCTGCCTAATAGGAGATGACAACAATCCATTGGAAGCACATCACAAAGAACACTATCATGATAACCACCAATCTGAAATTGTACAATATCCTTTTCATTCACCAAAAAATATTGATCATCATTTAACAATGAGATTTTATAGGGACATTCATGAGGATTTCTTTTCAAACCTAGCTTGTTTACCATTTCACATGACATCATATTTTTCAGTTGAGCCAGAATCAATCACCACTCTACATACCTTGTCCTTGCACTTACAATTTGTCTTGAAGAGGATTTTTCTTTGCAAAGGTGCTTCCTCTTCTATTGCTTTCAAGATTTTCTTTCTCACCATCAACATTTCCCCTACTTCAGGATTTGCCTTCTTACTTACAAAATAATGGCTTTCACACTCCTCCTCTTGAACCAATTGTGCTCTCCTATCAATCTTCTTGTCTCCACTTGATAAGATACCAATCCTCTCAGGACATTTCCATGAAGAATGGCCAAACTCATTGCATGTGTAGCACCTTCCTACAAAATCATTAGAACCTCTACCAATACCAAACCTTCCTCTATCTCTAAAACCAAAACCCCCTCTAGAATCAACATTTTTCTCTTTACCTTTTATTGTTCCTTCTTGATCTTCATTTGGTTACTTTGATGTAGAAATCATTCCTCTTCCTCTTCCATTAGGATCACCTCTTCCCCTCACTGATTTATCTTGTCTCCTCTTAAGCTTCTCCTCCACTCTGATTGCCATTTGATAACACTCCTCTACACTCCTAGGGTTAGCCAAAACCAATTCATCTTGTATGTTAAGCCTCAAACCACCTACATATCTAGAAAATTTTCCATCTTCATTCTCATGATGACCAGACCTTAAAATTAGTTTATAAAATTCCTCAGTATAAGACTTAATGTCCATTTCCTTTTGCCTTAAACCTTGTGAATTCTTAAAAATTTGAACATGATGATTATTGGGTAAGAATTTACCTATGAGTTTTGATACCATCTTGTCCCATGAGGTGATTTTAGACTTGCCTTTCTTTCTCCTCTCTGATTGAAAGTAGTCCCACCATACCAAAGCATGGTCTTGCAACTTTGTCTTTGCAATTTTTACTCTTTGCTCCTCAGGAACCTCATCACATTCAAAATGTTTATCTAATGCAGAAATTTAGTCAAGTAACTCTTCATCATTTAGACTACCACCATACTTTGGAATATCAATCTTTACCTTAGGCTTGTCATTCTTTACTCCCTTCAACAACTTTTCAATTATTTGATCCTCTGGAGTAAGCTCTTCTTCCACATCTTCAAACTCATCATATTCCTCTTCATCTGACTCACTCTCTTCAGCATCCCTTCTTTTGTTTGTCTCCAAGGCTATGATCCTTTCCTCCAACTCTCTGAGTTCCTTAGCATGTATGTCTTTCATATCCTTCATCTCTTTAGCCATATCATTCTTCTTTGCAGGCATCTTGTCAACCTTTCCTCTTCACCTTCTTCTTCAACCTACAAAATGAAAAAAAATCTACTCCCTGATGCTCTGATACCACTTTGATGCAAAGTGGCAAGGGAAGCAACACCTTTTTCTAATAGCTTCTCTCAATGCACACATCAACTTCACTATTCCTTCCAATAAGAAACTTGATCACACAAATCAACTCACACACCCAGACATGTTTTAAGGACTTGGGGATGCTATTTACACTCTCAACATGTCAAAATAGGACCAAATAACCTAACTTTACACTCAAAAAATCCCATTCTCTCATCACTCTTACACAAGCCCATGCAAATTTGCGACATTGCCAACTAGGACAGTCAAAATAAAAACTTATTAAAGGAATTAACCAGAAAATGAAATCAGGTTTTAGAATTCTAACAATATCCCATACAGGTGCACAAATGCATAGGATCAAACTCCATAAACATATGATTCAAAATATTAATTTTTCAAGCCACAAGAAGGCTTGATTTAGGCCTATGTACAAAAGGTTTGACTACCAAGGCACACCCCAACACCCCTAAATCCTTTATTATGTTCAAAAATTTCTCCCCAAGACCACATTCACACCTTACATTCATTCTATTTACTTAAAATACTCAGAAATCAAAAGAAATGATTACAAATAATCGTTTTTTGGACTGTTTCAAAGTAAAACTAGACCTAGGGAATCACATAAATTTTGCCAACCTCCATATTTCCTCCTGAAACAATTTAAATCATGTAAATGACCCTTAAATCCACCATTCCATCAAAAATTAGAATATTCCTATAGTGGAATGGTGAACTATGAACATATTTGTGAACAAACCCTTGTTTTGTAGGATTTCAAACCCTTTGGCAGTAAAATGGATGTAACTTTCTCAATTCTTAATGAAATTAACTCAAATCACTGCCAAAGTAAATAATACTCTCCCCTCTATCGAACCATATTTATTAGAGGGCCAAAAAATTATTTTACAGGCCATACCATTCGAAAGAACAGTAAAAAATGTTGTAAAAACTGGAAAAACATAGTTTTCTTCTTATTAAAATGCTTGAAAACTTCAATCTCCTCCCTGCCTCAACCCAATGGAGGATATTTAAAGTTTTCCTCATCATTTCCAATGACCCTCAGCTGATTTTTGAAGGAGGGAACCGTTGGTTAGCATAATTACATCATTAATGTTGAAATTACATTTAATTGCATTATGGCAACTTTGCAATTTTGAAGCAACTTTCAATTCTAACACCCATGACTTCTAAAACCATTCTAGTGGCTTCAAAATAGCCTTATTACATCTTTAAGACCTCAATATTTCATATACAAGTAAAAATTTAGGATTTTGCCTTCTCAAAGCTACATGACTACATTTAGTGCAAGATTGCAATATTTCACATTTTGACTCCAAAACTCAAAAACTCAACCTAGAACCTATCCAATGGTCTTATTAGACCTTATTGAAGATGAAAAACACTCAAAAAACTCATTATAACCTATTCACAATCTATTTCCATCAAATTATCAAAAAGGGAGGATGAGGTGTAGGTGCTCTTGCACCAGAACCCTAGTTCGAGCAAACCAGTTGAATACAAGGTCCCACCATTCCCGCCAAAAAAAACAAAGAAAAAAAGTTTTGAAGGGGGGGTTCGAATGAACCCTGGTTTGAGTGAACCCCTAGGGGTTCGCTCGAATCTCTAGGGGTTTGCTCGAACCCCCCTTTTCGCTCCTTCTCCCCTTCAGGCACCAAAAAAGTCCAAAATTTTGTGCTTTGAAGCTCAAGTTGAGGATGAAAATGGAGGAGACTTCACAAACCCAACTGGATGATGATATTCCCCAGAACAATCTATCCAATGAACACAATTTTAATATATTTTGGTTTTATTTTGTATTTTTTTTTTTAGTTTTATTAAACATAGGTTTTTCACCGAAAATCAAGCTCTATGTTTTGCACATGTGGAAAAATAATAGATTATCAAAAAAAAAATTAAAAATATGAGTGCACTAGATATTGAAGTCCTTGATACAACAAAAAAAATGAATGTCGATACATACCAAAAAAATTACATTGTATATGGTCCGCCTATGTATGAATTATAATTGGTTTGACTGCAAAACTTGATTAAAGAAAAAATATTCAATAAAACACTATGAGACCAATTGGAAGCACTAGATATCAAAGTTACAAATCTAAATTTGAAATAATTAGAATTTTATCCTTCAAGGAAAAAATTTATGTTGTATACGATGAGCATCACTTCTTAAAAATGTTGTTTTTTGAAAAAACTAGTTTTAGAAGAAGATGGTAAAAGAAGTGCAATCTAATTCCAAAATTTTTGAAAAAAATATATTTAAAATCTATAGACAAAATTTCAGAAATCACTAGTTTGCATCACCATCAAATTCCTCATAGTTTAGCCGCTATAGGTGCCCAAAAATGAAGATTTAGTTAGAAAAAAATATTTTAGTGTCCAGTTTGACCAAAAATTGTAAACCACTATTGTGGGATCACCCAACAAATAGAGGAATTTTCACGGTACATAATCACTCTTGTATCCAAGCACTTTTGAGGGTGACAAGGGTTATTGAAGAGCACATAATGTAAGCATGGGGTAACACAACACAACACACGCACACCTAATGTAAAGGTAAAGAAGAGGCACTCCCCTAACACTCATCAACTAGGAGGTCATTAGCCTCCCAATCTAGATTATTCTACGAGGAAGGAAGACGAGCCTGCAAGGGAGGAATTTCAAGGGTGAACCCTCTGACCCTCCAACAAGAGTCAAGGAAGGAGACTCTTCAAGGTTTCCTCTGCTCAATTCCTGTGGAGCAAAGGTTAGCGATTTCATGAAGATCACTGACAGGGTTAAGACCTTTTCCAAAGAGTTAAACATGCACTTCATAGGAGTGCCATGTGTTACCTTAGCAGACAAGAGAGGCAGCGCCTGAGATTCACTACTAGGCTCACTGAGTGATTCGGGAGTAGTGATGAAATTAGGGGGTGTCAAAGCCTCTTCCATCACAAGGATGACACATGCTAATGAAAAACCACCCTTTCAAGAGGGTGGACTCCTCTTTTGACCCCCATTGTGAGTGAGGCCATCCTCCACCTTTCACTTCATTGGAGGGTGTGGGACCCTATGGATGAGGCACAAGGCACAAAGGAGGAGGATAAAACCGTGATGAAAACCACTAAGGTGTTGGGCATGTCCATGGGCTTTGATAATGGTGGGATGTCCGAGAGGGACATCAAGAGAGGTGGCGTGACTAACGAAGCAATAAAAACTTGGACCTTTTTAGGGTCAAGGGTGTTTACGCTTGCACCGGGAGTCAGAAGCAACACTGAGGTTGACTGAATTGAAGAAAAGGGGGAAAGAGAGGAGGACAAAACAACAAGCCCTAAAACATGGGTGGTTGACTCCCCTTCCTTCCTCCACAAAGTGGCCTGCTTAGGCGCCAGAGCCTTTCACTAGCACCTGGCGTTCGTATGGCTTGAAAATGTGAAATATAGTATGGAAAACAAGAAAACCTACTAACTGTCTAGCTGACTAATTTCAATGAAATAAATAGAATAATGAAATATAAAAAATGGCTACATAAATGATAAAGAAGGTAGATGAAGATAAGGGTGATGAATATCAACTCACTAAAGCTCCAGTTCACCAGCAAGCTCCACGTACACATTCACCTACACACAACCAAGAGGGGAAAATGTTGGCTTGTATAGGGGTTTACCTCAATCAAACCCCTTCTTTGGTGTTTCCACCTCCACAGACAACCAAGAAAGCCATGAACTAGAAAATGCGATAAAGAAAAGAATAAAAGAGAGTACTGAACACTATAAAAGACATAATGCCACTCTATCAAACCACAACAAGAGAGATAGTGAAGAAATTCCACCTCCACCCAAAGGATCTCAAGGCCAATAAAGGGAGAATGCAAGGAAACGATCTTGGGAAAGGACACAACCGCAACAATGACGAAGGAAGGTCTCACAAGACTCCAAAATTAAAGCTTCTATGGTTGCACAACATGTACAAAGTTGAAGTTTATGGAGTAAAAAGATGTTATAATGCTCAAGGAATTGTGAGAGAGTGCTCAAGAGATCAACTGAAGTGTAGAAGAATGCTCAAGAGATTGTGGAAGAAGGAATGAATTTGAAATGGATACATTTGAAGACCAAAATGGGAGAGGATCCATTTTTTAGTCGGTTGGTCGACACAGAGGTGTTACACTTCATGCCAAATGGAGAGCGTAATGTCCTTGAGGACACCAAAGGTAGGAATCTATCAGGGACCACTACACATTGTGCTCATGGCCTCGAAAAATATTCCCCCACTGACAAAATAGGAAAAGTGCCAAGTGGATGGAAGGTAGGTGGATGATGTGGAATTTCACCTTCGAGTTTGATTTTCTAAGGTGAAAGGATGCAAAAGGGGAATTTACACAAGGGGTGAAAATTCTCTCCTATACAATAAGTACTCCATAAAAACCTTTAATTGGATACAAATCTATCATTTTAATGATAAATTATTTGATTAAAATAGATAAGCATAATATTTTAAAGTGGAATATATTTTAAGATATCTAATTTTAGTGAGGTATGACTGGCTAGCACTTGTAGAGAAGGGCTAAACTCACTGATTCCTAGAAGAATATTACTTATGCCACTTGTAGTCATTTTATATTTTATTAAGTTATTTCTTATGACCACAAAAGTAAATCCAAATCACTTTATTGAAGAGAAGGTTCCTTCTTTACTATAAATTTTACAATATATTCTTCTTTGGTTGTCATTAATAAAAATCCTCCTTGGTGTACCATGGGTATGCTAAATAGCTATGAAAGTTCAATGATAAAGTTTAACCTAGTTTTTTAAGTGAGATGTGACTTTAAAAATCAATAATAAATGCAACTAGATCTCATAATAAAACATTAATTAGTAAAAAAACATCATTCTAATAAAAACAATTGTTTTAACATTTGTAGAGAAAAATAAGTTCTAAGAACTCTTAAAAAGTGTAATGGGTTCCAAGGAACCCATATTACCATTGACAAATTTTAGTTTACAAATCTTGGTATTGCTTTGGTAATGTTCCAAATTTTCAGTTAAGTGTGAAATTTCCTTTGTCGAAATAAATTTCTCTTATTGATCATGGACCGTGGGAACCAATAGGAGTTTGGACATGGAACCTAAATGTTTTGAGTATTCATTTATATTTAGGTTACAAATTTTGTTTTCAACTTTGGACTTGGAAATTAAGGGTTATAAGTCCTCATTAAGTTCCAAACCCCATGGCTAAAGGATTATATTGTTGGTAGAATCCCGCACCTAAAATAATAATGTATTTTCCATAAAGGGGCCAATTTCTTAATGGTAGAGCACTCCAAAAATGTATACAAATTTTGTAAAATGTTTAGTCTTGATACCATCAATCATAATCTAGCATTAGTGATAAAGAATAATAATATTTTTATGTTATAGAATTACCAATTTGATCATTTTATCACTATCCATATTCTTACTTTAAATATGGATGACATTGTGAAACACCTTCCCTCACTTGAGAAGATAATTTTTGTTCATTCCAGTCATTTCACCAGAAAACAACATGAAATTAGAAATTTGTACTTGGTTTACACTAATCTATGTGGACCCATGACACATTTTCAATGGTGTTATGGAATTTAACTTTTTATTAATGATCACACAAGAAAAATGTAGGCTTATTTATTGCAAACCAACGACGAAGCTTTTTCATGTATCAAAGATTTTTAGAATCCTATGGAAAATAAAATGAATCATCATATTTTTATGGTATTTATAAAGAATCATAAATATAATAGATCACTTCAAGGGGGTCTTTTCCAATAATCAAGTGATATGATATGAATTTAATAATTGATTATATGATGATTTGGGAGGAATATATCCCCTTTATTATATGCTTAACTATGTAGGGACTATGACTATAATCATAGTATGAGCTAAATACACTAGATCCAATAGATTATAAGCAATATTTAACTAACTAAGGTACAATCCAAATGAAATACTTGAAAACCATTAAATCAGAAATCCACTAAACACAAACAACAAGAAATAAATAATGAAAACCTATTTAAATGCTTCAAACCTCATTCCATTGGGGGATTGGTGTCGTATTGATACAGAATAATGGCCCTTTCCCAATCCCTTTGATGAAACGATCATCTAAACGAACTCCATTGATGAAGATGAGCTAATATTTATGAAAAGTAAGCTAAAGATGAATGGAAAGCTAAAATGGATGTAATATGAATGAATATGAGTGATGAAATGTGTTGGATAGCTTTGCTAAAATGGAAGTGGATCCTTTTCTCTCCAAAGTGAGGAATATTTATAAGACAAAATGGTGAACCAAGGGTCAATTTTGATTCGATCAATCAATGGATGAGATGCAATGATAGGTGAAGGCATGGATCAAATATTCTCATCAATGGATGAAAATGCAAGATCACATGGATCAAATAATTAATCAATGGCTCACAATGATCCAAAGAGGCACACTTCCTAAATCTTAGGAAGTTTGTTAGGAAAAAATATTCCATTTTTGGAGATCAAATGGGAGAATATTCTAAGGGAATATTCCCATGCAAGTGGATGGGTGAGGGGAAATTAACAATTATATAATTAAACAAAGTTTTAATTGTGCAAGTTGAGTGAAATTAGGATTGTCATTAAATAATTTATTTATTTAATGAAAAGGGGTTAAGTGACATTTAATTCAATAATTAAGATTATTTAATTAAATGAGAGGACATAAGGGGTTTAATTTAAATAATTTGTATTATTCAATTAAACAAGATGAAAAGTTAGTGTGAAAGGGGGTGAAATAAGAAAATGAAATTAATTATTATATTAATAGATGAGAATGATGCATTTAATTAAATAACTAGAATTATTAATTAAATAGTTGAAAAATGGGTGAATTTAGGATAAAATGGTGTTAGTCATCAAATTCAGATGTGCAATATCAGTCAGGCCAATTTTAAGTGTCTACAGTTTTCCCTCTTTGAAGCGAGATACATGTTATATTAATTCAAAGAGTGATTCTTTGTGGATTTTATACTACTTCTCAAATCAAAAATTTAAAAATTATTGATTTTTTCAGATGCCCCAATGTTGCCCCAACAGAAGGAATTAAGCTGGTACACTGCCCCCTCAAGAGATCGAGTTAAAATATTAAAAAAATTGGTCGAGATTGAGACAAGGATGCAAGATCAGTTCAACTCAAAGAGGACGAAATATACTTCTTAGAAAACTCAAATATTTGATGTAGACAAATTTTATGATATATAGATAGTCATCATCCATGGGTAGCCTCATGTACATTTTGATATATATTACACAAATTCAATACTTGGATAGAAATGTTAGTAGAGATAGAATAATAAGATGGATGAATTAATTATTGATCTCGAGATTGATTTAGAAGTCCAACAAGTCTATGAGTCTTCAAAAACTTTATTAGATACGGTGATGATATTGATTATTTTCTTGTTTCAGGGATTGGGATACTTCAGTACTTCATTCCTTATGTTTGATATAACACATAGATAAAATGCATCAATGTATCAATAACCAAGATGGAGTTGTATCTAATGCAATGTAATTTGACTCTGAAAACAAATAGGATAATCCTTTCTCACACCTTCAAATACGAAAAACCTCATTGGACTGTAGTTTAGAAGTTTAGAACATTTTGGACCAAATCATACACAATGGTCAACAATCTATTCAAAACAACCTCCCTACACACAACTAAGTAAGTATTTGCGGCCAAAGTTATTTTACAAGAACATCCCACAAGCACAAAAAACAAAAGATAATGATTGATGCCCCATTCCTTTCTTTCTAAATAGTTTTGATAGACATCATCGAGAGGTCCACAGAATGGGTCAACAAGATAAATCATAAGACAAGATCAAAATAAATAGTAAATTTTATCTATATCTCTTGCTAAAAGGTGTAATGTGTTTTGAGGATAAGTATCCAAAATGATTGCCAATGATAATTCCCATTGTAGGAAGGATGCATCCTAGGGCGTGTTATCAAATGTTGGAGGGTTGATAGGTTGTTTGAAAGGCCGTTGATATAAGGTTTGATTTACATGTTTTATAATGATCAAGAGTTTGATTTATGTGTTGTATTCATGGGTTCTACTTTTACTGATTTTTGTACTTTTTTTTTGTTTGTGTTACCAAAGGGTGAGTGTGATGATCAATTTATTATGGATGGAAGTTTATTGCAAGTGAAAGTAAAATGGGATGAGTGGTTTGGAATTTTTGGAATATTTCAATGTTTTTGGTGTTTTACAATGTTTTGAGGTTGTTTTTGATCTTTTTGAAGGTTTATGTGAATTTTTAGGTTTTTAAAATATTTGAGCCTATTTAGGATTTCGGATGTTCTCCAAATGTTCTGGGTTTTCAAGTTTTCCAATATTTTTGTGTTTTCTAAGTTTTGACCAAGACCTAAGAGGGACTGACCTACGGCCTCAGGGGCTCATCAAAGATTAGCCTTGCCTACGTTATACACGTAGAGACCATGTACTTTGATTGAATTTGACCAGTAATCGTTTATTAATGAGATATGAACACTAATGTATTGTCAGCTTATTATGACGAACTCCTAATCTAAAGTGTCTCGAGGGCACATTAGTGATGGCCTTGCCTATGTTCAAGTTGACAAACTCGTAGTTCGACAAGGTAGTGTTTTTTTTTTTTTATGTTTTGACTTGTTTAGGGATTTTTGATGTGTTTTAGATGTTTTGGATTTTGAATTTACAAATTTTTTAATGTTATTGGATTTTGATGAGGTTTTCAAATGTTTTGGATTTTTGAGATATTTTTATGTAAACAATACATAGATCATAATGTATGTGTCACATTGTGAGATATAAGACATGGATCAAGAGATATTCAAAAACAAGAGTGCATGAACCTACCCCTAGTATCGAGCAATGATTCATAGTGCAATGGACAAACCAAGATCGGTAATGTATATGCAAAGAGTTCAACAGAGTTTCATCATGCTAGATATAGGATATGGAACTTCATGAGATAAAATGGTGAAGATCCTATCAAGAGTCTGCCATGAGTAGAGTTGAAGTATACCTTGAGCCTTTGTTAAAATCAAGATAAACTAGAATATTTAGATAAAGCTGGATTGGATAGATGGAGGGAACATTGGATTGATCATGAAAAGGATGAGATACTTTTGTCCGAGAAAGATCATATAGACGCTCGAGTCTACTCATGAAGTTTGTTTGATAAGTTTTCATCATAGTACATGCCAAAAGTGCCACCATAGTGGTTTTTACTAGAGGATGACTTTTATTTTTATTATTTTCTTGATTTTTTTTATTTTTTTAAAATTTTACCCTCATGTTGAACCACCAAGTGGTACTGATGTAGATTCCATTGTCATAATGTGCCAATGATATCCTGTTTGAAAAAACTTTATTGCTAAGATAGAAGCACTTGAATGAAACTTTGTATTTGAGGATGCTTTTGATGGATACCTTTCCCTTTTTAATTTTTCCCCATAGTTTCTTTGACTAATGTGATATGATTGGGATGATTTTCATTTGTATTCCTTGGTATCCATTTGTATTTACTTTTTCCTTTTTTCTTTACTCCTTCATTTTCTTTAATTATCTTCTCCTTTCTTTGATAAGAACATTTCTTTTTACATTGTTCCAAATTTGTGCATGAGATGATGGGTGGATGACAATTCATGATACAACTAGTTATAGTGTTGATGGTACTTTCACCATAAAGATCCTTCATGCCCCATATGTTGATGTTTTCATTAGACAAGATTGCCCCCAGTGATGTGAAGCTATTAACAATACCTACCCATTAGGTCCATACCAACCTACTTTGATGTAAATTGAATTTTGGATTTAGGTGCTAAGCGTGGATAAAAAAAAATTAGGATGCCATACTTAATTTTATGTTACTTCTAAATTAGGTCCTAATTGAAGTTACACCTGATGTGGATATATATACGAGATTAACACCGAAATTTTAGTGAGTGAGAGAGAAGAAAAAAGGGAGTGAGGAGAGAATTGTGTGATATGTGAACGTGGTGGATGGTGTAGCAAAGAAAATTGTATGTGATATATGACATGTATGGTGGTTCACTTACATGTGTGTGATGCAATATTGTGAAAATTATAAATAGAGCAGAGTTTTGATTCAAATGAATGTGAAAAACATTTTGTACTTCATTAGAACTATAATCTGACATATATGATAGATGCTTTTATATTAGTTCAAATAGGAATTTTTTCCAACCCTTATTTTTTCTTTCTTTGTGGGCTATGAGCCTTTCTCTAATATCTATATCTGGATACAATATATTGTGAGCTAACCCTCACTGTGGTTTTTCCCTTTCTGGATTTTCCACATAAAAATACTAGTGTTCATGTGTCATGTGATTTTGTGGTTCTATTCATGCTTTCTTACATCATTGCAGTCATGTGTGTTGTAATATTTGGATGGTTAATGTTTGACTGGTTTAAAGGAATACCGATTCACCCCCCTCTTAGTATTTTGGGTGCTCAACATAAATAATATACTATCAAGGTGGCATTTTGGATCTTACTTCACACTATGTATTTTGTACATTAAAGTAAGTTCAGTAAGCTTTTAAATATAAAAATTGACCTAAATCCTAATAGTTGAACACATATCAATCAATAGAGAACTATTTATGCTATATTTCCTTTTAAACAACTAAAATGAACTACTCATAACTGATCTTATAGATCAATGGATAGTATAAATTCCTTCCTATTCATCCTTTAAATATTTTTTAGCATATACAATCTATTAGATCCTAAAGATCTATGGCGGTTGTAAGTTATTTCTATCTCCATTTAAACTAGGAAGTTTTTTATTTGTGGAATAATAGTATTTGGAGTGATTGTGATCTATGTTATTGTATTTACTAGACATATATAAATTTTGGCCCATCACTTTCTATCTATCTCTAATCAAGTGCTTCTATATCCAGTGAAATCCTCTACTACTCACTAGTGTGGAATTTACTTCATTTTCAAGTAGTGTGACTTTGTATTTTATTGCAATCTTCTAATATCTTCTACAACCTTTATCCCATGGGTTTTTTTATATAAATTGAATCAACTTATAGGTCTCTAAGATATTAGAACACTTTTAAATATCATAGTCATCTACTTATAGTACCACATAATTCATTTAAATCACACGTTATTTTTTAAATTTGTTGCATGAGATGAGTGTGGCTATGAATCATAGTTTCATGCTCTTAAAATGGTATATGTTGATGTTATTTTCAACAAGATACAACCAAATACTTATCTAAATCATAATACAAATAAATTGTAATATTTTTTCATCCATAAATATAAATATATTACAAATGGAATGAAAAATCCTCGACCAATGCATATGGATCTTGTTGTCAATAGAAATGGATGTTCCCCATCTTTGAGGCATAGAAACAAGGATAGGGTTCCTATTTAACACTTTCTACACTCAAAGACACCTTCGAGATCTCAATCCAATAAAGAATGGAGGGAGAGATATGTCATTAAGGTATCCTAAGATATGATTTCAGATTACAAGAGGGGTTCACCACAAAGTAAGAACTTGGAAAGATTAATGCAATGTAAGATGCAACACTAAACCCTAGTTTGATGTAATGACCTACAAAATGACCTAGAAAAGTGTATAAAAAAAAAATTTGCATAAAAGAATATTTGCACCTGGAAAATTCTAGAGACTTGAATGGAGACTAGAAATTTTGTTGATCCTAAAATTTTGGCCCATTGGGACTTGAACCACCAAAAACACATATGTTCTAACAAGGGAAAGAGGGTCCCTTTACTAGGCTTCCACCCTAAGAGCACTCGAGTTAGGAATAACACTCTTTCCACCATGTCGATATGTGTTATGGTGACATTCATTCAAAAGGGGGAAGGATTTGATGATTGGTTTATTCTAAGTGTGTGAAATGTGTGGCTAGAATTGAAAGTAAAATGAAGCTAATCTAAATTTATGCAAATGCAAATGTAACAAAACAAAACTAATGCAAGTCTACTCTGAAATGGCCTAAATGTATGCTTTCTAGAAAATAACAGAGAGGGATAGAAGATGTGTACCAAGGAAAGTGGTGTGATAGTTTAATTTTCTTGGGGTCTCCTAGAAAATGCCTGAACTGAGAAAAAGGACACTTACGCCAACTGGGGCAACCTAGTCCTCCAACCTAGAAGTTCTGCCAAAACAAGTTTCGGGGAAATGGGTGCCCAAAAACACATAAACCCTTTTCTGAGCATAGCAAAAGGACAAGGTCACCAATAGGGGCGACCTAGTCCTCTTGTAGCTTTTTGAGGAATCAAGCTTTGATTTTGTGGGTCTCAGTTGATGTTTCCTTTTTCTACTACAATTCATGACATGAACCCCCAAAAGTGACCTATAGGTTGTCCTTTTGTCCTTCCTAGGGTTTGAGGCTTGGATTTGACTTGAGGATAATTTTAGTGCTTCTTGCAACACTTTTTCCTTCACCTAATCTGCATCAAAAGACCTTCAAACACATGAAAAGACCACAAATTGTTGGGGTTAGGAAATAGGGGTTTTCCTAAGTCAAAACCCTTTATAGGTGATTAAACCCAAATGAGATAAAAGAAATGGAATGTAAGACTGAAAGATAACACAATAGAAATGCTTACCAAAACTTTGTTGATGGTCTACAACATGCATGAGCAGCTTCAATGGAGTTAACCTAAAAACCCTAATGCCTGTATGTTTTCTTGTGAATTCTTGGTTGCTTGGGTGCTTGAAGATTGAGAGAAACCCTTATTTGTACATGTGAAACCCTAATTTTCCTGAAATGCAACCTAATAGTCCGACCCTAGGGTTTAGGAGGCAAGATTCTCGTTGAATCTTAATTAAAATTTGAATTTTATGCCTAAAGGGACTAGGTCGCCCAAAGTGGCGACCTAGTCCACCTAGGGAAATTTTGGTGGTGGTCGAGAATTAATTTATGTTTAAGAAAGTTTATCCGATTTGCCTCCCAAAACACACTTAGGTCAGGACTAATGATGCATTAAAAGGGAAAATTAGCATATAAAAAGGGTTGATTTAAGAGTGATGAGCCTAGATAAGTGTGAAAATGCAACACAACACTTTACAACACTCTATCTTAAGGATTTAGGAAGGTGTAAGAATGTATTATGTAGGTGAATTATATTCAAAGGGTCTTACAAAAGTGAGGAAATGCATTACAACACTTCATAACACCTTAGTAAAACACAGTAATGTCATTGATTAATTGCAAGCTTACAAGGCTGAATTAAGGTGATCAAGGCCAAAATCCGGTGGAAAAGACCAAAATGAGTGAAAAATGCCAAGGTATACACTTTTTGGAGATACAAGACTCATTCGCTATTTCGGGCGAATTAGTCCCATTTCTAGATTTCTACATAGGAGCAGGTTTTGGCTAAATGGGTGTCCAAATCTAAAAAATATTTTTTAAAATATCTGAAAAAAACCTACAGTGGGACTCATTCGCCACTTGTGTGGCGAATGAGTCCAATTTGGATTTTTTGGAAATTCAAAGTTTTGATTTGCACCTCTCAATCTGATCTTTCTGCTTCTTGAGGTTTTTGGATCTGAAACCTTGATTTCAGGGTTGTAGATGACTTTTTAGCGAAGATTATAACCTTTCCAATGGGGAGACAACTCCAACAATCTTGTAATCTTATCTTCAATGATCTTATAGTCTTCAAAGAACCTAGATCTACAATTACACAAAGAAAGAGAGAAAAAGTGTTGATTGTAAGGGAATAAGGGTTTGCCTTGGTCAAACCCCTTGTAGGGAATTAAACCAAATGATGAGACAATTAAATGAAGGTATGAAAAATGAAACAAAGAAAATGAAAAAGGGACAATGACACCTTGAATGATGCCTTGTAGATGATGTCTTGTAAATCTGTAACTTAACATGAAATGGACATGAAGGATGTAGATCTTGATCTTTCACAATAGGAATAGAAAAATGCTTGGTCTTGGATCTTTAATTCTACATAACAACACTAGCTCACTAACATGCTTAATGCTTGATATTCTTGACATGATGATAGATCTTGAATTGCTGCAACAATTAATGAAGAATTTTGCCTTTTAATGCCTTAAAACTGATTTTGAAAGCTATCTTGATGATCTTGTTAAGACTTGGAATGCTTAACTATTGAATTCTTGACTTGATGACATGAATGTATGATGAAATAATGATTTGAGAGCTCATTTATATAGGAAATCCACTCAAATGATCGTTAATTTGATCCTCAAGGCCGACATGGAAGAAATTTGAATTAAAAACCCACTTTTCTTGCATAGAACCTTAAAAATGGGCCAAATGGGACTCATTCGCCATACTAGGTGAATGAGTCCCACCTGAATGGGACTCATTCGCCCAAGTTGGCGAATGGTTCCCACAGGGGCTATTTTTAGCCCTAAGGTGTTGGGAGTCAAAAAAATACTTATATGTTGATCTTGTCAGGTTTTTGATCAAATTATGCCTTAGGATGAACAATATGGGGTAATAGGGGCCTATTAAATATGATATTAAAGTCATAAATGCAATAGGGCCCAAAATATAATCTGAAAGTGTAAATAAATACACTTTATAACACTAAATTAAGGAAAAATGAAGTCTATTTAAGTTAGAAGGGCCCTAAATCCAATGTGAATGTGTAGAACACATTACAATACTAGATTAGGTCCACTTGATTTACAAGCCCCTTAATTTTAATGTGAAAGTGCAAATAAATACATTTTACAACATTAAATTAAGGCAGAGTTGAGTTAATTTAGCTTTAAAAGGGACCAGGACCTAATGTGGATGTGTAAAATGCCTCACAACACTAGACCAAGGTGACATCAAGTCCAATTTATCATTAATTATTCCCATGTCAAGAACGGGATACTTTTTTCTACACTGCAAATGCAAATACTCGTAGATCTAGTAATACAATAAAACTACAGCCATAATGTTGTAGTATAGATTAATCTTTTATTTATAGTAGATGGTAGTGACTTGTTATCAATAGTAATCATTATCTCCTACACAACTACAACACCAAAAGAGGATCTCTTTTTATAGTGAATAATTGAGAAAAGAAACCTCATTATAGTTGACCATTCACTTGTGTCCTTAAAAAATTAAGATCTCTCTCTTCTAAACATACATTTTTGTATCAAAATTATGGCTTCTAATTGAATGGATTGAGTGATTAACTTCAATTCATCATGTGAGTTCATACACATTTAAAGGGAAACATGAAATTTAGCTTCCTAGCCTAATTTTCACATGATAAAAATAAACCCATATATTTGAAATAGAGTGTATTTTCTGTAAAACAAACTTAAAAAATACGTGTCATAGTAGCTTTACAAATACGTTAGCACATTTCATTAAAATAGGTAAAAAATCAAATGTGTAAATGTGTCAAGATTTTATATTTTTCACCATCGCATATTATCCCCACTTCAAGTTTCAAATGAATCTCTAGTAATGTGTAATTTTAAAACATGAATAAATTAAATACAATACATATATGAATCTGTAGTGTAGCAAAATGCATACCCTTGCATTTTCACACTTGTTTGGGCCCACCTTGCTTTATTTATGATCATTTATGGCTTAAATGGTTCTATTTTGCATCCACAAGCCTAATAAACTGTATATTTTTATGGAAAATCCCGACAAACCTCAAAAGACAAATGACCATTTAATGTTTATGTCTATGTGTCCCTGATTTGTGGACTAGGACTAAGATGCAACTTTGGGTGTCTTTATCCTCCATGGGTCTTGGGACCCTAATTTTGAAACCTCTCAATTAGGTCCCTTTTTGGAGTCTATGCCCCGAAAATTGAGCCTCGGGACTAAGATGCCACCAAGGGAATTTTTGTCCCCCTTGGCTTATTTTTAGGGTCCAATTTCAAATTCAGGTGGGATTTAGCCTCCTTTAATTAATGATTTCATATGTTGGCTTATTATGGTGTAATTTTGGGATATTAAACATGAAAAAGTATAAATACAAGGTTCCTTCACTCATTTCAACCCAAGTCTTTTGTGAGAGAATTCATTATAGTCAAATTGAGTTCACAAGAGAATTCAAGAGAAATTCATCAAGCATTTGGAGCCATAATCTAGATTCAAGCATCACATTAAGTGTTGGGTGCATCCATTCATGTTGTTGAGCCAAGATTGTGAATGTAGCATTGAAGATCTATCTACAACCACTGTTCATATCAAATTCAAGGATCCAAGATCTACATTCCTCATGGCCACTACATGGTAGATTGTAGATTTGCTTCACAAGACACCATACAAGGTGATATCATCTACATATTTCATGTTTCATGTTTCATTTCATCGTTTGGTTTAATTACCTACAAGGGGTTTGACCAAGGCAAACCCCTATTAACTAACAATCAACAAGCTTTTCCATCTTGTCCATTTGTGTTTTTAGATCTAGGTTGAAGACTTGAAGATCACTTGGAGTGAAAAGTTGTCAAAGTTGTAAAGTTGCATTGCAAAGTCATTATCTTCACGAAAACTCGCCTACAGGTCAAATCCAACTGTTTCAAAACCTGAGATCCAAGAGGAAGCAATTACAGATCTGGGAGCTCAAGACCACATTCAGACTTTTCATAAATTCAGATTGGTACTAAGACGGTAGCAAAGGAATCTTAGTCCTCCAAGTGGAATCTTTCATAAATTCTTCAAGATTTTGTTCCGTCATCCAAAGATTTTATGTTTGCCTCGAAAAATAGTGCGGGACTAAGATGGTAGCAAGGGCCTCTTAGTCCTCCAAGGCATATTTTGGCAGACTGTTTATATTTCCAAAATCTCTACATCATCTCCAAACTTCCCAAGTACACATACCCTAACTTGGTATAGCTTAATTTCATCATTTGCACTCACTATTTGGCTTACATTACTAGATTTTGTGATTTGAATGCTAAAGTATCTTTTCCAAGATTTTTCTTGGTGGTGAACCCTTAAAGTTGAAAAGAACCCCTCCTAAGTCCTCCTAATTATGAACTGGCTCACCTTGAGTGGTTGATAGTCCATCCTATTAGGGTTCTTAGGACATAATTGAATGATAGTTGAAGAAAGAGTGATGTTCTATGTCTTAAACCCTAGATCATCCCCTTCTCCACTAATAAAAATATATAGTCCATGAAGGATGAAGACTCTACTTCCATGTACAATTTTTATTTGCATATGTTATCCCATATTGAAGATGGAAAGACACGTTTTCAATTTCTTAATTAAATTCACAACGCACGCAGATTACACATGACTTCATGGATGATTAATCCAAAAAATTGATAATTACTTGTGTCAATTTTAATCAATCACAATTGCACAATGAAATGCCAAAATTTGAAAACTATTCAATTTCTTTATTCATTCCAAATTCATGAAAAATATATTACATTTGCTAGAAAATTTTATCAACTCTTCATAATTCTCTCTTGATACACTTTTTTTTGCCACCACCAAATGAGTTTCTTGGCTCAATGCCTATTTCAATATATTTGACCCTTCATATTCCATTCTCACCATTTCCATGAGCTGCTCTATCTCCTCTCTATCATATTCCATGTTCTTGTTGGACATCTTCTCTTGCAACCCATTTTGGATTTACTCATCTTCCCCATGTCTCTTTGCTAATGCTCGGTTCATTTCATTCAATTTTACACTTAATTGTGATGCCTTTCAAAAGGATTGGAATCTAGCATTTAAGAATAGCATTGTATATTGGAAAAAATACCATACCTGAACTAAAGATGGACCAACCAAAAAGTGGGCCGGTAGTTCAGTGGTAGAGCACTCCAGCAACAAATGAGAGGTCGTAGGTTCAAGTCCTAGCCGGTCCACAAGTGAAAATTTTAACATTGTATGCCTTCTCATTCGCCCCTAGACTATGTATGTTTCTATAACAAAATGTGCACTTACATTTGGATGTGTAAGTCGATGAGATCACACCCCTTCCACAACCTTCACTTATTATCCAAATGGAATCTCTTCCTTTTAACTCACCTTTGCATATTTTTTAAATAAAACTTCATTTAAGGGTGATCTCACAATACCGGTTTACAATTTTTGGCCAAACTAGACATTGAACTGATTTTTTCTAACTAAATCTTCACTTTCAGGCACCTATAGCGGCTAAATCGTGAGGAATTTAAAGATGATGAAAACTAGTGATTTGTGAAAATTTGTCTCTAGATTATAAATATATATTTTTTAAGATTTTTGGAATCAAATTGCACTTCTTTTTCCATCTCCTTTGAAAACAAGTTTTTTTCATTAAACACTATTTTTGAGTGATGCTCACTGTATACAACATAACTTTTTTTCCATGAAGGATAAAATTCTAATTTTATCGAATTTAGATTTGTAACTATGATATTTAGTGCTTTCATTTGGTTTCATAGTGTTTTATTGAATATTTTTTCCTTAATCAAGTTTCAAAGTCAAACCAATTACAATTCAAACATAGGCAGACTTTATACAACATAACTTTTTCTCTGTGTATCGAAATTCAATTTATTTTTTTGTTGCATCAAGGATTTCAATATCTAATGCACTAATAATTTTCATTTTTTTTTTATAATCTCCTATTTTTCCACATGTGTAGAACAAATAGCTTGATTTTTCGATGAAAAACCTACATTCACAAGAAATAAAAAATAAATATAATAATAAAAATAAATTTATTTAAAATTATAATTTTTGGGAAGATTATAATAAGGAATACATACTTACAAAAAATAAATTTTAAATGAATTAACTTGATCCCCCAAAATGTTAATCAAAAGTGATTTTTTATCAGCATTTTGATAGGTATAAAGGAGATTTCTTTATAGGTATGGTTTAAAACTAGCGGGGTTCTATCCAAGGGGTTTTGATCTAAGGTGATTTGATCAAACCATCTTCAATTGAAATCCTTCAAATGGAACTTTTTAAGGCTTAAATCATTATATTTTCTAAAATTATGTGATTTCAGCAAAAATCAGAATCTCCCATAAATTTTAAACCAGCATTGTGGGATCACCCTTAAATAAGTGGTTTATTCTTCTTGCTTCTATCTTGTGCATATTCCCACACTTTTCTTGGGTTGTAGTCTTGATACTTTTATCTTGTCAATTCTCCCTTAGTCATGTGTTGTCATTTCCACTTCAATGGCCTCCTTTTCCGACGTGACCTCACTGGTTCTCCTGTACATGAACGCGTTAGGTATTAAATGTAGTGCCCTTTTGTCCTATGTTCCTCTTGATTTCTTCACCACACATTATCCTTTTAATATGCTTGTGTTGAAACTTATGGCCAGGAAAAAGAATGCAAAAGAAGCAAATATGTGGCTACACAAGTCAACATGCGTGTAAGAGTGTTTCCCATGAAATTGTACTGAATTTCTGCAACAATATTTTTTTGGTAATGTCGATTTTCGTTCACCTAGGATGCTCTTGTATCAAACACGTTAGGTAACAAATTTATGAGTATGGCCTCACAAAGGTTGAGTTAGGTGATAGTAACACCTTTCGAGATTATGAACAATCTTCAATGAACTTTATTACTGAAAACTCAACCTCCTTAGCCAAATTCTTCCTCTTCTCTCCATGCCCTTCTTTGGCTTGTCTTCAGGGAAACTATGCCCTTACAACCTCCATGCTGAAATCCTACCTCGATCTCACAAAGATTCCACTTTGTCTATTGTAATTTATCATAACACTTTCCTTTGCACTTTCTGCTCTCAACCATTCAAGACTCCACACACCTGCAATGATACTTTCAAGCTTGTCACTTGCACTTACAACTCTACACTTTCCACCCCTCAACCGTTTAAGACTTTTATCACTTGCAATGATACCTTTGAGCTTTCCTCATGCTTTCTCAATCCATAGGTTCTGTCACAAGATGTCTCATGTTTAGCGATCTTCTTGTGCCCCCAAAATATTTGCTCACTTCCCTCTCCACTCATAGGTCTTGGTGTGAACTACCTCACAGTTGATGCTTTGCTCGCATGCTCAGAAACTCTAGCTCTAATACCATTTGATGAACATGGAAAGAAACACTTCAGATTTCTCAATCAAATTCGCAACACATAGAGATTAAAATGAATTCATGAATAATTAACCCAAAATATTGATAATTACTTAAATGTCAATTTTAATCAATTACAATTGCATATTGAAATGACCAAATTTGAAAACAATTCAATTACTTTATTCATTCCAATTTCATGAAAAAATATACTACCTTTCCTAGGCAATTTTATAACTCTTCATACTTCCCTCTTAATGCACTTTTTGTTTGCTACCACCAAATGAGTTTCTTGACTCAATGCCTATTTCAATATACTCGACCCTTCCTATTCCATTCTCACCATTTCCATGGGCTACTCTATCTCCTCTCTGCCATATTCCATGCTCTTGTTGGACATCTCTTGGAACCTATTTTGGATTTACTCATCTTCCCCATGTCTCTTTGCTTTGCTAATGCTTGGTTCCTTTCATTCGATTTTGCACTTAATTGTGACACCTTTCAAAAGGCTTGAAATCTGCCATTTAAGGATAGTGTTGTATTCCTTCTCATTTTCCTTTATACTATGTATTTTTCAGTAACAAAATCTGCACTTACATTTGGATACATGTAAGTTGATGAGACCTTCCACGGCCTTCACTTCCTTATTCTCCAAATGGCATCACTTCCTTTTAACTGCCCTTTGTAGATTTTTTAATTAAAAAATTATTTAAATCTGCGGTTTATTCTTCTTACTTTTGCCCTATTTATATACCCATACTTTTCTTGGGCTGCCGCCTTATTACTTTTATCCTGTGAATTCTCCCTTAGTCCTATGCTGACCTTTCCACTTAAATGGCCTCCTCTTTCCATGTGACCTCACTATTTCTCTTGTGTATGAACTCGTTTGGTATTAAATTTGGCTCCCTTCTTTCCCATGTTCCTCTTGCTTGCTTCATCACGCATTCTCCTATTTAAATGCCTACATTGAAACTTATGGCCTGGCATTGACATTAGTTTTCTACTATTATTTTTTGATGCCATGCTCTTCCTACTTTCTTTGCCACTTCCCCCTACAAATTTGTCATAGTATGAGTCTAACTTAATTTTCTTCTATCGAATCTGGAAGGTGAAACATCAATAGATGACTATTTTAATCGACCCCTTATTAAGATAATACCTTTTAAAATTCTGGGCGTCCCTTGGTATTCTTGAATTTATCGAATAGAATCACATTTTGTAAAGAAATAGACTTTAATTTGTTTTCCACTGGAGCATATTCAAATTGAATATTAAAATACATCTTCCACATATTCACATAATGCAAAGAAGTAAAGATGTGGCTGCAAAAATCAGCATTCTTGTAAGAGTGTTTCCCATGAAACTGTGCTGAATTTCCACAACAAATTTTTTTTGGCGATGTTGATTGGCCTTCTCCTGTGCTCCTACATCATCCCATGAATTTTGGAAAGATGAGAGATAAAATATACAATGAAGAGACGTAAAATATACAATGAATAGGTTCTAATTTGGAATATACATCAAGTATAAAAATTAGAATGTTAGTGATCATGTATTTCTAGTTCAATTGATTGTCCTTATATGGTAAAATTGATTAAAGAAAGAACTTGTAATATATATGAATAAGAATAGATTGAAAAATATAATTCATCATTAGATAATTATAATCATATTCATGTGATAAATCAATATAAAATTAACAATAGTGCATCCCACTTTTGATCTAACCAGAATACTAAAAATCAATATTTTTTACTTTTTTTTTAATTTTTCAATTATAGAAAAAAAATAATCAAGAATTTAAGGACAATATAGATTAATGACTTCTATAATTTTCTATACATATTCAAGCTATAATTTCATAAAAAAAAATTAAAAAAATTATCATTTTTAATTTTTTTTTAATTTTTCTTTTTAAGTCTAGAGGGTTCTAACAAAATGGACTTGATCTAACCTACTTCAATCAAAACCATCTAGACAAAACACCTTAGGATTATATCATTAATATTATTCAAATAATATGATTCTAGGAAAAAAATAGTATGTCTCATAATTGGGACATACTATTGTGGAACCAATCAAGTTTATATAATCATAAAACCATAAAGACAACAATTTTATCCAAAAAAATAATATGAAAATCATAGAAATATAAAACAAATAAAACCAAAGATAGAATCATTGCTCCCAATCTAGGGAAAAAAAAGGTGAAGCTTCCCTTAATGGAAAATATCCAATGAAATTACAATTGAACTTCTATTGTGAAATCCATTAAAAGGAGCACATTTCATTTTATTTATTAGACTAGAGTGTGGGTGTGACTGCATTTCTCTTTTCAAATATTCAAATTCTCATATTTCAAGGTTGAAAATCTCGCATTTAAATTACGCATCTAGGTTTATCTATAACTTTCATCATATAATCTTTCTAATACAAAACCTTCATTTAGTTTTTAACTTTTAGCTGTCAATTGTAATATCATGTTAGTGAACATTCACCTTTTCCCAAATTCAACTAAGCTCTAATTTTCTCTCAATTTTATTTTTATACATATTTATTTACAATCTTATTTACATTGTTTCAAATTATTAATATCAAATTTATTTTATATATCTCAAGTTTTGAAGTTTATTTAATTTTTACACTTTAAAGAATTTTGGAGAGTTTGTCTAATTGGTGTGCATTATTATATATTTATATTTAAAAATCCCCCATAATATGTTCTTTATGATATTTTATAGATTTTTAAAATCTCTTAATAATTTTACAAATTTCATTTTTTAATCTTATTTTATTAATTAAAAAAATGAATATTTAAATATTTTGTGTAAATATTTATTTTGTATATAGTATCATCTATTTTTAATTAATTTTTTATTTCTCTATTCTCAATGATATTTTAGAGATATTTTTCAAAGTAAACTTTTGATTCTACAAATATTTAAGCTTTTTCATTTCTTTTTATTAATTAAAAAATAATATTTTTTAATATTGAATATATAGTTGATTCTTCTTTGATTATATTGAAATTTTCTTCTTAAAATATTTTTTATATAATTTTATGTAAATACTTTCATTTAAGATAATTATTCTTTGCTTGTAACTTCTACCTGTTAAATTAAATACTTTCATTTAAGATAATTATGTTTCTAAATTATTTAATAAATAATATAAAAATTATATAATTTTTCAAATTTATTAATATATATTTTTATTTTTAACTAAATAATAAAATTAAACATAATTAAACTAAATTATTTTACACTTGATTATATTCAAGTATATGATATAACTTCTTTAAATAAGAGATCATATCAATTTAGATTTAGAAATCTTCGATCTAAAGTTGGAATTACAAACCTTTTAATAAGCTAATGACTTAGGTGACAAAAGTCAATAAAATAAGATAGGATACAAACATATTAATAACATTGAAAACATTTTAAAGACAAATTTTATTTGAGAAAACATATATGCTGGCAAATGGTGAACATCTGTAATTATGAAGAAATTAAAATGAGTATTGCCTCTCAAAATTTATCATGAAACTGACATGGATTTGAGAAGGCAAAGATAATTAAATTCACTCTAGATGTCATTTGCCTATGATAATTAGTAATTGAATCTTGAATTGTGTTTAAACCTTAATGGCTTCTATAATCCTCAACTTTGAAAATAGTCCAGGTAGCCCAACGATCTTTCTTACACTAAACCCTGACTTATGAAGCAGCTTTTTCCATTCCTGCCCACTCCTCTCTTTTCCTCCATTTGCAAGGGTGATCATAACTAGATCCGCAACTATTTCAATAGCTTTATTTGGCCTTTCCTCCTCCACTGTAATGTTTTCTGCTACTATGAGCCTACCATTTTCAGGCAAAGCCTTGTGGCAATTTCCAAGTATCTGTTCGCATTTCTCCTCATCCCAGTCTATTAATACATTCTGCATCACCCACACAGAATGCAATTATAACTAAAACGTCTAACAAAAATGCATGCTAAGTTCCTTCGAGAAATTATAACTGTATGAGGCGATTGACAATGGATTTTCCGTTTACATTATTACCTTAAAAAATATGGCGTCTGCTGAAGGTATACTATCAAACATACTGCCACCCACGTTCTCGATACCTGCATCAACGATCATTGTAAGTACTAAACACATATTTCTTTGACAAGATTATGAGGTAAGGTTTTGAAGAAAGGGAATTTCACTGCATCCTATTCTTTTCTATTTCTAATCTGTCAATAAGTTATTGGCCCTAATATATCATACTGTAACATTGTTATTTCATAAATCTAATGTAGTTTGAAATGCTAATATATTAGTTAAAAAAAAATCTAAATTTTTGGTCTCTTCATAAGCAATCAATTTATTACAGTGAATGGATTCAAATTTGTTGTTTAGCCTGCCATTAAAAAGGAAGTAATAAATTCAAGAATATGGTCCTTTATTGGTATACTTTTTGGTTAGTATGGAAGAAATAAAGAGTGGATCTACCTGGAATTGATGGGGCAGTCTGAACAACATGAGGAAGATCAAAGTTAATTCCATGGATCTGGGGATAAGCCTTCACAATGTGCGCCAAGGCCGTTCCTTTTCCCCCGCCCACGTCAACCAAAGTTTTCACCTCCTTAAAACCATCATAGCAGGTCACAATTTGCTCCATACCCAGAACTGTAAGCATCGACATGGAATCATTGACAACATTGTTAACAAGTAGGTCATCCTTCCCGTATGCCCACAAGTCCTTTCCATGAGCCTTTTCGAATGCATGGCAGTCTTGAAGCACGGATTCATGAAGATGGTGCCACGGCGCCATTAACACCGGGTGTGTTCGCATTAGGAGGAGCGGCACAAGGCTCCCTGGATTGTTCTCCCTAACATAAAAACGCTTTGCAGAATCAGTGAGCCCATATCGAATACCAGATGGGTTGTCGCTCGTTTTCGTTTGGACAAAAATGCCTTTGGTAGAGAGATATGCGAGAATGCGAGGAAGGTAATGCAGATTGGGAGCTTTAGTGGGGAGTTTTGCGGTGATCTCATCAAGAGAAAGGGATGCATTGGGGCCTGCATTTGCTATAATATCAGGAATATTGAGGAGTATGGCGGATTTTAGAACAAGGGTGGGAACAAACGAGAAAATGGTCTCTAAGGCCTGCTCCAATTCACCTGAACCCATTGTATGAATTTACTTAACACAGAAAAATTGGGTGGCTTGACTATTGTGGGAACACATGCGATTATATAGATAATTTGGTGTACCAAATAAATGATGGTGGTAGATGGAGAACATAAATAATCACATAGAAACACAATTATTTTCTCAATCGTGCTGTTGCACAACATTCCAATGCTTTATAACATGATTACAAATTGATATAACAAATGCTACTACATTCTCATTATCACTTAATCATGCTACACCTCGTTGATCTGATATCTTGATGCATAACCCATTACAATGCCTCATTATATAGAGATATTTGGACATTTCTAGAACTTAGGCCGACATGAAGTAATATTTTACATGTTTATCCTAGAACTTTCTAGAACTTTTCATTGTGATCACATACATAGGGGTGGGAGAAATCACATATCCCAACAATATAGCTGAAACATCGAAATCCTCCTTTTGTCTTGTTTACTCCGAAGCATGAAATCTGAAGTATCTCGTACGTTGTGTTTTCCGCTTAAGTTAAACAACTACGAACAAAGAAGGTTCTCTAAGGTGAGTGTCGGTAGGAGAGTTTCAGGCCGTCGGCTTCAAGAAAAACTGATGTCAAAGCCCTAATTAGGAGCTTTCATGCATGCTTGGCATCACTTATCCAACCGTTCGGTGAAAGCGTTTTACCTGATTTGCTTATTTGGGTGGGAGCTGTTGAGAAAATTCTGTCCAAATCTTGATTACAAATAAACCAGTGGATGATGGAACATAAAATACAATCTTGCCCATTAGCGTAAGGACTAAAAATTCTTACCAACTAGATGAGCAGCCACAAACTACTCCTGTGGTTCTGGAAGATTCGAGAGTTATTGTCCTCTCTTCTGCAGCAATTATGAGGCAATACATGGTGGGAGTGTTACTTTTCTCTCTCGCAAGTGGTAATTATACTTAGTGGATCAAGGATGTGACTCCATAGAGTGCATTTTAAAAGTTCAAACAAAAAACTCTGGTTTATAAGTACTTACTGACTGTCTCTTCAGGAAAGGAAGGGCACTAATCTTTCTTTTTTGGTTTCTAGAAGACGGAAGGTAGAATGTTATTCATGCATATCTAGAAGAAAATAGAAAATGGCCATGTGATTGTGAGAGAGAATGGAAGATAATGGCATTCCCTTGAGGTCCCCATTAACATGATTGAGGAATATTATGTCAACGAGTGGTAGAAAAATTATTAAATATTTTTATATTTTTTTTTAGTATTTTAATTGATTTTTATTTTTTAGATCTAATTTTGTTTAGATATATTGAAAAATGTTAAAAAAATGTTGAATTTAAGTTTTAAATAGTGAGACATAGTATTGTGTTATCATCTACAAATAATTCAAATAATGTGATTAGAACTAAAATAAGGATACAATGGAATAGATTGTTTTTTTTTCCCTTTACAAATTCAAAGAATACAATGATTAGTAAAAAATAATTAGACTCTAGTTATAATTCAGTTTATAGAGGATAACCAATTTTCAAAAGTGGATGGTATTTATATGATAACCTATTCAATTATCTAACTCTAGTTTTAAAAACAACTTTGTAATAGACTATTATAAATTGGACCTAGTAAAAAGTTTAACATTTTTCCTAGACTTAGGACAAGGAAGGGGAATCTTATAAGATATTTTCTTTGAATGTTAGAATCACCAAATCATATAATCAAATATGATTTTATTTTTAGTGATGATTCTATTTGGAAAGTTAGGTGCACCCATTTTATAAAGTTAGTTAAAGAAAATAAATCACATATTAATTTAAGTAAATGGATGTTGTTGACACAATCAAAGATCGAATGGCCTTGTCAGGCTATCCAATCATGCAGCCAAAATCGCATTATGACTTCACAAAACTCAACAAAAGAAAAACTTCCTTTTATTCCATTAAAACAATTATATAATATAAATAGCAGCTCAATTACAAAGCCCTTTTATAGAGATCAAATTCTCTTTTCAAAAACTGTCTCTCCCCAATTCTTCATGCGTCTCCCTCTATGAATGCTACTCTCCTTACTACCTCGCCCCTTTTCTCTATTGAATGCTATCTCTTTATATTGTATTCCTCCTTCATGTTGGCTTGATCATTCCTCTCCCCTATTGCCATTATACCACCATGTTCTCCAATGGTCACTCAGATTTTCTTGATAGTTACGTGGTTATCTGTATCATCAATTCTTATTCATCTGTGCTAGGTAATCATCTCCATCCAACGGCTCATGTAGACAACCATTTGACCAATCACGTTGTTCCACAACAATGAGTAACCTCTCACCATGTGCCTCCATTGCATCATTTTTCAATCACCACTTCTTCATTGTCGATCGTTCATTGCATTACTGCTTGAAATTCATCGCTATGTCGCAGGTTCCAAGAGTTTTGTAACCAAGTTGCAGGGTTGTGAAGTTTCCTAACTCCCGATATTAATCTCTTATTAATCACCATCCTTGTCACTATTTGTAATTCGCAACAAGGATGCGAATTACCCATCATCTTATCACCATTTTCCAACTATTCATACACATCGTTGAATTTCACCCTATCGTTCACCTCCTAGTCAGTCCCACCATGGACATCTTCCTTGGTGTCACTATATCATTGGGACCTCAATACATCTCCTACCGATCAACCATGTCTCACTGATCATCATTTGTTGGCCCGTTGAAGGAACTTCCTCCAATGTCACATTGAAACACTCTAGTCATGTCAATATTGCCTGTCGTTGGGACAAAGATTGATCTCTCGATGATACTACACACTCACGTTGATGAACCCGTTACACTTTGTCACCATTAGGTCATCACTAGGACCTAGAACATGGTCTTTCCAATGACACTCCATCACATCGATGACCTTCAATTCGCCAACACCATCATTTTGTCATTGGAATAGGTAGAAACATCTTGCCAATAAGCCAAAGTCTTGCCGATGAGGGATCAACACTGACCAAAGGGAGGTGGAGCACGATGCTCCTACATCAGACTCCCTAGGTGATTAAGAATCATGTGCTCCTACACATGGCATCTACTATACCATCCTTCAGTTTTGATTTTTTTTTCCTCACTTTCCAGTTGTTCAGTCTCCTCGACTCTACACTGCCATACTTTCACTGTTTCCTTTGAAGTTTCGCTATTTGTATTTGTTGGATTTTCTCTGTCTGTATATACCTTCTCAAAATTTCTTTGCAAACTTGTGATCCCCATCATTCTTCCTCACAATATTCCACCTTTGTGGGAATTTATCCACTGTAATCCATCCTCCTCTGAGAACACCCCTTCCATTGTTCATTCACCGTTAAATCTATAAACTTCTCAAGAAAAAAATTAGGAATTTCCAACAACCAAATGTCTTCACTGGAAGCTTTCTCTTCAACCTCTCTTCTTGTTATACAAATAGAATGGATTTTCTTAGGCTACACCTCAACCCTAAACATATTTCTACTTTCAAATTTCCCAAATGCAAATGAATGCACTTTTATGCATTCTTCACAATCACAACAATCAAAATTTACCTTTACTACCACTTGTTTTTCTTCTTCATTTTTCTCATAATCTGCTACAACTTTTGGTTCATTCTCCTCTTTCATGCTTCTAACAAAACAAGTCTTAGCTACAACTTGTAACCTATTTTCATTTATGCCTTCAAAAAGACATAACTCCACTGCAAACTTCTCCCTCACTTTTCCTTTCTTATCCTCTTGAATGAAGATTTATTCTTTGATGTCATAGACTTGAAATCCTATTGCAACCTCTCCATTTCCTGCAACCACGACATTAAGAAAAGGATTATAAAAATCATGAGCCTCAAAAGACTCTTCATCATCATCTTCTCCTAGTGCAACAGATTTCTTCCACTTCATCAAATTTTCACCTTCAGCATCCAAATAAATTTGGATTATCCTTATCTCTTCTCTCCATATCCTTTCATCTTTGTCTTCCTCAATCCCGTCATCAAACTTGGGACCATTTGTGTTCCCTATTTCAGCTTGTGAACGCCCTTCTTCCATTTCACACAAATTACTCCACTCACTTTCCATCTCTACCTCCTTAAGCTTTGCATCTTCTCCACTTATGTGGGCTTCCCCCATGTTCTCTTCTTTCCTTGTCCCTTCCATTAAAGGGATGAAAATATTTTCAACCCTTGCAACCTCGATTGCAATCTCTCCTCTTTCTTCATTCTTCATATCTAGAACAATCTTTTCTTTACACACTTCTACAACTAATATTCTCTTGGCCTCATCTTTAATTCTTTCATCATTTGTAGGTACTTTATAATGTATGCCATCTTCTCCACATTGCATGCTTCCTTCTTGGCATACTATGACCATTTGTATCCATTGTTTCTCATCTTCTCTCATCATCTGCGAGGTATTATTCTCAACCTTCTTCATACCTACATTCACAACTTCAAACAAATTATTAACAAATAAATCAAGAGACCAAGTTGTCTCCATGGGTGCCTCCTTTATGCAAACCTTCTCTTCCTCTTTTATAACATGCTCCTTCATTCCCAAGCTTTCCTCAAGGGAATCTAATTTGACTTCAATCTTTTTCAACTCTACAATCAACTTCTTTTCCCTCATCTTTTACCAATACTCTTCCCAAAATGGGATTATGAATGGTCCCCTCATGACCCATCTTGTCCTCTTATTCAAAGACATCTTCAAGGACTCGCAAGTCCCTCTATAGTTACAAGAACTTCTTGCAACAAATTCACACTTCATTCCAAGCTTAGGTGCCTCCTCTACCCTCTGCAGCCACAAGTCTTTCTTGCAACAAATATCTGTAGGATTCAAGCCCTTTACAGGGTGATCCCACAATAGTGGTTTACAATTTTTGGCCAAACTGGACACTAAAATTATTATTTTTAACTAAATTTTCACATTCAGGCACCTATAGCAGCTGAATAGTGAGGAATTTGAAGATGATGCAAACTAGAGTCTCATCACATTTTGTCTATAGATTCTAAAAATATTTTTTTCAAAATTTTTGGAATAATATTGCACTTCGTTTTCCATCTCCCACAAAAATTGGTTTTTTTCAGAAAACAACATTTTAAAAAAGTGACGCTCACCGTATACAACATAACGTTTTTTGTATGAAAGATAAAATTCTAATTTTTTCGAATTTAGATTTGTAACTAAGATATCTAGCACTTTCATTTGGTCTCATAGTTTTTTATTGAATATTTTTTCCTTAATAGAGTTTCAAAGTCAAACTAATTGTAATTCACACATAGGCGGATTGTATACAACATAACTTTTTATGTATGTATCGAAATTCAATTTTTTTTTTAATGGATCAAGGACATCAATACCCAGTATGAAAATATTTAAAAAAAAATTTCTATTTTTCCACATGTGCAAAACAGAGAGCTTGATTTTCAGTGAAAAACCTATGTTTAATAAAACTAAAAAAGAACATGCATAATAAAACCAAAACATATTAACATTATATTAGTGGGATAGCTCATTTCGAGGACTCCCATAATCAGTTGAAATAAATTTTAAATGAATTCATTTGATCCCCGAAAAGGTAAATCAAAAGTGATTTTTTATCAGCATTTTGATAGGTGTAAAGGAGAGTCATTTATAGGTATGGTTTAAAACTAGCAAGGTTCTATCCAAGGGGGTTTGAGCTAAGGTGGTTTGATCAAACCCTCTTCAATTGGAATCCTTAAAATGGAACTTTTAAAGGCTTAAATCATTATATTTTCTAAAAATATGTGATTTCATCCCAAATCAGTTCCTCTCAGAAATTGTAAACTAGCTTTGTGGGATCACCCTGCAGTTACAATTCTCCTCTCACCTGCAACAAACCTCTTCTAGAACTCAAATCCTTTGTAGTTAAAAAATCCTCTTCTGCAACAAGCTCTCTCTAGGGTTTCTTTTTGAGACAACAAAAAGCTTCCTCAAATTGACCTTTTCACAAACTCATCTTATGATCTCTCACAATGAGATTTTATCTTCACACTCCTTTTCAATTTTCCATACCTCATTCTTCAAATGTACTTCTCACCATGTGAATGATCTCTTACTCTGATACCACTTGATGTAGTTGAGATAGGAGGGCCTTTTCAACTATCCAATCATGCAACCAAAATAACACTATGACTTCACAAAACTCAACAGAAGAAAACCTTCCTTTTATTCCATTAAAACAATTACATAATACATACAAAATTTCAATTACAGAGCCCTTTTACAGAGATCAATTTCTCTTTTCAAAAATAGTCTCTTCCCTATTCCTCATGCATCCCCCTATGTGAATAGTACTATCCTTACCACCTCGCCACTTTTCTCCATCGCTCGCTATCTCTTTATATTGTATTCCTCCTACATGTCGGCCTGGTCATTCCTCTCCCTTGTTGTCGTTATACCACCATGTTGTCTAATGGTCACTCAGATTTTCTTGACAATTACGTGGTTATCTATATCATCAATTCTTATTGGTTTATGCCAGGTAATTGTATCCATCCAATGGATCATGTAGACAACCGTTTGACCAATTTATTTGTTCCACAACAATGAGAAACCTCTCACCACATGCCTCCATTGCATTCATCTTTCAATCAAGAATTCTTCATCGTTGATCATTCACTACATTACCACTTGCCCTTCATCGCTATGTCATGGGTTACAAGAGTTTTCTAACCAAGTCGCGAGGTTGTGAAGTTTCCTAACTCCCTATTATTAATCTCTCCCATTGATCACCATCCTTGTCACTATTTGTAATTTGCAACAAGGATACAAATTACCAATCATATTATCACCATTTTCCAATTGTTCATACATGTTGAATTCCACCCTATTGTTCACCTCCCGTCGGTCCCACCATGGACATCTTCCTTGTTGTCATTGTATCGCTGATACCTCAATACATCTCCTACCAATCAACCATGTCTCACCAATTATCGGTTGTCAACCCATCAGAGGGACTTCCTCCATGTCACACTAAAACACTACAGTCACGCTGATATCGCCTCGTCATTGGGACAAATATTGATGTCCTATTGATACTACACACTCACGCCAATGAACTCGTTACACTCCATCACCATCGGGTCATTGTTGAGACCTAGAACATGGTCCTGTCAATGACACCTCATCACATTTATGACCTTTAATCCACCAGCACCATCATTTTGTCATTGGAATGGGTATAAACCTCTTGTCGATAAGCTAAAGTCTTGCCAATGAGGGAGAAACACTGACCAAAGGGAGGTGGAGTGTGATGCACCTGCATTAGTTGTGGATCAAGGGCTTCACTAGATTAATCCCCATATACATGGGTTTCAACCCTAAATTCATTGTAATGGCATGAATGGTCTTATCTAGAAAAAAAATTGTTATTAATAACATCCCAAGAATCATACATTATGATTTAACGAATAAAAGTAAGTGTGTTGATTAAGTTGAAACAAAATTTGATAAATAAATCCATATACTTAAGGCAAGAGGGAAGGAATTACAATTTTAGATAGTGGGTTTGTGTCAATTACCAAGCAGATCCTCACAAGGTTAACTTCGAAAAAATAAATATTTAAATTTTCTAGAGAGAGAGAGAGGGAGATGCACCTTGTCAATTGTGATAATTGTTAATTGACAAATGTGAGGAATATTCCAAAAAAATTACCAAAAAATTTAGACACTAAATTATTCCTCTAAACATCAACTATTAATTTATCATTTATTAATTATCCTCATATCATCCATCAGGCTTTTATCAAATTAATTTACCATTAATTAATAATTTATTACCATTTATTAATCATTTATTATCAATCACATCATTTATCATTATTATTATAATTATCATTTAATAATTATACTAGTTTTCATTATACATTTGTCCATTAATTAAATAATATTTAATTATTTAATTAACAAAAGCTCATTATCTATTTTTAATAAATAAATAAATTTTTATTTCTCACCTTAGAAATTAACTCCACCTTCTTTTAGAAACTTATTATTCTCATTGATCTATTTAATAAATTTATAAAAAAAACATTTGTATCCTCTTAGGAGCTCAAAATCTCAAATTTTCATTATCAAATGAGTTATCTTCTACATTTTCTCAAGTTAACTCCATAATGAGTTCAGTTAACTCTAGGTATTTGATCATATCCTCATCCATCCATTTAGTTTTTTTTTTAATCTATAAATATCTAGTCCTCTCATCACTTTCATAAAATTGGGTTTCTATGAAAGCTTACTATGTTGAAATTCATATTAAAGATCCCATAATGTTAAGCTGCTAAGTTAAATCCGAATCCATCAACAAGCAAGTTTCTATAGCAAGCTTGATATTTAGGCATGTTATGAGGTTAGTAAATAGGACTTGATTTATGTATTTATTTTATTTATTCTTTTAATTTTTAATTTTGTATGTCTTCTATTTTCATTACTTTAATTCTAGTGAGCCCGATGTGAACATGCTAACCCACTAACTAATTATGTAATGTAGAAGTTTTGGTGTTTCCTCTTTTCTAGATGTTTGTATTTTTAGGTGCTTTTGGATATCAATATTTTTTAGAAGCCTCCTAGTGCCCAAAATATTTCTCAATTGCATACAAAAGGGTTGAGAAATAAAATTTGGCAGATAACACTATATTTTCATTACAAAAAATAATATATTTTTGTAGGGAATCTAAGGTTTTGTTTGGTTTAGAATTGTTTATGATAATATAGAATCTGTATATCTAAGTTCATATCTTATGGATTGTACCATACAATTTATTTCTTTTTATATGTTTAGTGTATATTTTTTATATATATGATGTTTAAGGTTTTCTATTTCTAGAATAGACAATGCATATTTTCTAGCCATAAAAATAATTGTAATATATGCACAAAATCATGGGTTACATACACATGCATAATGATTTTAAATTATATAGATAAATATATGATATATGAATTATCTTGTGGCTAAATAATTATGGTTTTAACAATATGTAGATAAAATCAGTATAAATATACATATACATAAAACAATCTTGGTGTTGTAATGATGAAAAATGTACTCTTTTATATTCTCTCACTTTTTTTGTCTCCCCTTAATTAATTGGACTTAATTAAGCCTCTAATTTACCCAATTATGCATTTAAAAGCCTAATTAATCCTATTTTCTGAAAGGGGAACCTGTATTAAACAATTGCAAACATTATTTAAATTTCCTTGGAAATTGAGTGTCTTGGATTTAGGTCCTAGGACCCATTCAAACTTTTTTTAAGATGAGGATCTCAATTTTTAATATTTTGTTGGCAACATTTTTATGATTTAATTTCAAATTGAAATTTTCAACTGTTGATGTTTAATTGTCAAGAAATTAGAAAATTTCCTATAAATACAAGGTTTTTTCATCAATTCAAATCTAACAAGAAAGAGGAAACTTTCACAAGAGAAAATATTATTCTCAAGAGCACATTCAAGAGAAAATCTATCAGTCATCTATAATAGTATTCAAGATCTCAAGCATCATGTCAAAGTTAGTTGCATCTTCGCATGTTTTTGGAGCTAACATTGTGATGTAGGTTTGAAGCATTCAATTCAAACTTCAAGAATCAAGATCACCATGTAATCAATACATTTCATCCAAGATCAAGACCTTAGAGAGATGTGTTAGAATTCAGTCCTCTAAGGATCTCCATTCAAGGGTTTGGTGAGTTGCAACATAACATTGTTCATTCATCATTCCTTACATTTTATTATTCTTTCATTTCAAGGTTTTACTACCAAGCTAGGGTTTGACCAAGGAAACCCCTTATCCACCAAAAACAAACATTTTTCTTCTCTCTTGTGTATGTGTAGATCTTAGGTTGAAGAAAGGATTGGAATTCAAGATCTCAAAAGTGCAAAATTATAAAAGTTTTCAAAGTTGTAAAGTTGTCGCAAAAAGTTGTCAAGGCCATGGAAACTAAGATCCCGAATTCATTTCTGAATTTTTAGCAATGAATCTAATGGAAAAAAGCATCTCAGGTCTATCTCCAGAGGACCCCAAAAATTGAGAAAAAATTGTACAGGGACTCATTCACCATTTTTGGACGCTCAACAACCACTTTTTGTGATGGGTACACAAGGTCTTTCCTTTCTCAAATCTACTAAAAGTTTGTTGTTTCTATTAGAGGTATGCTTTAAATACATCATTTTATCCTTACATTGCATAATTCTATTTGTTTCCTAATTTTAGTTTATCTCCCAAAAGTGATATTTAGGTAGATTTTACCCCATCCTCTATCATATGTAAATTTACAAGACCTCCAATAGGGTTGAATCACCTAGGGTTGAAAGGAAATGCTACCTTTAGGGATCTCATTTCCTAATGAAATTAATAGAAATATAGGTTCATTACACCCCATTTTTCCCCTTTCTATTTCTGGTAAAGTTACATCGGTAAACCCCTATGAACATATTTTTCTTTGTTTCATTTTGGTGAACCCAACATTCTTGCACTATAAACATTCTAATTTGGAGTTCATTCAAACCATAGATTTAGGATTTGCATTAGTTAGCATTGAAATTTCATTAATTTTCATTCCATTTAGGATTGTCAAAGTTGCACTAATTTACATCTCATTTAGGGTTTTAAATTTGTATTTTATATTTTTTTAAATCTAAAAAATCCAAAACAAATGTATGCATATTACATTTATCTTACATATTAGTGTTGTGGACATGAAAATCTGCAAATGGTTAGCACAATGACAAAACAACATAAACGGAAATTTCTATCCCTATGAGATAATACTTCATGATTCAAATGCAATCAAACAACAAAATTAAACAAAGCATCTAAACCATGAAATAAACCTATCCCATAGTAGATTGGTGCAACTTAGTTGTGTAGAAAGCTGCCCTTTCCCAATCCATGATAAGCAAGATGCCAAGATGATGAACAAGATTGATTCTCAAATGAAGAGAGTAACCTTGCAATGAGTAAGTGTTGTTGTGTTGTAGATTTTGTGTTGTAATGCTTTGCATTTTATAGATTCAAGATTAGGAAGAGTGATAGATTTGGATGAATGTGGGATCATTTATGAGCCAATGACAAGATGCCACTTGTCAAAGTGTGAGAGGGTGAGAAATGTGCAAGTCTTGGCCAATGTGCCAATTTGAAATTCAAATTTGGATGAAATGACATGTTTAGGGGGGATGAAAGGTGCAATAAATGCCATGCTTGACTTGTGCAAATAGCATTTAAAACCTTGTTGGAAGGGACAAGTCCCTTTTGGGGGGAAGATTCAAATTGGAAGAATATTCCATTTTGATGCCATTTTGAATGTAATTAGAAGAAATAATAAATCAAATAAATGATTTATTGGTGCAAGTGGGTGGGTTAGTTAAGAGTTTGGATTTGACTCTAGTTGAGTCAAAAGCTAGAGAATGATAATCATGATTAGAAGTTAATTAATTTAGATTAATTAACTTAGGGGATTTTAGGGATTTGACATTTGATTAAATCAGTTTGATTTATTAAATCAAATGAGAAGAACATAAGGATTAAATAATTTGATTTATTTAATGAACCTTAGGAAATTAATCAATAAATTGTTATAATTGATTAATAGTAGAATGGTTAGAGCAGGATGCATGATGTTAGTTTTGCATGTCTACAAGTGTATTTTCAGTCATTTACATCAGCAAATTGAGTCTAAATTGTATTTTAAAAAGTATCACTTTGTTCATCATTTATCATTAATTTCATTTGCATTAGGACACCTCAATCTGAAAAATTCTCTGACTAAAACCAAAGTTTACAACCTAAATATGAGAATTCAAACATTAGAAAAGAAAATTAAACTTTGATTTTCCAAATCCCTGACCTAGGACTCATTCACCCTAGGGTGAATAAGTTCTTGTACAAGTGTCCTAACCAATTTCTAGGTGCATCTTGATCTCTATTTTTTATTACTATTTTTCCTATCAAATGTATAAACTGGGTTTGTAAAACAATTTGTTTTCTCATTGCGGATTTTTTTTCTAACGAAGGAGTTAGGAGTAAAGATGTGTGTACCTGGCTTAAAAATAGCGATCTAAACTCTAATGTTTGCACCCTATTAAATTATGATAAATCACATGGAAAAGCTACGTGTTATCCCTTTAATGAGGATAGGTTGGGTCTTTCACATCACAATCATTAGAGTGCATGGGACCGAGCCCAATGGCTTAATCTGCAAGAAAACCCCGCACACTTTGTGGGTTCTTAGATTTGGCGGGGCCGATTTTAGAAAAGCTTGTGTTTGGGTCTATCCCACTGTGTTAGCCGAAATGGCAAGAGACAAAAAGCGAATTGAGCTGGACAGCTATGATATACAAATGAAAAATGCCAAGGTTTGGAATAAGATTAAAAGCAGAGGGTTGCTTCCTTTCCTGGAGAAGCTTCATGGCTCTAACCAGGAGGCTACGGATCTCTTTGTTAAAAATTGGAATAACAGGAATTTGACCCTATTTGGTAGGAATGTGGAACTCAGCGAAAATCTTATTACTGATGTTACGGGTTTATCTACTGAAGGGAAGAAGTTCTTAAGGGACAAGGCTTTTTCCGATGAAGTTGTGATCAGATTTCCTAAAAAGGAAAAAGAAAGGCTAAGCATGGTTAAAATTGCTAACAGTTACTTCGATGTTGACACCATAAAGACTCTTTGGAGGAAGGTTATGCAGGTCATCATGGAGTACATTACGGTGGACGGGCACTTCACTAAAGTCTATGGCTACCACTTTGCTCTTCTCAACCACTTCTGATACAAGGTAAGGGTCTCCATCCCCTATTATCTTTTTTGTTCTTTGAAGAAAAGCTTGGAGGATAATAAGAAAAACCCTAAAATATTCCCCATCCTGCACACTGGGCTAATAAGGTTGATTGTTGAATATCTCAATGTGCCTGCTCCTGCTATTCTGGAAACCACCCTTGATTCTGAGAGTGATGACACTGAGCCTAGTGGCTCAGAGTATCTTCCTAACTCTAGTCCAGCTAGAAGAGTCCCTAGCTTGCATGCTGTCCCTTTTGGGAATTCTGGTAAAACCCGCATTCAGCTTGAGCCTGACAGCTCATCCCTTAAGAACTACTATGTTGATAAGAAACCCCAGGCCAAGAATCTTGTTTCCTACTCCGAAGAATCCTCTAAGTCGGAGGAGTCTGATGCCAACCACACCGAGCTTTGCACTGATCCTTTGCCAAATAAACACGTTAATGATTACCCCCCTATTAGTCCTAACCTGGAGTATACTTTCCCTAATACTAGAAAAGAGCCCTCTCTGGATTTTTTGAACCTTGCCAAAACCAATTATGAGTACCACTTCAAACTCTTGGAATGGACTTTTACTAAAATTAATGAGTTGAAAATTAAAAATTGGGCTTTGCAAAGCAAGATTGATGAGCAGGGCCCAAAGATTGCAGAGATTGAAAAGAAAAATGTGGATCACAGTAACATAAATATAGACTCGAAGGTGGAGAACATTTGGAATACCATCAAAACAATCGCATGGCAAGAAACAATGCCATTATCATTAATGTGATGACTGAGAAGCTTGATAAAGCCCAGCAGGGTTCTCTGGTGGTGGATTTGGAGGAAACAAAGGATAAAAGCCAGGATACGGAAGCGGGAATTTCTAGAAGAACCAGAGCCAATCTGAAGCGCAAGGCCCCCCTTACTCCAAAGATGATTCAAACTTTTAAAAAGGGTGTCAAAGATATACAGAATCTGGAGGCGGAGACGGAGTCATTCCTTATGACTCTGAATTAATGGTTGGGGTTTTCTTGGTGCTTACTTTGTTGTTCCTTCTGACTTGACCTTTCTGGTCTTTTTTGTCTGGTTGTTGCTGGTCTTTTCCTGGGCAGCTATTTTTTTTGTTGGACTTTGGTGTCCTCTTTTCTGCTTTGGAAACATTGTGGTTTCGAGTCCTTGTAAAATCCGTTTTACCCCTTTTATCAAAAACAATTTGTTTTTTCATCTCAA
The DNA here is from genome assembly GCA_007115665.2 of Sequoiadendron giganteum. Lineage (NCBI taxonomy): Eukaryota > Viridiplantae > Streptophyta > Pinopsida > Cupressales > Cupressaceae > Sequoiadendron > Sequoiadendron giganteum. The sequence goes on from CM021105.1 coordinate 63,485,870, forward strand.
AGATAGTTATCTTTTTGCTTAAAACTTAAGAAAATTTGGGAAAAAATTGCATGTTTTAGTTGTGGATTGTTTTAGATCTATATACACTTGCTTTATTTTTAGCATCATTTCATAGTTTAGATAGATTAATTTGCATTTTACAATCATTGAAAACCATAAACTACCCTAAAACATCAAACAAAACAATAAAAGCTAAATGATAAACCTTGGTGAAAGAAAATCCTTCAGGCCCTTTAGTTGTGATGACTTTGACATGTTAGATGAATCCCTTGAGTACTTCATCTCACCTAGATAATCCACTAAATCTTTGGTGCAAGAGGGGGCAATCACATACAATCATGGAAATCCTAGTTTCTCTTCTCCTGATACCTCTCCTACTTGTGATGAAGGTATCTTGGTGTTAGAAAACCCAATTATTGAGAATCATGAGAATCTTGTTTGTCCCTCTTCCAATTCTACATTTCTCTCAAAAATTAGTAAAATGGATGGCACAGATGAAGAGGTTAACTTCACATTAGATCACCCTTCACTAGAAGATCATCTAGGTAACTCAATTAAGGTTATGAATGCACAAATTAGATCTCCTTTAATTAGTGAGCCTCCTAAGTCACCTCCCATTATTAGACATCCATTATATCTAAGTGCTATATTAAAATTTGCAAGTAAAAATTATAGTAATAACGTTTCATGTAATAACCAAGTTATCACACAACTATTCACACATATAACATTCCTCAGCATAGTGGTAAAGAGTATGATCTTGTTGAGAAACTTCGTCGTACTCTAATAAAAATATCCCTTTGGGATTTAAATCAAACATCAACTATATACAATAGGACGCTCCAAGAAGTTTTGTAGAAGAATGATATCCAATTTATTCTATTCAATTGATTTATTTAGCAATGCCATTCGATTGTATGCAAGTGACAAATTCATATATCATATTTGCTCAACATGAATTACCCTTGCTTGAGATCCAAAATAAACATGAAGCCTTGATGATATAGGTGATCATTAATGAAATTGTAGTTAGGTGCACCCTCATAAACAATGGAGCGGGTCTTAATGTTTGTAGCATTCATCTCTTAGATAAAATTGGCATGGACAAGAAGCTTACTCAAACCCATGATGTTAATACTTGTGGCTTTAACAATGTCAATAGGAAACCATTAGGAATGATCATATTACCCATTGAGGTTGGACTTGTAGTTTTTCCTACCCCTATCCATATCATGCCAAGACCTCTTGCATAAAACCTTCACCTAGAGAGACCATGAATTTGTGCCATGAAAGGAGTCTCATGTACTCTTCACTATGAGATGAAGTTTGAATATAACAAGATATACACAGTTGAAGAAGATGAAAAAATTTATAATACACAAGTTCAACATGATCATGACACTTCCAAACTCTCTTAATACTTTTATTCAAACTTCAAAAGTAAAACCTATACAAGTTGATGGTAATCCTAACTATTTTTCACTTACAAAAAAACTCTTGGATGGTGATTGGGGCCTATTAGATTTTACACCTTTTTTCAAAGAAGAGTCCAAAATATCACCCTCAAAGTCCAAAGAGTCATATATACAAATGATTCATCTTGAAACACATGTTTTAGGGATGATTAGGGTTCATTAGCTTTTACACCCTCCTTTATGGGAGAGTACAAAATATCACAATATAAACCAAAACAACCTTATGTTTCATTTTATGAACTTGGTTCTACGTCAACATCACCCCATGGTGGTGATGGGGGATCTTTAACTCCCATCCATCATGAAAGGAAGATACATAAATTTATAAAGATTAAAAAGGATTTGTGTGGTCATGAGGAAGCCAATCCTTCTCAGAAGCACAAAATCTCTTCATCTGAGTTGGAAGCATGTCATGGTCTTGGATAAAAAATCCTTTCTAGATTGTATATAATAAAAATATGGAAAAAATAATAAAAATAAAGTGAATTCTTAGTAGGGTCTAGGTTTCCAACCTTTATCTTTATCTTTATCTAATGCCTTATCATCTACTATGTGTATGAAATCTTGTGTTGAGAAATAAGTTTCCCCTACTATTGATCAAGAGACTATCTTTTTGAGGCTTCTTAATGCTTGCTTGATTACTCTTCCTCCAATAAAATGAAAGAAAAATTATAACAAAATCTTATTTTTTGCATATCATTGAGTGCATGGTCATTCTACTAATGAATGTAAGGCCTTGAGTAATGAAATTCAGCATCTTAGCAATATCCCTCAACCCATGATTGAGCCTCCTCTCATTGATGAAACCATGATTGAACCCAAAGCCTTTTCAAGTAACCAAGACCAATCCATGACAAATCCTCCACCTATTTCCTATAAAAGACCAAGAGATAACCATATAAGTCTCATTGTTCCTCCTAAGATCAAATAGGTTTATAAAGCTAAAGATAAAGTGGTTGAAAAACCTTCCATGTTTCCTTTCATTCCTCCCTTTTAGGAAGAAAAGAAACTTATGGTTGATAAACCTGCTCATACACAATCAAAACCTTAAAATTGTGCAAGAAGAAATAGAAATGCTAAATAAAGTAGGCGTAGATGTCATGATATTGCTCATCATTTCTAGAAAATCAAGATCAAAAACCAATTGAAACAAAAAATAGTGATTCTCCACCTTCGCAACAACAACAAGAAACTTCAATGGACATCATCATTAGGCCTCTTTTTATGCTTAATTTGGATGATGATGATGATGGAATTGCTAATATTGATGAGGAAGTGCATAATGAGATGAATTATTGTTTTCCTCTTCCATGAGCTTATATGATAATAGTTCCATGATGATCCTCCTATAAAGAGTACCTCACCATGTGTTGAAGCTAGTGATGCCCCTAGTACAACACTTTTCATTCTCCCTTTGGCTAGTTGTCCATCTTCCACATATGATGAACAAGATTGGGATGTGGATGACCAGGGCTATAGGTTGACTTGCATGTGCCATACTATTATTTTCTTTGTTTTCTTTTCATGTTCTTTGTGATTGCATGTGTGTAATGTGATCCCCCATATAGTGCTACTTGGCATGTCTTTATAAGTTTGTGAGGCTACTTTGTATGACCCTTGTCACTCCATTGGTGCAAGGATACAAAGGAAGTGAATCTGTCATGACATTTTTCTATTTGTATTTCATTCTTCTATATGGGTGATACCACAATAGTGGTTTACAATTTTTGGCCAAACTAGACACTGAAACTATTATTTTTAACTAAATCTTCACATTAGAAACCTATAGCAGCTAAACCGTGAGGAATTTGAAGATGATGCAAACTAGAGTCTCGTCACATTTTGTCTATAGATTCTAAAAATATTTTTTTCAAAATTTTTGGAATCAGATTGCATTTCCTTTTCCATCTCCCATGAAAACTGGGTTTTTTCATAAAACAACATTTTAAAAAAGTGACGCTCACCGTATACAACATAAATTTTTTTGTATGAAGGATAAAATTCTAATTTTTTCGAATTTAGATTTTTAACTATGATATCTAGCACTTTCATTTGGTCTCATAATTTTTTATTGAATATTTTTTCCTTAATCAAGTTTTGAAGTCAAACCAATTGCAATTCAAGCATAGGCGGGTTGTATACAACATAACTTTTTTTGTATGTATCGAAATTCAATTTATTTATTTTAACGGATCAAGGACATCAATACCTAGCGCGAACATATTTTTTTTAATTTTATTTTGATAATCTGCTATTTTTCCACATGTGCAAAATAAAGAGCTTGATTTCCGGTGAAAAACCTATGTTTAATAAAACTAAAAAAACATACATAATAATACCAAAATATATTAAAATTATATTCGTTGGATATCTCGTTCTAAGGACTACCTGATTCTAGTTGGGTTTGTGAATATTCCTCCATTTTCATCCTCAACTCGAGCTCCGAAGTGCTAAAATTTAGGTTTTTTTTGTGTCTCAGATGGGGGATGAGGGATAACGGGGGTTCGTACGAACCCATAGGGGTTCGGGCGAACCTCTAGGGGTTTTCTCAAACCCCTTTCCTATGCATTTTTTTGTTTTTTTTGGTGGCCAAGATTAAAAGGGGTTTGCTCGAACCCTGGTTCGATCGAACCCCTTATTGGTTCGGTCGAACCAGTAGGTTCATACAAACCCCTAAAAGCATTTTTCTTGCCTTGGGGTCATTTTTTGTGAGTTTTCCTTCCTCACTTGAATTGTAAACCACTATTGTGGCTTCACCCATATATTATAAATTTTATCTTTTATTTTGTCTTGTGTTTTACTTTTGGGGATGACACAAGGTGTTGACACATTTAGGTCCCTTCCATGTTGACCCAAAAGATTTTCTTTTCTTTAACTCTTTATAAATCATTCTTCCTTTGTGCTCATTGTTCAATGAGTCGTTTGGGGAATGATGATGATTTTGAGCTCAATTATGTCACTATAGAAAAGACATACATTGACCCCAGATCCGTGGATCCCTTATGTCTTATCTTAGGATAGCATATGGGGGAAAACCTCCTTTCCATGACATAGCTCTATCTTGGAAACATATGTTTTAAATAGGGCTTTTCAAATAAATCTCTCATGTTGTAATTTATTGTGTTCTACTTTAAAGTAATTGGTGACAACATGGTGTTTAGCAATTTCTTTAAAGTGGGAGCATACACATCCCCGCTCATTGTTTCCTTCAAAGTGTGATCTTCTTACTTAACATGATGCATGTTATTGGTGGTGACATTTGGTTTGATGTTCCTCAAGAGCATGACCTTTCTTGTCATATGACATTCCTTTTAGTGGTAATGCTACATCTTGCATTCCCTAAGTTGTGAATCTTTTATCCTCGACTAGTCCTCTCTTGGTGAAATTGAGAACGATGTTCCCTAAGGTGAGACCTTTCATGAACTAAGAAAAAACCCTCTGACTATGTTATTGCATTTAAAATCTTGTCATGTCCACCTAGCATAAGACATCTTTCTTTCTAGTGGAGCCTTTTTTTCTTTTCATGAGTGTCTAGAATAATACAGCTTGCTAGTCCTATGGAACCATTTTTTGTGTGGTACCTTATCAAAACTATTAGGAGGCATAAATTTTGGTATGGTTCACATATGGGAGCTTGTAGCCCTAGCATGACTTTCCCATCAACCACCTTTTTCGGGCTCACCTAGTGGACTACGGATTTCACTAGCCTATGTGAGTATATTTTGTTTGCATAGTGGACAACGAGTTTCCACTTGTGAGCATTTTTTTTGACAAATAGCTAATGCTTGATCCATGCCTATTGGAAAAATAGTTGAGGCTTGATCCACCCCTTTTTTCTTTTTCTTTTTGCATAAATTTTGGCATTGTATGCTTGTGTATCTTGTCTTGCTAATGCATATCATACGTATATGTGTCTTCCTTTGTACTTATGTTAGTTTTCCATGGGATATTAATGCTGGGGGCTTGCGCAAACTCCTTGACCTTTTTCATCCTATCTCACTAACATACACTTGAATCTGTCTTGATGCTTATTTGTCTACTTCAGTGAGAGTATGAACGGGCTAAATGTAGTGATGAAAAATATACTCCTTTACATTCTCTCTCTTTGTTTGCCTCCCCTTAATTAAATGGACTTAATTAAGCCTCTAATTGACCCAATTATACATTAAAAGGCCTAATTAATCTTTTTTTCTGAAAGGGGAGCCTGTATTAAATAATTAAAAACATTAAATAAATTTCCTTAGAAATTGAGTGTCCTAGATTTAGGTCCTAGGTCCTATTCTCCCAAAGGTGAATGGGTCCTCCTTAAGTTGAGGATCTCAATTTTTAATATGTTTTTTGTGGAATTTTTATGATTCAAATTCAAATTGCAATTGTTGGCCTTTGATGTTTAATTGTCAGGAAATTAAAAAATTACCTATAAATACAAGTTCTTTTTATGAATTCAAATCTAACAAGAAAGAGGAAACTTTCACAAGAGAAAATATTATTTTCAAGAGAAGATCTATTAGTCATCTACAACAAAATTTAAGATCTCAAGCATCATGTCAAAGTTATTTGCATCTATACCATGGATAGATTGACCAAGTAGGAATTAGACAATCTAAGTTTGCTCCACTTGCATAGGTATACCCACCTAGGTCTAGTAGATCCTGAAGAGAAGAAGGTTCAAATTCATCATTTGGCCTTGTATGTTAGCCAAAAACATATCAAGAGCTTGGCAACCTCTTGTGGTTTCAATCCAGATTTTTTGAGGCCTAACACTAGGTAAACAGCATAGGCAACCCTTTCAATCAAGGTATTCTAGGAGAGAAAGAGCACAATTAGAGTTGGTGCATTCAGATTTGTGTAGTCCCATGAAGACCCCACCCTAGGTGTAAATTTTTATTTCATGACATTCATAGATGATTATAGTAGAAAAATCCAGGTGTATTTTTTGAAGAAAAAATTAGAAGCATTTGAGAAGTTCAAGGATTTTAAGTCCTTGGCTGAGAAGCAAAGTGGCCACTATATCAAATTCCTCATAATGGAGTGGTTGAAAGAAAGAACAGAACCATCACGGAGATGGTAACAAGCATGTTGAAGTCAAAAGGTTTATCTATTGAATATTGGGGTGATATTGTAGCAACAACAGTCTACATTTTGAATAAGTGCCCCACAAAAGTCATTCGTGAAAGGATTCCACAAGAAGCACAAACAAAATACAAATGGAGTGTTGAGCATTTGAGAATATTTGGATGTGTGGCGTATATACTCATTCCAAAAGAGAAAAGGTACAAATTTGATGACAAAGGTGAAAAATGTATTTTAATAGGCTATAGTGAAGAATTCAAAGCCTATAGATTGTACAATCCCATCACCAAGAAAGTGGTGATCATCAAGGATGTTGAATTCATTGAAAATGAGTCATGGGATGGAACGATGGATAGCAACATGGGTATTTTTATCACAACACCCTTAAAGGATGAAGAACCTCCAGAAGGTAGGTGCACCAAAAATTTGCAACAAGGTAATAAATAGTTCATAAAATAGCAACAGTAAATCCAAAAACTTTCAGCAGAATAGTTGCTTCAGAAATTTTCAGCAGAGCAATTGCTCCAGAAATTTACAACAACAATCTTCTTCATCAATCTAGTAGTCAAGCAACTCCGAAAATTCCGACCCTACGCTTGCATCATTGATGCCATGGAAGACTAGAAGCATGAGGGAAATTTATGACAACACAAGGTATAATGATTTTGATGAGAATTTAGATTTTGTTTTGTTTTCCTATAGTGATCCAATGTATTTTGAAGAAAGCGTGAAAGAAGAAAAATGGTGTAAGGCCATGGATGAAGAGTTGGATGCTATAGAGAGGAACAAGACATGGGAACTCACTAATTTACCCAAAGGGAAATCAATCATTGGAGTTAAGTGGGTCTATAAAACCAAATGTATTGTTGATGGTAAGGTTGAGAGGCATAAATCAAGGCTCGTTGTTAAGGGATACAAACAACATCCTGGAAGAGACTATGATGAGACATATGCACTAGTTGCAAGGCTCGAAAAAGTGAGGGTAGTCCTAGCAATTGCATCCCAGCATAAATGCCAAGTATTTCAAATAGATATAAAGTTATCCTTCTTTAATGGAGTGTTGAAAGAAGAGGTGTATGTGGAGCAACCACTTGGCTATGAAGTCCCAAGACATGAACACAAGGTCTATATGCTCCAAAAATCTCTTTATGGGTTGAAGCAAGCACCACGGGCATGGTACAATAGAGTTGATTCATACCTTCTGAGCAATGGCTTTAGTAAAAGTGGTAGTGAGTGCACACTCTACATCAAGACAGCCAATGGTGAGATTCTTATTACTATTTTGTACATAGATGATTTAATTTTCACATGGAATAGTAATATTTTCATTGTTAATTTCAAAGAGGCAATGAAAATGAGTTTGAAATGATAGACTTGGGTTTGCTAAAATATTTCCTAGGCATATAGGTCCAACAAATAGAGCATGGCATCTTTCTTTCACAAAAAAATTATGCCAAAAAAATCTTGAAGAGATTTAGAATGTTGAACAAAAAACTAGCCCCAACCCCAACAACTACAAGTCTAAAATTAAACAAAGAGGACAACAGTAGTGATGTTAACCCAACCCTCTACAAGAGCATGGTTGGAAGCCTCGTTTATTTGATAGCAACAAGACCTGATTTGATGTACGTGGTAAGCCTGATTTTTAGGTTCATGGAGCAACCTAAGGATGCAAACTGACAAGAAAGAAAAAGAATTCTAAGGTATGTCAATGGCATGAAAGGCTATGACATTATTTATACTGCCTCAAATGAGTTTCGATTGGTTGGGTACACAAACGGTGATTGGGTAGGAAATATAGATGATAGGAAGAGAAAATCAGGATATTTGTTCCACATGGGTTCAGGAGCAATATCATGGGCATCAAAGAAGAAACCCATATTTTCTCTCTCCACAGCTTAAACAGAGTGCATAGCAGCAAATGCAGCAGCATGCCAAGTTATTTGGCTTAGAAGAATCCTTGCAGATTTGAATGAGCAAAAAGAAGATGGTACAACCATATTTTGTGACAACGTGTCTTCTATTTCTTTTACTAAGAATCTCATCTTTCATGGACGAAGCAAGCACATTGAAATCTGCTACTATTTCATAAGGGAGTTGGTGGAGCATGGAGAGATTGAACTTCAGTACTACAGATCTGAGCAACAGTTCGGTAATATTTTCATGAAGGCATTGTCAAAAGACTCCTTCGAACGCCTAAGAGATAGGCTTGGGATGATGGAATGCTCTGAAACTTCTATTCTGAAAACTTAGAAAAGCATCAGAAATCTGAATAGGTCCAGGCAAGATAGCTCCAAACCACAAAACAGGTGTAAATGGGATTGCTCCAAAAAAAATTCTCCAAAAATTTTGCTCTGAAAATTTTAAATGGTGATGAAAAATAGTAAGGCTCAAGATTAAGAGGGAGTGTTGGAATTTGTAATCTTGAGCAACACCAACCAACTACATCTATTGCAGTGTTAGAAGAGATCCATTGAGATCTTCCACCCCCTTGCCATGTCTGACATATGTTGGCCAGTTAATGTCTTTGGCAGCAAATTAATTGTGGTGGTTAAGTCTGAATTTGAGCAGTGGATTTTGGAAAATGGAAAGAAAGACAAAATTGAAGAATATAATGTTTTTCAGTTAAAGAGTGTAGAGAAGAACAAGGGAGGAATGTTCAACGGGAAAAAATAGAAGAAGAAGAACCTGCAGTAGTAGTAGACATTGCACAAAGTGCAGAGCTCCAGAGTTTTGGAATATTTACAGCAGCACAGAGTAGCATACAGAGAGTTGTGTTGCACCGGAATCTAAGCAGTTCGTTGTATGAAGGATATGCAGAGCTATAGCTCTGATTTTGTATGTAAATATTTTTGAATGTAATCTTTTTATGTATTTGAATGAAATAGAAATTATTATGCCTCCTTGTCTTGTTGTCTCCTTTGATCTCTATGTGTTTTTCATCTATGCCCACTTTAGTTGGGATCTTTTCCCCAACATTATATACCATTAATACCTGTGACCAACGGCAAATGAAATACTGCAAAAATTTAATGGTGCAAATGGTTTTCATCGTCTTGTATCCATTGTTGAAAAATTTGCACTGTGGATTATGGAATTTGGCCCACCTATTCAAATAGGGAAAAAACTACTCCCTCATTTTTGTAATTCAACAATCGATGGATGAAACTGGTGTGAAAAATGCATACGACTTCCATTAATTATTATTCGATATTACATGTATGTATTTATAGATAGGAAGGAGGAAGTGGTTGAGCGTTGAGAAGTTGGGTAACTGTATAATGTAACTATATATTATAAACAATGTCTTGCAAGGTACGATAGATTCTTACCAACCGTCTATCACCCATTTTAGCTTGGTTTTCTTCAAATAAAGATATTCCTTCAGTGTAAATTATTCAAAAACTATGCTTTTATGAAAAAATTAGTATGTTTCATAAGTGGGACACACTATCGTGAGACCAACCAAGCTTATATAATCATAAAAACATAGTAATTTTATCCCAAAAAATAGTATGAGAAACATAGAAATATAAAAAAGGTAGCATAGGAAAAATAATGGTGAAGCTTCCCTTAATGAAAAATATCTAATGAAATTAAAATTGAACTTCTATTGTGATATCCATTAGAAGGAGCACATTTCATTTTATTTATTAGACTAGAATGTGGGTGTGACCACATTTCTCTTTTCAAATATTCAAATTCTTATATTTTAAGGTTGATAATCTCACAATCTAACTATGATGTATCAACTTAGATATCAAAAAAATTGAATTATGCATCTAGGTTTGTCTATAACTTTAGTCATATAATTTCTCTAATACAAAATCTTCTTTTAGTTTACAATTTTTAGCTATCAATTGTAATATCATGTTATTGAACATTCACCTTTTTCCAAATTCAACTAAATCCTAATTCTCTCTCAATTTTATTTTTATATATATTTATTTACAATCTTATTTACATTGTTTCAAATAATTATTATCAAATATATTTTTTATATCTAAAATTATGAAGCATATTTAATTGTTACACTTCAAATATTTTATAGAATTTGAGTATTTTCTTTGTATTACTATATATTTATATTTTAAAATACCTCTAATATATTCCTTATGATATTTTATAGATTTTTTTAAATCTCTTAATAATTCTACCAATTTCATTTCTTTAATCTTATTTTATTAATTAAGAAAATGAATATTTAAAATATTTACTATTTTTCTGTAAATATTTATTTTTTATATATTATTATCTATTTTTAATTAAAATAATTGATTTCTCTATTTTCAATGATGTTTTACAAATATTTTTCATTCAAAGTAAATTTCTAATGATTCTACAAGTTTAAGCTTTTTTCATCTTATTTTATTAGTTAAAAATATATATATTTTTTATTCTTATTTGATTATATTGAACTTGTCCTCTTAAAATATTTTTTATGTGAGCTTTGTAAATAATTATTATTATATAGTTTCATTTAAGATTCATAATTATTCTTTTCTTGTAGCTTCTATATATTAAATTTATTTTTCTGAATGTTCTTTAATTATTTATAACATAAAAATGTATAATTTTTAAAATTTATTAATATATTTTTTTATTTTAACTAAATAATAAATTTTAAACATAATTAATGTACATTGTTTTAGAGTTAATTATATTCAAATATATGATATAACTTCTTTAAATAAGAGATCGTGTCAATTTAGATTTAGAAAGCTTTGATCTAGAATAACAATTACAAACCTTTTAATAAGATGAAGAAGACATTAGCAAGGTGGCCAATGTGAATAAAATAAGATATGATACAAAAATAATAATAATATTGAGAAATTTTATTTCCAAAAACAGATATACTTGTAAATTGTGAACGTTTGTAAATATGAAGAAATTAAAGTGAATGTGACCTCTCACAATTTGAAAAGGTAAAGATTCATTTGCCTATGATGACTAATAATTTACTCTTGTGTTTAAACCTTAATGGCTTCTATAATCTTCAACTTTGAAAAAAGTCCAGGTAGCCCAACGATCTTTCTTACACTAAACCCTGACTTATGAAGCAGTCTTTTCCATTCCTGCTCACTCCTCTCTTTTCCTCCATTTGCAAGGGTGATCATAACTAGATCCGCAACTATTTCAATAGCTTTATTTGGCCTTTCCTCCTCTACTGTAATGTTTTCTGCCACTATGAGTTTACCATTTTCAGGCAAAGCCTTGTGGCAATTTCTAAGTATCTGTTGGCATTTCTCCTCATCCCAGTCTATTAATACATTCTGCATCACCCACACAGAATGCAATTATAACTAAAAAGTCTAACAAAAATGCATGCTAAGCTCCTTCAAGAAATTATAACTGTGTGAGGCGCTTGACAATGGATTTTCTGTTTACATTATTACCTTAAAGAATATGGCGTCTGCAGAAGGTATGCTCTCAAACATACTGCCACCCACGTTCTCGATACCTGCATTAACGATCATTGTAGGTACTAAATACATATTTCTTTGACAAGATGATGAGGTAAGTTTTTGAAGAAAGGGGATTTTACTGCATCCTATTCTTTTCTATTTCTGATGTGTCAATAAGTTATTAGCCCTAATATATCTTTGAAATGCTAAAATACTAATTAAAAACAAAATCTAAATTTTTGGTCTCTTCATCAGCAATCAATTATTTACAGTAAATCGGTTTAAATTTGTTGTTTAGCCTGTCATACAAAATGAATGGTTCTAGAAAAATTCATCGTCAGCAATTCACGATGAATTGGAAAATTCACCGTCAACAATTCATCCTCATAGAAAATTCATCCTCAAGTAAAATTCACTGTCAATCAATTCACCAATACTTTTTAATATACATTTCAAAAACTTGATGAATTGCTGATGATGAATTTTACTTGACTGAATTTTCAATCGATGAATTTTCCATAAAGATGAATTGCTGATAGTGAATTTTCTTCCAAAAATGAATTTGTCCAAAATATATTCCTTTATTGGTATACTTTTTGGTTAGTATGAAAGAAATAAAGAGTGGATCTACCTGGAATTGATGGAGCAGTCTGAACAACATGAGGAAGATCAAAGTTAATTCCATAGATGTGAGGGTAAGCCTTAACAATGTGCGCCAAGGCCGTGCCTTTTCCTCCGCCCACGTCAACCAAAGTTTTCACTTCCTTAAAACCGTCATAGCAGGTCACAATTTGCTCCATACACAGAACTGTAAGCGTCGACATGGAATCATTGACAACATTGTTAACAAGTAGGTCATCCTTCCCGTATGCCCACAAGTCCTTTCCATGAGCCTTCTCGAATGCATGGCAGTCTTGAAGCACGCATTCATGAAGATGGTGCCACGGCGCCATTAACACCGGGTGTGTTTGCATTAGGAGGAGTGGTACAAGGCTTCCTGGATTATTCTCCCTAACGTAAAACCGCTTTGCAGAATCTGTGAGTCCATATCGAATATCAGATGGGTTGTCGCTCGTTTGCGTTTGGACAAAAATGCCTTTGGTAGATAGATATGTGAGAATCCGAGAAAGGTAATGCAGATTGGGAGTTTCAGTGGGGAGTTTTGCGGCGATCTCTTCAAGAGAAAGGGATGCATTGGGGCCTGCTTTTGCGATAATATCAGGAATATTGAGGAGTATGGCGGATTTTAGAACAAGGGTGGGAACAAACGAGAAAATGGTCTCTAAAGCCTGCTCCAACTCACCTGAACCCATTGCCAGAATTTACTGAACACAAAACAAAATTGAGTTCCTTGACTATTGTGGGAACTCAGGTGATTATATAGATATATGTTGGGATATGTCATTTCTCCCACACCGCCAATATTAAATGATATGGAATGAGAAGTTCTAGAAAGTTTTAGGAAGGATAAATATGATAAAAATATTTGTATGTCGGTTTATAATCTATACATGTCGAGTTAAGGTTCTAGAAAGATCTTTGTAATATCAAAGACTTCTATAAAAAAGTAGATGTAATTGCTTAGGTATCAGATCAAATTGTAAAAGGTAGATGTAATTGCTTAGGTATCAGATATTTTTGGTGTACCAAATCAAGCTGAAACATCGAAATCTTCCTTTTGTCTTGTTTACTCCGAACCCCGAAGCAGTAAATCTTAACTACCTTGTGTTTTCCACTTGAGTTAAACAGCTACGAACAAAAATGGTTCTGATAGGTGAGTGTCGGTAGGAAAGTTCTAAGTCGTTGGCTTAAAGAAACAGTAATCTCAAAAGTTTCCACTGCATGCTTGGCATCACTTATCGAACAGTTATATGAAAAGGGTTTTACTCAATCTGTTTGTTTTGGTGGGAGCTGTTGAGAAAATTCTGGCGCAATCATACAGAAACTAGATGAAAAATCTCTTTTGTAGCGTAACAAAATCTACAGTGATTCTCGAAGATTCTAGTATTCTGTCAATTCTAAGACTATAATTACTCAAATTTATTACCAAGGTCGGCATCCAAAAACCACTAAAGTGGTTCTAGAAGATTCGATTGTTACTTTTAATTCTACGACTATAATTAATCTACTAAACAAGCTCGGCTAAAATTTCTGATACATGGAATGTTCTTGATATAATCCCACTAATTTGGGAAAAAAGGTGCATCGTTACTGTGCCACGGATTACACCCAAATCAGTTGATTATATTCTGTAAAACGAAGAAACCAAAATTTTCTTAATCAGTACAGTTGAGTCTAAGCAGAATATAGCAGCTTAAATGACATTTAAGTTTTGATTTTTTCAGTGGCTTATCTGAAATTGTACATATTTTTAAATAAGATCTATTTATAAATGTGATTTAAGATGAACTATCTAAATACTTAAAATGTATTGTTTAAATGAAACTCAATATATATAATTCCATACTAATCTCTATCTATAACAGGGATGTTAAGGTAATAGATTCGCTGAGAGCCATTTGTTTGTAACTTTTTCCTTTCAGATTCTATTTTCTTTTAACAAAAAATCAAAATCAAATTTCTGTTTGCTGATATATTTCAAACGATGTTTGATACTTTCATTTCAAGCGAGGTTTGAATATTATGACAACTAAAGAACCCATTTATTATAAATGTGATCATCTATTCCCCTGCAAGCACCTATCAAAACTAGATTTTTTTTCTTCTCAGAAATAAATTGTTCAAAAATTTTCCCTCAGATCTGATTTTTCCAGCAGCAATGTTAGCTTTTTTCTTCGCTATTTTGCAAATAAAAGGAAGAATTTTCTACCAATCATTTAACTGGGAATTTCAATCCATTGTTGGATGAATGAAAGTTTAAAAAATAGCTAGACAACTCTAAACAAGATTAATATTAATGATATGTTTTTGGAATAATTTTTCTATCATGTAATGGTTAAGATTTGAAAACCCCAGAAGAAAATGCACATTCTGGGATGTTTTGACAAATATTTGTAAACAGCTCTACGTAATCTTTGTTTGAAAGAAGTTTAAATTTTATATTTTATAACTTTTTTGGTTGTTTGTCAAATCATATGGTCAACTAGTCATTTCTTCTCTAGTAACTATATGAGGCAAGACATGATGGGGTGGTTACTTTTATCTATCGCGAGTGGTAGCTATACTTTGTGGACCAAGGATGTGACTACATAAACAGTGTATTATAGGCTCTTTAAAAGTTTAAAAAAAAAATTAAATTAAATTTATAAATAGAAAGGTAAACAATAGCTTACTAAATAAAAACACTGTCATAGCAGCCGTACAATACAACTCATAATGGGTTTGAAGAGAGAAGAAGAACTCCTCACCAAATTGGGCAGAAACATTATTAATCAGTATCATTAAATATATTGGAACTGTTACTTATCTTATTCAAGTGGTTGTTGATTATCACCTTTTCTTTGAGCACCTCCTGCAATTGAGAACACAACACAATTATTGAAAACATTGGAATTAAATTTTAGCATTTTCACTTCCTAGTCAACATTATGTCTGGCAAAAACTGACAAGCAACAATCCGAATAAAGCTTCTTTTCAACTTAATTATGCGAAAAAATATCTCATTTCCTTTTAGCGCACTAACAGTCCCAAAAAATGTTTACATTTAATTGGACGCACCATCATGCATCTTAACCTGTCACCAATAGATAGTTCAAAGTACAAAACTTTCCAAGCCAAGGTTAGCCTCACCTTTTGACCTCCAAATCTGTGCACTCAAACTTCTCCGAGTATTTCCTTTGAGATTGCATTTCCATTTCTTATTTAGGCGCGGAGTTAGGGGAAACAATGAAAGCAAACTTAGGTAGACTTTTAAGGGAAAGCAACCAAATCACTACCAATCTTTGATGCCATTGCATTGCAAGGGTGTGCAAATTTTATAATCAAATCATGTAAGAGCACACTAGCGGACATGCAATCAGCACCAACCAAAATGTCGTTGATTTGATTTTTGTTTTGGTTTGTTTGGTTTCTCTCTTTTGATCAGCGCCTAAACCTCTAAAATTCATCATCTTCACTATGACACTAGAGAAATATTGTCTCATGGAATATGTTGAAAGGAAATTTGGTATAAAGCCGATCTCCATAACCTCTTGCCATCACATGTGAGGTAACAAAGCATGAATATCCATCTATTGTAGTTGTGACTGCTTGATAAACATGTATGTGAAGTGTGAAAGCATAGACCGGGCACATGTATGTCGAGTTCTGTCAGATGTTATATTTACTTCTTCCTTGGTCCAATATGCAATGTGGAGACTTGGACCGACACTTGAACCATTTAAATTTCGAACTTCATTTTCTTTTGGGATCTTTTCACAATTCAAAGGACAACGAGGAGTCTTGGATCAATTGAAATCTTGAATTTAATATTTAATGTGACTTTTCATCTTCGGATAGAGGAGCGGGGGAATTGAGGAAAAAACACCAGAGAGGCTGATAGACATTTTGGGAAGAGACCAATGGACATTTGAAAAGGCTAAAAAAAAAGATATTTGGGGAGGGAGGCCTATAGGAAAAAAAGGAAGAGTTCGACCATGTGAAAGAAAAAATCATCTTGAAGACTTGGGGCATAGGCATGAAGGGATAAACGTGGGTTCATAGAGGAGGAGTCCATCAAGGAAAGGAACATAGGCGTCGAACCAATGATGTAGGCGGAACTATGGAGAGAAAAGGCACATCAAAGGAAAGTCTTTCAACAAGCGAAAGAGAGGGGTGTGCTGCATTGAAGACGGGTCGATTGACATGTGAATTTGGGCAAAGGAAGAATAAGAGGCATAAAATTAAACTCAAGGTGCAACGGTGAATGTGTTGTGTGTCGGTGAGAGAAAAGGAGACACTGAAGACAAATGAAGAATATGACAACAAAATTCAAATGTTGTGGTGAAGGGGATATATACACAAGGGAGTAGAGGGCCAATAAAAAGACAACAAGGAGCATCCAACAGACATTGGTGGCCAATAGAGGAAGAAATGTGTGTAACAAAGGAATGGAGAGTGCACAAAAAAAAGAATAGATAAGTGGATGAGGGTGTATAAAGAAAGTTGTCAAAGCTTAGGAAGATCTTGAATTGAAGGTTGAAAAATAGAGAAGGCATTGAAGGGCCTTTATTTGTAATTTGTTTGTAAATTTTGTGTTAAAGGATTTCAATATATGTTGTGTGGGTTTAAATAAATTTAAAAATAGTTAACATTGGGTCAAGAATTGGTAAAGAGTGAAGAAGATCTGAGAGGCTATTGATTCAATCGAAATCATGTTGGTTGTCCTCCAACAGAGATGAAGATGGGTAGAAGGTGTGCAAATCTCTTCCACTGAGAGAAAGTGGGTAGAAGAGATCTTGAAGGTGCATCTTCTAGAATCATATTGGGTAGAGGATAGTAGTAAGAGTTTAGTTGTAGGGGGGCCTGCTTGTGGTCACAGATTGAGAGTGTGCCATAGTTGTTTGGAAAAATTTCTTGGAGATATGGAGAGACTTTGTTGATGAAGAAGGGAATATTTGAAGACACAAAAAGTGAAACAAGAACCCATTTGAAGGAGTGATTTTTTCCAACTGTGTGTAAATCTGGTGGAAAGTGCTACGAAGTGATGGTGGACAGCGATGGTAGAGATAATTTGGTTGCAGTGGAAATGGTTGAGAAGCTGAAATTGAAGAGGGTGAAGCACCCTAAGTCATACTATGGCTATTGGTTGCAAGGAGGTCATCAAGTTCAAGTAAGTGAACAAAGAATTATGAATTTTCACATTGGAAGAATAAGGATGAAATTGTATGTGATATAGTACCCATGGATGTTTGTCATGTTTTGTTGGGTCAACCTTGGCTTTGGGATAGGGAAGCTATACATAATGGCAATGATAACACCTATAGCACGTTCAAGGATGGGAAAGAATATGTGTTGAATCCATTGTGGGATAAACAAGAGGGAGTGGTAAAATAAATTGTAGAAGTATGCCCCAATGAGTGTATGAAAGAAGAAAGCAACATCAAACTTGCAATAGGTGAGAAAGAAGTGTCTGAGAATCCTTTAAAGGATGAAGAGAAGAAAGAAAATATTGCATCAGATATGAAGAATGAAGAGAAAGAAGATGATATCCTTGTGCAAAAGGATCAAGAGTAGAGAGAAAAGGCTACAACCAGGGTTGCAAAGATGAGAAGAGTTGTTGCAACCGCTTTGATAGAAGCGGCATGGAAGAAAAGGTGTGTGGGAACAACCAATACAATCCCAAAAGAAATTAGATACGTGGAGAGCTTCAATTTCCATACAAGTTTGAGTAATAAAGTTGTTGATTTAATTGTTGTTCAAGATCATGAGTTGCTTGAAGTAGAGATTGAGAAGATTGAGAAGTTGTTCGGGAATGAACACTTCAAGGGAAATGAAGAAGCAACAACAAACATGGTGGGTGAGGTTGTTGTAACAACAAAGTATGCAGAGGTAAGTTGTAATTTTCTGAAAATTTGGGATGAGGAAATTGATAGGGAATTGCTTATTGTTGAAGTGAATAATAAGTTGCAAGTAGATGAAAAGAAGAATGTAGTTGTGGGTTGGCATGCAAATATATATTTGCATGTAGAAGTTGTAGAGGGTACTGCAGGTGAAACTTGGTGGAGGTGGTCGGTTTGTAGTGGGTCAAAATGCACGAAATAGGAAAAGAGGAGAGGAAAAAAAACTGGACGAGGGGGTCGGTAAATGGTGGATACTGATCCACGAGAGGAGAGAATAGCAATGAGCAAAGTTGGAGGAGAAGGATGCTTGTTCTAACTAGGTGTTGGAAAAGAAGGAAGAAATAATTTTATGCACTTGTTACAGTGATAGGAATTCATTGTAGATTGTTTACAATCTCAAAGAGTGATTCCATCACTCAACTCCATCATTATGAGTCTATGATCATAGTCTTTCTACCCAACATGTATGGTGCAAGAGTACACGGGCAGATAGGCAATCAACACCAACCAAAATATCATTGTTTTATTTCTCGATTCTGGTTTGTTTGGTTTCTCTCTTTTGATCAGTTCCTAAACCTCTTAAATTCTTCATCTTCACTATGGCACTCAGAGAAATGATGATGAAAGGAAATCTTTTATGAAAATGTAATTGGCTGGTATAAAGCTGATCTCCATTACCTCTTTCCATCATCCTCACATGTGATGGAATAGAGCATGGGTATCCATCTATTATAGTTGTCACTGCTTGATAGACATGCATATGAAGTGTGAAAGCATAGACTGGGCATATGTATATCGATTTTTGTTAGATGTTATATTAACTTTTTCCTTTGTCGCATATGCAATGTGAAGACTTGAACTGGCACTTGAACCATTTAATAGAGATCATTTAAATTTCAAACTTCATTTTCTTTTTGGAGCTTTTTCGCCATCGAAGGACAACGAGGATTCTTGCGCTCAATTGAAATCTTGAATTTAATATTTAATGTCCCTTTTCATCTTCAAATAGAGGGGCAAGGGAAATGAGGAAAAAACAATAGAGAGGTCGATAGACATTTTGGGAAGAGGCTGATGAACATTTGAAAAGGCCAAAAAAAAAGACATTTGGGGAGGCCAATAGGAAAAAAGAAGAGATCAACCATGTGAAAAAATAATCCTCAAGACTTGGGGCACAACCATGAAGGGATAAATGTGGGTGCATATAGGAGGAGTCGATCAAGGGAAGGAACATAGGCCCCGAACTAGTGATGTAGGAAAAACTGTGGAGAGAAAAGGTGTAGCAAAGGAAATTCTATGTGCAACAAGTGAAAGAGAGGGGTGTGCTACATTTAAGAGTGGTCGATTGACATGTGAAGTTGGTTAAAGGAAGAATGAGAGGCATCAAATTAGACTCAAGGCGCAATAGTGAATGTACTACGCACTGTTGAGAGAAAACAAAACATGCAAAGACGAATGAAGAATCTGACAACAAAATTCAAACATTATGGTGAAGGGATATATGCGCAAGGGAGTAGAGAGTTGGTAAAAATAAAACAAGGAGCATCAAACAAAAATTGGTGAGCAGTAGAGGAAGAAACAATTGCAACAGAGGAAGGGAGAGTGCACAAAATAGAGAATAGATAAGTGGATAAGGGTGCATAAAGAAAGTTGTCATTGAAGCTTAGGAAGAACTCATTGAGGGTTGAAAAATAGAGATTTCAAATAGAGAAGGCATTGAAGAGCCTTTATTTGTAATTTGTTTGTAAACTGTGTTGAAGGATTTCAATATATGTTGTGTCAGTTTAAATAAATTAAAATCAAGTTGTTACATTATTATGAATTTCTATTATTGAGTGAATATGAATTAAGGTAGGAGGGAGTTCATCTTGCATCACCAAAGCTCTCAAAAAATAAATATTTAAAGCTTATTATTTAAATAAAATTATTTTATGCCATGCATCCCAGTCAAACACATTAAAATCCATAAATATCCAAACTATCGAATCCATTTACTTAATAGATGAAGGGCATGTCTCAGAAAGCAACATAAAGAATTTCTCCTTAATATTAAACAAAATGGAAGATGCACCAAAACCCATGTTGTAAGGTCACACTTTTCTAATTTAAGCATTTACAAACCAGTTGCCAAGCCTTCTATATAAATAGTAAGGGAAATGAAGCTTTGAGCTGAAAAAAATAAAGCAATAAAAATTGTCATTCCTTTTAACAGTAGCTTATGGGTGATCCCACGATAGTGGTTTACACTTTTTGGCCAAATTGGACACTAAAATAAAAAAATTTAACTAAATCTTCACATTCGGGCATACATAGCAGCTAAACCGTGAGGAGTTTGAAGATGATGCAAACTAGAGTCTCGTCACATTTTGTCTGTAGATTCTAAAAATAGTTTTTTCAAAAAAAATGGAATCAAATTGCACTTCTTTTTCCATCTCCCACGAAAACTAGTTTTTTTCATAAAACAACATTTTTAAAAAGTGATGCACATAGTATAACGCATAAATTTTTTTCTATGAAAGATAAAATTCTAATTATTTCAAATTTAAATTTGTAACTCCTATATCTAGTGCTTCCACTTGGTTAGATAGTTTTTTATTGAATTTTTTTATTTAATCAAGTTTTGAAGTCAAACAAATTTTATAATTCAAACATAGTGTGACCGTATAACGCGTAACGTTTTTAGTATATATCGAAATTCAATTTATTTTTTTGTTGGATTAAGGACTTCAATATCTTGTGCACTCATATTTTTCAAATTTTTTTTGATAATCTATTATTTTTCCACATGTGCAGAACATAGACCTTCATTTTTGATGAAAAACCTATGTTTATTAAAACTAAAAAAACAAATACATAATCAAATCAAAACATATTAAAATTATATTCATTGGATAGCTCGTTCTGAGGACTACCTAATTCCAGTTGGGTTCATGAATTCTCCTCCATTTTCATCCTCAACCCGAGCTTCGTAGGGAAAAAATTCTAGTTTTTTTTGTGCCAGAGAGTAGGGAGGTGGGAAAAGGGGGGTTTGCTAGAACCAGGGGGGTTCTACTAAACCCCCAGGGGTTCGAGTGAACCAGGGTTCAGTCAAACCCCTTTTAATATTCATTTTTCTTTTGTTTTTTGGGTGAGAAATGTGGGCCTAATAATTAATGGGTTTGCTCAAACCTGAGTTCGGTTGAACCCCTTTTTGGTTCAGACAAACTTGTAGGTTCATTCAAACCCCTAAAACCAATTTTTTTGCCACGGTTTTCTCAGTTTTCCTTCATCAAATTATAAACCACTATTGTGGCTTCACCCCTATATGATTTGGTAACTAACCAAAACCACCCTAACCATCCATTTAGCATCCAAACAAACTCCTTGAATTTGGGATCTAACAGACCCAACCCACCTCTTGATTTAGGTTGGATACAGTACAGCCAAAAAGTTGATTTAAACCAACATCACCATTCCAATTAGACCATACAAATAATTGATTAGATCTTCATAGCCCTTTTGAAGGCATCCAACAAGAGCCAAGAGAAAATATTTTTTTCTTGATAACCATTTTTACATATCATAGAGAGTAACACATATCCCAAAGGGGATGCCCAAGCTTGTTTATAATTAATGTTAAGGTCAATTTTTTTATGACTTAAATTTAATTAAGATAGTGAATAAAGGCTAAATTTCTAATAGTTTTAAAATTTGAGGTGGAAAATTAAACACAAAATTTTCTAGTGTTTTTAATTGAGGTGATGAATTAAGTCTAAATTTTTCATAAATTAGTAATATAGGTTGCAAATAAAAACTAAATTTTCTATTTTTTGTATTGAGGTAGTGAGTTAAGCCTAAATATCAAAAAAATTGTAATTAAGGAGAAAATTTAAATCCTAAAAAATTATATATTTTCAATAAAGAGGTGGTCAAAACATAATTTGATATAAATTTGTAAGTTAGACAAAAAATTAGTAAAAATAATAATATAATATATATAATAAAAATAATTTGTGTGAAATTTTCAATTAAAAGACAACCTTAGTATCTAGGAGAACAAGAATTGTTATTGGGCAATGAAATCAATAATTTTTTCATGGGTTCCTTGCTAACAATAGATGAGATTAGTGAAGGCGATCTTTGGCAAAATGTTCACATGAAACTATTGCAAAAACTAATTATTTATTGATCGAAGGAAAAGACAAAATTATCAGGAAGCGAGTAAAACCATTCTAATGTAGCATCCTTAACAGATTGTGGGAATAGCTTTGCTAACA
This sequence comes from Sequoiadendron giganteum, assembly GCA_007115665.2. Classification (NCBI taxonomy): domain Eukaryota; kingdom Viridiplantae; phylum Streptophyta; class Pinopsida; order Cupressales; family Cupressaceae; genus Sequoiadendron; species Sequoiadendron giganteum. The sequence goes on from CM021105.1 coordinate 63,508,579, forward strand.
AAGCATCATGATAAAATAAATTAGTACACATTGTAGTAAAGGACGAGACATGGATCTACGAGTCTCCCCTACCATTATACTTATCAAATTTATGAATTTATACCCCTTGGGGTATAGGAACATTCAAAATAGTAGGGGCTAAAGGAATACAACAATAATATGGTTGCAACGTGGATTGATAGGTAGAGCTATTCAGGTCGTCCAACTAATCTTCCATTTGTCCCATGTTTTGTAACAAAGAATTAAGAATAGGATCAGTTGACAAGGCTTGACTAGTTGATGTGGCGAAGGTTCAAGTTCCAAATATAGGGACTTTGAATCCCAAATGTGATTCAATTTGATCTCAAAACCATCCATGGGCATAGTATTTGTATTACCAATAGTGATAATAAAGGGTATAAAAGGACCAATGCCTACCATTTGCAAGGACACTCTCGGCATGTGAACATACAACTAAGTGCCAATGATTTTAGATTTGACGCACCGTGAGGGTCACCTAAGATGAAAGTGTATGAGGGGACATTGATCTCTATTATCTTGGTTATCCCTCAAAGTAACTCAAGGCGTTCATGGTCTGAGATAAGAATATCCCTCAAACTATTAATAAGAGGAGAAACTTGAGTTTATGTATTTTATTTTATTAAGAAATATTCAAACTCTTTGAGTCTCTCTTCCAAAGAACGGGTATGCTCAAAGGGAACCCTAAGATCATATTCACAAGCTATGGGATAGGAAGAGTTAGAAGAAGTGTTTGGTGCAAAGTGTTCTTGCACTTCATTTGATGGATGGGTAGACTCAAAAGGAGGCTCAAAATTAAATGATAATCCTATAGTGAACTCAAAATTAGGACCCTAGCATTGAGGACTAAATTATCTCCTAGAACCCATATCTAGATGTCAATAACTTCTTCTAACTACATGACTGAAAGTAGTGGATTGGGTTGTGAAACTCGTAAAATTTGTCACAACACTTAATCCCTCAACCCTTTACCCTCAACCCCTCTATAATCTTAATCCCTCAACCCTCAACCCTTGAACCCTAATCCCTCAACCCCTTTACCCTCTTAATACCTCAACCCTCAACCCTCAACCCTTAAACCCTAATCTCGCAACCACTATACCCTTTTAATCCCTCAACCCTCAACCCTTAACCCTTAAACCCTAATCCCTCAACCCCCATACCCTCTTAATCCCTCAACCCTCAACCCTTAACCCTTAAAATCCCATCCCTCAGCCCTGATACCCTCTTAATCCCTCAAACCTCAACCCTTCAACCCTAATCCCTCAACCCCTATACCCTCTTAATCCCCCTCAATGCTTAACCCCTAATCCCTTAGTCCCTATACCCTATTAATCCCTCAACCCCCATACCCTCTTAATCCCTCAACCCTCAACCCTTAACCCCTAATCCATCAACCCTCAACCCTTAAACCCTAATCCCTCAACCCTTAATCCCTAATAAGTCAAACCCTCTATAATATTAATCCCTCAACCCTTAACCCTTACCCTCAACCCCTAAACCCCAATCCCTCAACCCCTATACCATGTCAACCCTCAACCCTTAAACCATAATCCCTCAACCCCCATACCCTCTTAATCCCTCAACCCTCAACCCTTAACCCCTAATCCCTCAACTCTCAACCCTTAAACCCTAATTAGTCAACACCTCTATAATATTAATCACTCAACTCTTAACCCTTACCCTCAACCCTTGAACCATAACCCCTCAACCCCTATATCGTGTCAACCCTCAACCCTTAACCCTTAAACCTGAATCCCTCAACCCCTATATAGTGTCAACCCTCAACCCTTAAACCCTAATCCCTCAACCCCTATACCCTCTTAATCCCTCAACCCTCAAACCTTAACCCTTAACCCTTAAACACTAATCCCTCAACCCCCACACCCTTTTAATCCCTCAACCCTCAACCCTTCAACCCTAATCCATCAACCCCTATACCCTCTTAATCCTTCAACCATCAAACCTTAAACCCTAATCCATCAACCCCCATACCCTCTTAATCCCTCAACCCTCAAACCCTAATCCCTCTACCCCTCTACAATCTTAATCCCTCAACCCCTTTACCCTCTTAATACCTCAACCCTCCCTCAACCCTTAATCCCCTCAACCCTCAACCCTCAACCCTTAAACCCTTAAACCCTAATCCCTCAACCCCCATACCCTCTTAATCCCTCAACCCTCAACCCTCAACCCTTAAATGCTAATCCCTCAACCCCCATACTCTCTTAATCCCTCAACCCTCAACCCTTAACCCCTAATCCCTCAACCCATATACCCTCTTATTCCCTTGACCCTCAACCCTTAAACCCTAATCCCTAAACCCCTATACCCTCTTAATCCCTCAACCCTCAACCCTCAATACTTAAACCCTAATCCATCAACCCCTATACCCTCTTAATCCCTCAACCCTTAACCCTTAAACCCTAATCCATCAACCCCTATACCATCATAATCCCTCAACCCTCAACCCCCATACCCTCTTAATCCCTCAACCCTCAACCCTTAACCCATAATCCCTAGACCCTCTACTTGAGAGAGTGAGAGGGAGAGGTGGTGGGAGGGACATGCTTGAGTGATATGGATAGGGAGAGGGGGAGAGAGGGAGGGAGTCACTGTGAGAGGGAGAGGGTGTAGGTGGGGGAGACTTGACAAAGAGAGAGAGGAAGATGGGGTAAGACGAAGATACTTGAGAGAGAGAAAGAGGGAGATAGGGTGGAAAGGAGAGAAATTAGAGAGATGGAGAGAGAAAAAGTGGCAGAGAGAGAGGGAGTGAGAGAGAGAGAGGGGGAGAGAGGGAGTGGGAGAGAGAGAGGGAGAGACATAGAGACACAGAGAGAGTTATAGAGGGAGGGAGAGGGGGTCGGAGGGAGAAACTTAAGAGAGAGGGAGAGGGAGAGAGGTTGGGAGGGAGATGCCTGAGAGAGAAGGAGAGGGAGAAAAAGTGGGAGATAGGGCCCATGAGAAGGAGATACCTAAAAGAGTAGGAGAGAGAGGGAGTGAGAGATAGAGGGATGGGAGAGATACAAGGAGTGAGAGAGAGAGACTTGAGAGATGGAGAGGAGGTGGGAGGGAGAGGGAGTACTCCGGATAGAGGGATTCAAGAGAGATGGAGGGGGTGGGAGGAGATACATGAGATAGAGGGAGAGAGAGAGAGTGGGAGGGGTTGGACGAGAGATATTTGAGAGAGAGGGAGAGATAGAGGGAGTGAGAGAGAGAGAGAGGATGTGGGAGATATATATAGAGGGAGTGAATGAAAGAGACAAAGAGAGGCCTGAAAGAGGGAGAAGGGGTAGAAGGGAGAGACTTGAGAGACAAGAGGGAGGGAGAGTGGGTGGGAGGGAAAGACTTGAGAGAGAGAGAGAGATATGGAGAGAGAGTGGGAGAGAGATAGAGGGCATGAGAGATAAAGGGACTTGAGAGAGAGAGGGGGAGAATTGGTGGGAGGGAGATACTTGAGAGAGATGGAGAGCTAGATGTAGTTAAATAGAGGAAGTGGGATAGGGAGGGATTGGAAGAGAGATAGAGGGAGTGACTGTGAGAGGGAGAGTGGGTAGGAGGAGGAGACATGACAAAGAGAGATGGAGAGGGGGTAGGACATAGTTACTTGAGAGAGAGAGAGGGAGAGGCATTGGGATGGAGATACTTGAGAGAGAGGGAGAGAGATAGAATGGGAGAGAGTGAGAGAGAGGAAGTAGGAGAGAGATAGAGGGGGGATGGAGATACCCAAGAGAGAGTAGGAGAGAGAGGGAAAGAGATAGAGTGAGTGAGAGAGAATGAATGGGAGAGAGATAGAGGGAGTGAGTGAGTGACATACCTAAGAGATGGAGAGGGGGTAGGAGGGAGAGACTTGAGAGAGAGAAAAAGAGAGAAAGATAACAAACTAAGAGAGGGAGATGGAGTGAGAGAGATAAAAAGACCAAAGAGGGAGAGAGAGAGAGGGAGAGTGAGAAAGGGGGTTGGAGTGAGATAGATTTATTGAGATACTTATGTGTGAGGGAAAGAGACCTGACAAAGGGGATTGGACTGAGAGAGTAGTCTAGGTCGCGTGGGAGGGAGTGAGACCTGATATATAAAGACTTCGGAGGGATAAAGAGTTATCGAGTTACGATAATGAGTTAGAGAAGGTATGAAAGGTAAAACCTCGACTATCCATCTATGATCATAAATTGTGCACTCTAAGCATTATCAAAGTTGTTCACCAAAGAGGGGAAATTCTAGTTTTGTGCAAAGCAGGCCATTTGGCGAGCACCAAATTTGGCGCTCACCAAATGGCCTGTTTTGGATATGTTATTTAACAGGGTTTGCCAAATTTTCTCATATTTTTCTTTGTGCTCCTTGACTCATTTGCACGTATTTCAATGTAAGTTTATAAAAAACCGTGATAGCGTTAACCTCTCTCTTAGCTATCCAAATATATTAAAAAAAATATATCATTTTGATTTAGTTAAGGTTTTGATCCAAGGCTTCTATTGTAAATGCCTTTGTTTTTGGTCAAAAACCAGCATGTACTAGTTTTAGGATAAATTTTTACTCATTGATTGAAACATGAAACAAATTATATTTTTTGAAACTAGACTCCATTCTACACATGATGAAAAAAAAAAAATCAATTTTCGATTAGTTTGCAAAAAATTTAGGGGGGAGCACGCTCAAATTTTAGCTTTTCAAGATGTGTTCACTTTGAAAATTCATAAAATATTATATATTCATTAAAAAAAATATCTTAAAGAATGAGGATAAACTACATGGTGTTAGCTAATTTCTCACCATTGGGATTTTTTAAATTCTAAAAAAAGTCAATCAAAAAGAGGGGAGCCCTCAGGCACTATGCTATTTTTTTTAAAACAGGACATGTTTTGGGCCCCCCCTTTTTGAGACCCTTAATCTTCATTAATTTCAAAAAAAAATAGTAGCTTAAAAACTAGACTCAGAGCACTTCAACTTTTTTTTTTTCCACATCTTGAAATTTTGAGCATAACTATCTTCATTTTCTCGTGCAAATCAGATTTTGCTGATTTTAGAAGAATAAATAAATAATTTTTTTCAAAAAAAAAAAGTGGCATCTTAAGAGCCAAAATTATGTTACAGATTGGTGCACTTACCCAAATGCAAAAAGGTATAATGTAAAAGGGATGTTCAAAGGACTCTTTTTTAGTTCATGCGAGGTCTTTTTAACTTAGGGAACATTGTGTCTAGTGCCTCCAAGGGAGGACTGATCAAAGGATAGAAGATTCCTAGCTTATGGGATGTAGTGTGTCGCATCAGGCCACTAAGAGGAATGTAATATGCTAAGATAAGTCACTTTCATAAAGGACATTACACACAATGTCATCCACCAAGTGAGAGACGCTTCGTATGAAGTGGCAAGGCTGCACTAAGAACCAAGGACAAAGGAAAATGCAAAAAGAAATAGTGCTAGGGTATGCCCCCACTTTAAAGGAATTTCTACACACCATTATGTGAGAAATTTCTTTAAAGTAGAAGAAGGTAAAAGGAAAAAAATAAATTGAAGGGACATGAGATCCTACTTAGATAGCTCTATGCCAAATGATATGTTTCCAAGCGAGGTTGTGTCATGGAAAGGATAGTATGTCACATGCGAGTTAACCTAAGACATGTCATTCACATCTCAAGCTTGCTCTTGTATGTTAATGAGATGTTAATGTCTAGTCAAAGGATGAAACGACAAGTGACATACAATGAAAAGGCTAACGAACCCCTTGCCCCCACTTAGTGCAAGGAAAAGGTGAGTCGAAGAGGAGGAAGGTATGTATTAGGGAGAGGAATTAGGTGCCCCCATAGAAGGGAGAGCATCGAGCTCCGTGAAAAGGTTGAAGTTTATTGTTGGAAGGAAAGGGAGAGGAGGGTGGTAACCCTAAATATTTCTTGAAAGAGGATGATATGTCAGGTAGCTTCATGTGTTCATTGCATCAATTTGTAGGAAGGAGATGGTGGCTAATACCATGACAATCTTCCAAGTTAGATGAAGGAGTTGGGTTGTTTGGAGAAGGATTGGTTGTTGTATAAGAAAAAAAATCCTTTGGAGTGTTATGCATTGGTCCTCCATGAGGGATGGGGTAATGGTGTTGATGTGGTACCAAGTTGAGCATAGAAGACATAAGGTGGTTTTGGTCCAGGTCATGATTTTTCACATTCTCCTTTAAAGGGAGGCATAATACCCCAAGCGTTATTAGAACTTGTGTCAAAAAATGAATGATTCGTATATGACTCTTTAGACCAAGAGGATGAGATTTTAGATTTTGTATTAGAAGGAGGTGTAGAATATAACGACCCCCAATGGTCACAAAAGAGTTTTTTTGTAGCTAAAGGAGTAGCATCAACTTGGGTAAGGTTGGATCTGGGAATGAAAGGAGTAGGGAAGTTGGAAGTGAGTTGGAAGTGTTGTGATTAGTTGATGCATAGCTTTGTGCATTTGAATCAAACATATATATCGTGTTACGGTATTCAAATTTCAAAGTGCGGTGAAGGGTAGATGGGACTCCTTTCATAGCATGAATCCAAGGTCTCCCTAGGATAAGATGGTATAGGATGGGTCCTGACATGATATGGATAGGACTAGGAAACACGATTGGTCCGACCTTGATAGGTAATGTGATCATCCCTAGTGGTTGTCGATTAACATTTTCGAAGCCAAGAATATGAACATTAGGATGTTGAATAAGAGTTTTGTCCAAGCCAAGTTTTTGAAGGAGATCCATGCTACAAAGATTAATTTATAATCCATTGTCTATGAGAGTGTGCCCAACTAGAGATTCATCAATGATCACCTTTATGGTCAAGGGATCATTCTTGTTTTTGACCTCAAGTGAGGGAAATTCATTTTTAGAGAATGTGATGTCTGATTGGGGTACTTGCATGGGATGAGAGGGAGGTTTGAGATTGTTTCATTTTATGTAATATTAAATCTCATCCATCTGTATTTGTGCCATTTCATGAAAGAGAAATTGGACTATAGGTGAGCTTTGAATAAGCTCCCATATAGATATATCAACATGAGTCTTTTTAAGGTCCTCAACATGAGGGATTATAATGTGAGAAAAAGGAAATAGCTGAGGAGTGGTGGGTGATCCCATAGATATTTGAGTTACTAAGTTACAACTTAGTGGTTGCGAAACATTATTATGAGTAGATTGCATCATGGATTTCAAGACATCTCTAAATTTTTTATGGGATTCACTAATGGGAGGAGACTTAGGAGGCTCACTAATTAAATGAGATCCCACTTTTGTGGTCATAACCTCAAAAATCTTGTCTTTGTTTGCATGATGTGTTGGTGAAGGGGATTCAAATGTCTCTTGATTACCTTCTCCTAGGGAAGGTTTAGGGTTTGAAAGGTAGGTTTCAAGGTTCACACATTCTTGCACCATGATATTCTTTCTAGGAGGGGAGATTTCAAGAGGACTACCAACCAAATGTTCTTCACATTTGAAGGTTGGTTCTTCTAAATGGACTCCATTACAAGTACAAGAATAGCTAATGGTGTAATTTTTGTGTTTAATAAGGGGTTCCCTAGGAGGAGGGGGCAACTAAGATACTCATAATGTTCACCAATTGTAACTTCTATCGACAAAGCATCATCTTCACACCTAGGAGAGATACTAGGAGAAGGAAAAAATTTATGGTCATGATCTCTTATGGTGGTATAGTGTTGTTTGTGAAGAGAGGTAAGAGGAGAGAAACAACTAGGATTCTCTGAACTCTCATTAATTTGTTTTTCAGACACCATAATCTTTGCATCACCAAGAGGAGAGAGATTTGGGGAAGAAAGAATATGATTGTTCGGAATGTCCAAGGTTGTATTCTCTATCACTTAAACACTCTCATAGGGAGGGGATAGGGAAGGTTTATTAGCATATCTAGATTTGCAAGACACTAGTATTGTTTGAATGAAGAGAAAAAACATTTGTAACCATGTCATGCAATGTTGGAGCAATGTAAACAATGTAGATGCAAAAATATTGAACATGTATATCCAATGTATGCTAAGTTTGAAGAATGTAAACAATGCATATGAAAGAAGTACAAGTACTTTTATCAAACTTATGCATAGTTTTGTGAATATTAATAGTGTATAAGAAAAAGTGAAAAGTACTTGAATGAAGATTATGCACATTTTTAAAAATGTAATCATTTTGCAGATCTAGTAATGAAGGTATAGCAAAAATGACTACCCTAAATGGATCATTTTGAGAGAGAAGCCTAAAACCTATGTTCTTAGAACTTTCCAAACTTATAGTATGTGGTACTAGGAGGTTTGGGAAGCACAAAAATGAGGTTTTATAGGCTGGAATAGGTAGTTAAAAATCTGAACAGGGACTAGGTTGCCCAAAATGGCGAACTAGTCCCAATAGGGATTTTTTTCAAAAAAATTGAGTTTGTTTTGATTGGTTTTGATGTGTTTCAGACTATATGATGTATTTCTAAAGTGAAAATGTAGAATTTTGGAAATTTTCAATGAAATTATATATACAAAAATGGAGGTTAATGTTAACTTTTTACTATTGCTCTTTCTACAAACCCTAGGATGCAAACAATGCAAATTTTTAATACAATGCAAGCTACCTCCTAAGATGAAATCAAAAATCAAAAATTAAACTAGTGTAGGATAGTCAGATTCACCAAAATGAACCACCAAAAACATATTCTAACAAGGGAAAGAGGATTCCCTTACTAGGCTCTTAGGGTTTTTCACCCCAAGGGCACTTGGTTAGGAATGTCACTCTTTCCTCTTTGTTGATATGTTCTTGGGTGAGGTTCATTCAAAGGGGGAATGGGTTTGATGGATTCGTTTGTGTTGGGTGTGTGTGTAGTGTGGCTAAATTTTGTAACTAAACTAACTAAAGAATGTAAATGAAAGTAAGTATGAAATAAATGTAAATCTAAACTACATACAATATAAAGTAAATGAACTAAATACTTGCAAACGGAAAGGAAACTGGAAGTAATAAAACTTGTGCACATAGGTATTGGAAGATGCAGATGACTAGCCCTGGAATCCTCTGGAAAATGTATGAAATCTTGTCAAGGAAATTCCCACCAAGTTGGGCGACCTAGTCCTCTTCTCTAGAAAACATGTTGGAACTGGTTTCTTCCAAAAGGGTATCTGAATCCACAAAAATCCCCAAAAGGTAACGTCAGAGGGAATAGGTCACCATTGTCGGTGACCTAGTCCACTTTTGAGTTTATGAGAATCAAGAAGTGGAGGTTAGAGCCTTTGGTTTGCACTCTGGCTCTCGTTAGGTGTCTGGTTTAGGTTTAGCTAAATACGAGCTAAAAGTGGTCTCCAAGATTGAGCTAGGGCTTTGTTGCCTTGAATTCCTTGGATGAGTTGAGAACACCTTCCAAGCACCTCAAACCTGTATACAAAAACACGTGCAAACACACATGCAAAGAAGAGACAAGGATTAGGGTTAGAGAATAGAGGTTTTCTTTAGTCAAACCCTATTTTGTTAATCAAATCTAAATGAGAAAACAAAGGAAGGAAATATGATTGAATGATGAAGCAAATACCAATACTTACCAAATCCTTTGTTGAAGATGTCTGCAACATGCATGAGCAACTCTAATGGAGAATGCTTGTGAAACCCTAATGCGTGTTTGTTTGCTTTGGAAGACTTGGATGCTAGAGTGCTTTTCAAAAGGAGTGAAGTAAAAACATGAGCTTGTTAGAGGGAGAAGAGGTAAAAAATGAACTAAGAAGAGGCATAATGAGGATGAAAACCCTTATTTGTACATGCAAAACCCTAATTTTCCCAAAAATGACTTATGATAGGCCAACCTTAGGGTTTTGGGGGCCAATTTCTGCAATTTTTATGTTTTAATTTTTTAATTTATACCTAAAGGGACTAGGTTGCCCAAAGTGGCGACTTAGTCCACTTGGGAAATTTCAAGTGGTGGTAGGGAATTAATTTGTGTTTTATGAATTTAATCAGCTTTGCCTCTCAAAACACACTTAGGTCGGGACTAAAGATACATTAAAGGGACAAATTAGCATATGAAAACGGTTAAGGGGTGATAAGCCTAGATAATTGTGAAAATCCATTACAACACTTTGTCATAAGGCTTATAAAGATGTTAGAAGGTGTTGTTTAGGTGAATTATGTTGAAAGGGTCTTAGAAAAGTGAGGAAATGTGTTACAACACTTCACAACACCTTTGTAAAACATCGTTAGATTATTGTTGAATTGCAAACTTACAAGACTGAATCAAGGTAAAACAAGGAAAAATCCAATGGAAAAGGCCAAAATGAGTGAAAAAGTGCCAAGGTATACACTTTTTAGTGACACATGGGACAACAAAGATCAATATGAACCAACTCTAAAGGATTTGTGCTTGCATACTCTTTTTTTTGAAATTAGACCCTTGTTTTCTTACCTTGTTGACATTCCTTATAAGTGATGTTTGCAGGTTTGGTAATCTTAGGCATATGTCTTACCAACCCTCTTGATCTCACTTTTACCAGATTGTCAAAATTTACATGGCTCAATCTCCTATGCCACAACCAACTTTCATGAGGTGTGTCCTATCATGTAGCTTTGACCATTCACTTCACTAAGATTGTAGATATTGCTTTCAGTCCTTGTTGTTGAATGCACAAGACAATTGAGAGGGGGGTGATTTAGTTGTACCTTATAACTTCAAAACCATCGTACACATTCAGATCCACATTAATTTAATTAACCATTAATCTGTTAGAATGATTTGTCATGAAAAGTAGATAACAAAAATAGACTCTAAACAACACCATGCACGATGAAACACTAGATTTATGTGGAAACCCCAAGAAGGGAAAAAACATGGTGAGGATTAGCTCACAATATAAAGTAATATCAACACTGATTACAAAAGGCTCATTATCAGAGGTCTCACCCCTAGAAGAAAGAAAGGCGCACTACCAAAGGATCATCGACAAAATAGAAAAGAGGATAGAGAAGAGTGTTACAATGATAAAACCATCTCAATGCAATAGAAAATTTCACCACAACATCGTCAATACCTTTATAGTCTCATTGAAGAGTTGTAGACACCTTATGCTCAATACATCCAATAGTCTAACATATGAAAGCTTGCATTACACTTCACAAATTCATACATTACAGTTCTATGACTCACATCATTCACATCACACTCATATATCTTATCATCCCTCAACAAAACACATATTTATCATAGTTGTCGCGAGACTGGTGCTGGTACTGGTACAAGAGACTAGTTTTGGTACCGATATGAATTTTTTTTTAAAATAGGAGATGAGGGTACTTGGAGATGCCATTTTCTTTTAATATACATAAAAATATAAAATATAAAAAAATTAATAATTTATAGAAAATATGATGACATTGAACTTTCAAAACAAGAGTAGTAAAGTTTAACAATGAACATTAACTTTAAACACATAAATGTCATTGCATCAAAGAGTCAAAGAGTTCATACTTCATATTTCATAATCATAGTTCACATTTTGATTTGACATTTGCATATTTGATATTTAATATTCGATTACATATTGAAATTCAGATACACAAACAAAAAAAAAAAAAAAAGTTCTATCATCTACACCAAATCATGATCATCCATGTCAAGGTCCTCAGCTATGATGCTCTCCAAATGCTCATTACTCTCTAACTCGGGTTCCTCTATTGGTAGTAGAACTGGGGGTAAATCACTAAGGCCATCTTACCTAGCAACGGCTAGAAATCTATTGTGGCCTTCCTCAGACGTCAACACAAGCAGCAATGGGAAATTTTATCGCCTAAACCGTGGTCATGAGTCTTAGACACGTCAAACAAACACTATACATTATGCTTTGATTTTGAAAGTTTCAAATTTTATAACTTTTTAAGGTTTTTTTTACGGGAGATGTCATTTTTTGCAACAGGATACGTGAGGGTAATCGGGAAACTCCAGCGAAAGTCTCCAAGTGACAGGACGCATCTCCAAAGACGTCTCTGATACTGAACACACGTCTCCATCTCCAAGACGAGTCTTTGAGGGGGGAGACGCATCTCCCGGTAACTATGATATTTATACCATCTTCAACCTTGAAAACATTCTCCAAAGTTAGTTATGTACCTCAACCATGTAAATTCAAATTGGGTTGGCACCAAAACATTCCTACAATGGAAAGGAATGAAGGAGGACCACAACACACCTTAGCTAGGACCCAAATCCATTCATACATGCCACGTTTTGCTTCCACAAACACCAAAGAAGCTTCACAGCTAGTGTAAACACCCAAGATCAACCAAACCTATGTTAACACCATTAAAACTTAATTACACACTTCCTCAAATCCAAATACGAATTGTGGACCACACACCACACTTGAACATGATCTATAATATTCCACCAATAACAGGCGAAATCCATCAAATTCCTTTGCAACAACTTTCACTTGAAGAATGTAATTCAAATACTATTTCAGAGTGCTTTTATAAATTTATGTCACTTAATTACCTAAGATTGTGTAACAAATAATGTATAAGAAACTACAAGATCATGTAACAAATAATGTAGAAGAAAATATCAAAAACATATCTTAAATTCCATAAAATTCTCACTTACATGAGACACTAGGAAAAAAATGTTCCTTGAAGTTAAGTCCATGGTAATATTATTGTAGTTTTGATGGGTTTTTTTCCTACTCAAAATCTAGATACCCTTTTTTAGAAAGTCTCCTACAAACAAAACCTCTATAGGGTGCCAAAATTCATATAGTTAGTGAAGAATTCATAACAAAATAGAGTGAGGATAAGACCAATACATGATAAGTGGATCTTCACTCCTTATTTGAGATATTTAAGGATTAAGGGGATTTAATTTTAGATCCCTAAAAGGATGAACTAATTATAATCTCTCTTAAGAATAAAACATCCTTGAATTTATATGAGATAATCAATTATTCTAAAACTATCTATTGATTAAGACATTTCATTATGATATAATTTTAGACTTAATTTTTCTATCATTGACTTGAATCGTGTTAGCCATTAGTAGAAAGAAGGATTAAATAATGTATAAATGTAAATCAAGTCAGGTCTAGGTAGAAAGAATCATACATAATTGTTAGTATTATGATACTTGTATATATTTACAATGGATCATTAACTTATTAAATTTATTTCTAATCAAATATTCATGTTAAAAGTGTATTGAGTTGTTGAAAAATAACTACTATTGGTGCCTTTTATCTTGTGCATAGAAGGCAATAAAGGTTTTGGATGATAGTACCTCAGAAGGCAATTGGGAAATTATGTGTAGAGCTCCTTGATCTAACAAGATTCAAGATGTTTTTAGGAACTTGATTTCAACCTTTTGGAATGATCATACTTGTCTGTCATCAAATAATAGAGATGTTATTAAACACATGATTAGGCCCAATAATAATCAATAACATACAAATCAATGGCTAGACATAACACAATATGAGATGTATGTGATGTTCTATAATTCAAATCCACATATAAAGATTGGGAAAACAATGTTTGAAAGGTTAAAGCAATATTATGCGAAGACAAACAAGGTTTTTGAAATTTTTTGTTGTCATTATCATATTGAATTTGATCTCTACTATCAGATGTTTTAAAGCAATATTATGTGAAGACAAACAAGGTTTTTGAAATTTTTTGTTGTCATTATCATATTGAATTTGATCTCTACTATCAGATGTTTCAAAACATTAGAGAAGAAAGTGATGGTTTTTAGAACACACCTCTTAAATAGCTAAGTCAGTTCATAGCATCCATCCTATGTGATAAATCAGATGATGATAATGCAACCAGTCAAATAAGCTGCATAAAATTACTTTTTGAAGCATGTAGAAATTTGGCTAAAATGTCTTTAAGAGACAAAGATACCGACTTGACAAAGTTTGTAAATTGCAAGAGTTATATGTTACAAGTACATCAAGTTTCATACCAAAAGTGGCAAAAAATCATCAAGGTTAGATTATATAAAAGAGGAGATACCTATTGGAACATTTATGGGAAAGTTTTGTAAATTGACACAACCATACATATAAAATTATTTCTTTTATATGCGGCAAGTACAACAATTTAAAACATTAATACATAATTTCCTACTTGGAACAATGTTATCAATAGTTGACTTTGCAAAGAATTACTCTTTTGTACATCAAAAAGATTCAATCACAATAATTTTTTTAGAGCAAATCACTATATTATGGTGCGTGTGTGTTATCATCATGCACAAATAGATTTGGATAGTGTTGACAATACATCTGAGGCATGAGGCACTAAGAAAGAATATCACTTCTATATTAGTGATGACAAATAACATGACATCCTATTTGTACATTGGTTCAAGAAGTTTTTTGAATATTTGGAAATTAGGGGTGTCAAAATTGGAAAGAATTTTGTATGGTCAGATGGTTGTGCTTCATAATTCAAATCGTCAAGGCCATTTTATGCACTATCTAGATATCATCGAAATAACAACATACCACATGTTTGGATATTCCTTGAGAGTGGGCATGGAAAGGGTGAATATGATGGTGTAGGAACTTGCATCAAACGTGCTCTAAGAAAACATCAAATGAATTATGAGGGAGATAGCATAAAAGATGCACATGATGTTGTTGAATGGTCTCTGAAACATTTTGCATCAAATGAGATCGATACATATTCAACAAACAACTGGTACATTCCACATAAAGTGGTTTGGTAGATATTAGGTATGTTTTTGTTTGAATTTAAATCTTTATATATACATATATGTGTATATTCAAAAAAAATTTATTTTAGTTTGAATATATTTATATTTTTATTATTTTTTAATGCAAAATAAATTTTGTAGGTGTGGATAGAGGATCAATGCATGGATGCAAAAGGGTAGAGAAAAACAAGATCTTTGCATTTTGTCATGAGTACATATATAGTTTCTCGTGGATATTGCACACTAGGGATTACTCATGTTTTTGTTATGAATGCATTTTAGAAAACTATGATGAATGCAACAACCAACAAGGAGGATATGTTAGTGGATGGAATTTGGTGCCACTAGATGTTAGTGATGCATACAATGAAGATGAAGATGAAAGTTTTAAAGACATTCCTTTGATTTCAAGGGATTGATTAAAAAAAGTGTATATATTTATTCATATTGTGCATGTACAAGCTTGTGTAAATTTGAAACTTAATCATTTATTAAATGTTTTTTGGCTACTTTTTTAAAGTAAATGTATATATACAGTAAATGATAGTGAAACTCTATTTTTTTACAAATTTTCCATAGAAATTTGTAGTAGGAGATGTTTTTACAGTCATAGCATAGCCTAGAAACATAGGTGGTGTTAGTTATTATTTATTGTGTTGCACAAAAAAGAGACAAAAACAAGCAAAATGAGAAACAAATGATGCAGTGTTGTTTCCCATAGGTCTAAATAAATAAATAGATTCTCTTGTATGCTTTATCGATTAGATGTATATTTTGAGTTTGTGACTTGTATTGACCTTGTAAATGTTATGTCTTACCTTGGAGTGTTGGTTCCCATAGTTTCAGTTGAAAGTGCAAGGGACATATCTTAAACAAGTCAAAATTGTTCAACATGGGATTCATTTTATTGATTATCAACTTGAGAACAAAGTATATCAATATAGCTACCTAGTAATTGTTAGAGTAATCATGCATTAGATAATCTTTAATTAATTATGTCTAATTTATTCTCATGCACTTAAGCAAAACTTAGAATAATTTTTTATGATTTTATTATTTGAGCTAATATTAGATCATTATATCATATCTCATGTGTTGTTGGCACTTGTCAAGATTTGATCTTTTTCTCATTTAGGATTTTTCTCTTATAAGCACTCAACCCTCATTATATTATCACTTTGGAGATTTATTCTTGAACTCTCAACCTTTAAGGACTTTTATTTAGCTTAAAAATTTTTGAAGTTCATTCTATACCTTTTTCTTATTGAGGAATATTGTATATATTGTTTGCAAATCTTTTGCGTGGAAGATGTTTTTGTTCATGGTTTGATCATGTGGCTTGTGTTGGTGATGCAAGAGCATCCAGTGGTGTAAGGGCAATCCTACATCACCCAAAAATATATTTACTTTCATTTAGATTTTTGTAGATGTTTTTGCATTTTTGGATACCTTTTTCGTCGAAGAAGTCACAACTTTCAAAATTGTTTTTCTACTTTTTCTGCTCAACTGCTATTTTTAGCATTGTATGAATTTGAAGGCGTGAGGAGAAAAAAATTTAAAGGAAGCTTTAGGACGGAAAGATAAGCACTTTGGCGAAACAATCAGATCAAGATCATTCACGGTTCAAAAGTTAATTCAAGTTTCAGTTTCTATTTTTTGCCCTACAAAATCTTGGAAGCCAATTTTGAGGTACGTAGAGGCTCCGGAGGGGCCCGAAAATTTGCGAAAAACGAAAGTGGTTAACCTTTAGGCCCCACTTTCTATCACTTCATTTTCGCAAGACCTTTCTGAAAAGGTATTATGATTGAAGATCTGACAATTACAAGTTAAGTTAGGGCTTCCAGAAGTTTGTGCATAATTAGAATGTTGTTTTTGGGAGAGAGGGGACTATTTATAGGTAGTTTCTGATTTTTGTGAGTATTTTTTGGGGAAAGAAGATCGCATGTTGCGAAAAGGGGAATTTCTGTAACTTTTTGTAATTTGCATGTATTGCAGAACTTGAGGATTTGAGATTCTCTGCATGTAAGAATTTCATGTTTTGAAAATAATAAGATTATTGGATTTCTGTGTCTTGGGTTGCACCCTCATCAGTTGGGATGGTCTTTCAGAGCTCTTTACATCTATCCATGTGTTTTTTCTAGATTTCTCTCTAAGTGCACTTTATTTAGTTTTTTGGGTTTTAGCACTCTAGTGAATTACTTGGACCTCTTAGCTTCTAGGAAATTGTTTGAGTGGGATGACTCATTTTTTGTTGTTTTTTATGTATTTCTATTATTCTATCCTATTTAGGCATTGTAGACATTTTTTTCATGCACATTCTCTTTTGTAGATGCACTAAGATAAAGTGTCATTCTTGTGTATACTTTTTGGTGATTTTGTACATCTTGTTGTGTCATTTGTATTTGCACTATAATATAAAGTGCCATGGGGGGGTTTGATGTTTTCCTTTGGTTTGTCATCACACCTTTGTCAAGTGAATTTCCCTTCCATGATAGTAATGAATCCAAGTGATTCTTGTCTCATGTGTATGTGCCTTAGTTTGCACACCCTTTTATTTGCAGGTTGTTTCTCCTACATGCACTTCTTGGTTTCACGCAATTTTAGTATACCTATCATAGCTCTCCCTTGTTAGAATCATGGGGGGGGTTCTATTGTTGGTGTTAATACTTCCTTGGTTTCGCGTTGGAGTGATCTATGTATCTAGTTCTTGTTCCTATGTACTTTCAGATGCAACATACATCAATGGTTGGTTACATGCATTTCAATCAGATGGATCATTTACCATATAGACACTCTTACATCTCTATTTTGGGAGGTTCTTCATTTCAACACCATATAAATCATCATTTGATAGCAGACTACAGCTTCGTGCTTAAGCGATGTTCTACATGTTCCTCTTTTATTTAGGGCATTATTTTGGTTGGAGGCTTCTTAGTCCTTCACCTTGATTTGAAGGCTTTTTCATTCCTTCATTCGCCTTTCTCTTTTTTGGAAAAGATTTTTCATGAAGTTTTCTTTTTTTCTCTAGTTGTAAAAGATCTATTGTTTGTACATGGGTACCTCACTAAGCCTTGTTTGTCACGACCCATCTTGTATTCTTATTAGGGTTTTTAACTACTCCTTAATTTCATCTTAAAGGGGGTGTTAGAGTAATCATGCATTAGCTAATAATTAATTCATCTTTAATTAATTATAAGTCTAATTTATGTTCATATACTTAAGCTAAATCTAAGAGTGCTTTCACGTTTTTACGATTTTTATCTTATAAGCACTCAACCCTCGTTGTATTATCACTTTAGAGATTTACTCTCGAACTCTCAACCTTTGAGAACTTTTGTTTTCCTTAAAGATTCTTGAGGTTCATTATGTAGCTTTTTCTTGTTGAGGAAGATTGCATATATTGTCTGCAGATATCTTGCATGGAAGGTATCTTTCTTCATCATTTGATCATGTGGCTCGTGTTTTTCATAGTTCTAACAATAATTGCTACCACCCAATCCCTTCATCTAGTTCCATGTGCATGTGGACATCATAAGTGGAGACTAGATGGTTATGATAATCAGAGAATATTACATGTTATTGAAGAGCGAGCTAAACCACTTGAATTGGTCTAAATAACATTGTGTCACGGGTGGACTTGGACAATCTACACAAATTGTAGGACTCCAAATTATATTAAATTGTGGTTTTTGTCTCTATATAATGTGGATAAGTTTTTTGTTATATTATTATTTATTTATTTAAAGTGATTGTGCATATCCAAGACATAAATTTTATAATTGATTAAATAAAATATGCATACCAAAACATAACATTGATAATTGATTAAAAAAAACAAAAAGCCTTCTTAATAAACCCAGTTTAAAATTATCATTTGATTCTTGCATTTCATGAGACCATGTGCTTTAGGAATTCTTTCAAATAATTAGTGTACCTTTCTATTCTCATACATTTTTTCTAAAGAATGTATGGATGTTTCCCTATCTTTATCAATAGTGAAAGAAGGATGGAAGCATTGGGATGGATAGAATATATTGGAAATGAGTAAAAATATACATATTTCTCTCAAATTGAAAAACCATTCACATTACACAAAAATCTATTACATGATATTGGCTTTATAAAGCCTTTATTTCTCACACAAAACCATTTATGAGAGCATAACCCCCAAAACTAACTTTGTAAATTAGCATAGCATTGTTAATTTATTTGTTTACTTATAACTCCCAATACTAGCCTTTATTTTTCTGCTTATTTGCATTATTTTTAATGCTTCCCATATCTAACTTTCTTTATAGGTATTTAGCCTTATTGTGATCCAAACTGTGATTTTTAGCATTATTTTTATGCTTCGTGTATCCAACATTTTTTCATCTTCCTGATGATGGATCAATGAGTGTGATCCAAAACATTTATTTATAGAACATACACTTGATTTGATGAACAATCTTTTGAATACGATATGAACCATGGAAAACTCATGTTAACTAATTTATGAATGGTAAATCAAACATCTCTAAAGTAATTAAAATATCTCTTAAATAAATTAAAATTTACATACAAGAGTAAAATAGCTAATATAATAAAACTAGTATGGATATATTCAATACATCTACTTAAAAAACTGTGTATAGATGTCAAGTATTCAATTATTTGATTTTACTTCAAAAATATTTAACAATTATTTTATTTTATTTACATTATTCACTTTATTTTTATTTGAAAGAACTATTTTTATTTACTTAAAGAAAATTATTTAATTCTATTTATTTTAAAATTATTTAATATTTTTTGTGATATTTTTACATTTTAAACTTTATTTTTATTTGTATGCAAATTATATATTTGTATGTTACTTTTTTAACGTTTAATTTTATAATTACAATTTTTTAATATATTTGAATTGTGTTTTTTTTTGTGGCACATGATAACATCATGAGACTCCTTGATGTCAATATATATATATATATTTTTTTTTAATCTAGAGAAAAATAAAATAACTCTTAAGAAAATTAAAAAGTTATTTCTAAATTATCAACAGAACACTATCCACACCTACATCTCACTCAAAACTAGTTTTGATTGTCATCCCACATTCAAATCTTGACATAAAATCTAGACAAACTATAACAAATATGTCATTCTACATAAATTTTTGATTTAAAAGCACTTATACGTCTCAATCTTGCTCCAACTCTTAACAATGAATCCCCATAATAACAAATATCTCAATTATAGTATAGAAAATTTATGAAACTCTAGCACAATACAAGATTGTGAAGTAGAAAAAAGATAATTGCATTACCTTTTCTCTAATTAATGTGGTCTCTATAAAGAATTTCAAATACCACTTGTAAATACCCAACCCCCTTTTATAGATGCTTCATAACTCGATACCTACTTGTATCACATTAACTAAATTAAGTGATATATTATATCACATTTTAATTATTTAAAAAAACACCAATGATAAAATATTGCTTTATAAATAAGCTTACATTGCTGATTTAAAATGCACTCCAATTGAAATAAAGTGGTCAATACATTGATATAGTGTAGTGAATAGTTTTGGTCTCCCTTTTACTATGATTGTGTTGAAGGGAAAAAATACTATATTAGTATATCAATTATTTGAATATACAAAAAGAAATGTGTCATGGCCAGAGAGCTACAATGCTCCTAGGTATCACTCCAAACAATGAAAACAAAACAATGAAAATAGGAGCATGACATACTGCTAGATTAGGTTTAGAGCCCAAAGTCTATAGAGGTGTCATCTAATTGTATCATACCCAATCCTTCCAACAAGTTGTTGAAGCATTGCCATAGCTGACAGTATCTTGTGTTTGGGAGCTCAATGTGTTGTCCTCATCATGAATAATTTTGGGCCCATCCACAGTCCTCTAAAGATGAGTTGATTATGCATCTTCAATGCGCTTTGCAACTCCTCCTATGGGCAGTGCACTATTTATAATGCTCTTCACATCATACCTGCTCATGTACAACTTTGTGACAACATTGAGGCATCGGAATTTGATGGCAGCAATGTCATATGCCTCAGTTGCCAATGGCAACAATGTCATATGCATCTTCAATGCGCTTTGTAAATCCAATGCAATTATTCCATGTTATCCTATTATTTTAATTTTCTTTGAGAATTTATGATACAAAGCATTTAGTGTAGGGCAATCTTGTATCACTCAAAAAAAGTGTTTTTTTCTTATTTTCTTTAGTTGTTTTGAGTCCTATGATGGCACTTAAGGGTGTAAGACAGTCAGAAGTCAGAAAAGGTAATAAATGGTCATTGTTTTTAGTAAGTCAATCTAAACGGGATCGTATGGATCTGAAAATTTACCCCAAGGAGCAAAATTGAAAAATATTTCTAGTGGTGAAAAAGTCGTCTCAATACCCTGTACGGTTTGGGAGATATTAAAGTTTCCGTCCTAAGAAATTTCTCCTATGCAGCTTCAAATTCAAATATGAAAACCTTAGAAACCCTGAAACAACTTGAAAAATCGACGAAACGATCTCCAATGGTTTTTGCATTGTAGATCTCTTCGACTTTCGATAGCTTTCCAATGATGTATTATAATATCAAATCGTACACCCAGATCAAAAGCTATGGCACCACGAACCCGCCCCACTAAACAATGAATTTCACTAAAATATCTTCTTGGGCAAGAAATCAAATGAGGGGACTTTTGGTGCCAAAACAAAAGGGAAAGTTACACTTTCTAGAACATTCTAGGGTACTTATTGGGTAAAATAAAAGGGTTAAATGGAGGTTGTAGAAGGTGGCTCCATTAGTGCAAATTTTGCAGACTAACATAGGCTCTTATGGCAAAATCAAGAACTACCACTTAATGCATTCTATTATATGAATTCAAGGAGTTTTCAATAAACTAGTATCACATGCTAAATTAGAAATTAGAAATAGCATTTCCCCTATGATGTCTTTTCCTAGGGATTTTGGTCTTGGAACAACAAAGCAAGGCCGTTACACAACCCTATCCAAGTCCACCAAGTGGTCCAATTGTTGAGACAAATCAGGGGGTAATTGACCCCGATCCAACATGTCCCAGTCTTGAAGATGATCTAAAGCCCATTTAGCCAAACCATCTGCAACACCATTCCATTCTCTAGGAATATGAGTAAAAGTAACTAACTCCAGAGAAGTACAAAGGTTGAGAATCTCTTCCACAATCAGATCCAACTATCAACTAACATCATCTAAATTCCGCCTATTCAACAGGTTCACAACAACCTGGGAATCAGATTCACAAATGAACCTGCGCCACCCCAATTGACTTCCACGCTTCACCGCCACAAGGATTGCCTGAGCCTCCATAAGATTATTAGAATGAAAACCCTTATACACTGAGAAGATAAACTGAACATCACCAAAGCTATCCCGACCAACCCCACCAATACCAGCATGACCAGGGTTTCCACGAGAAGAGCCATCAGTATTAAGCTTGAGGATCCCCTGAGGAGGAGGGAACCATCTGCCCTCCCTATTCACCTTTGGGGTAGGATGACGACATCTGTTACGCCAGAGTTGTTGTTGCGGAGGAGGAAGATGAAGGCGTTTAAAATAGTCAACATCAAAAGGGGCCACCGAAATAGACAGATCACACTTAGCAGCAACAATTTCACCCAAGGAATGCAAAATTTTCTGCCACAGATGAGGGGCCACCAATAACACATCCTGAAACACCCGATGATTCCTCTCCAACCAAAGATTCCAAATAATAAAGGAAGGGTCAATCCCCTAAGCAGCTTGAAGAAAGGAAGTAGAAACAGGGGCCCTACCCCAACGATCCACAAACTCTGCTAACGAGCAAACATGCCAGCAAGGCGTATTCCACACCCCCCACCAAAAATGTCAAATCTCCCTAGCATAAGATCATTGAAAGAAAAGATGAGAGACACTTTCCTCCGAATTACAACATAGCACACATCTAGAGGGACCTTGGAATCCACACTTGCAAAGATTATCCCAAGTAAGACGCCTGCTCTGAGCCACTAACCACATGAAGAAATTGCACTTAGGCCAAGCCAACTTATGCCAGACTTGCTTCCACCAAGGGACCTCCATATCTCCATACAATTTCCTACCTAGTTGCTTATAGCCTGTAGACAAAGAGTACTTCCTAGACCTATCAGAGCCATCCCAAGCCAAAATATCTGAGCCCCGTAGAGAATTACAAGCACGGGAGTCCAAAAGCTGAGCAAGCTCGCACCTGCACCCCTCGGCCCCCCCAGAAGGCCATTCAGTAGGATGCTTCCAACGAAAGGTAACCATAGAACCACTATGCTCAGCAATCTTGTAATGCTCCATGGTGTCCCAGCCAGCAGTAGTAAAAACATCACAGAGGGGTTGAAGATGAGGATAATCAGAAAGAAAGGGAGGGTGACCATCCCAAGCATCAAACCAAAAAAGAGCCTAAGATCCTAAGTGACAGATCCAGAAAAGAGCACACTTAAACAAATGAGCCCCCCCTTTCAAAGTATTCCAAATAATAGAGCCCCTCCCCTCCAGAGGATAGCGGGGGACCTCAAAAGAAGCAACACCTCTAAGATACTTATGGTTAAGAATCTGAGCCCATAACTGGTGCTGATTAGTGCACCAACGCCAATAAAGCTTAGCAGCAAGAACCTGGCCATTTAGAATAGCAGAACGTAAGCCGAGACCAAATTTTAAGACAATTAAATCAATCTTTAAAATATCTATTTATATATATAGTACTATTTAAAAATTTAATATTTTCACATTATCTAGAAATCACACAAACTCATATTGAATAGATTTTAACATGATAAATTATAATTAATAAAACATAAACATGTGTTGACGTTTAAACCTAACTATAAGAGGCGACAACAGTAGCCCCACAAATCTCATAATAACCTATGGAAAAAAAAAAATCTCATAATAACCCAAATTCTCCACAGTGAAATAAAGAAAAGAAACAAAGGTAACTAGCAAAAATAAAAAGAAGGGACTGCAGGCAACTAATATATGATAAAACCAGTCATGAAGATATCTACTCACCCAAATATACTGTAGAAGGTTTGAACGATTGTCCAGAATTCATGGCCACAATGACAAACAAAAAATATTTTGATCAATATACATGAAAGACTCTTGACATTTGTATAAACCAAATCTTTTTAGCCCTCTAGAATTGATCCATAAAACAATCCAAAATATTTCAAACAGAAAAACTGATTCAGGAATTAGCACTCAATTCAAAACGCCCATTTAGATTCTTAATACTCACCTCGTCAACCCTTTCGGGTCTGCCGATCCTGCAGCTCTTATCCCAGAGATGAGCTTCATATCTCTTTGTCCATCTATGCCTGCAATGATACCAACAAATTACCTCTTTAAAACCAGCTTGATCTCTATGTTTTCATTGTATTTAAGGTAGTTCAAAACACCATCTAATGGCCAAGAATTCACTGTCAAAAGTACCTGATAATTCATAAAATCATAAGCAAAGTTATAGATAGTATCAAGGAGCTTGCAGTATCAATTGGTCAAGGATCAACTACTCTTCAAAGTAGTAAAATAACAGAAGGATTTAGATATATATACCTGGTAACTCCACGGTAGATAGAAGTCCTTTGTTGACGCAGGAGCTATATAATTTTGGCTTTTTTTTGTCTTGTTTTGTTCCTTGTGATTTTTGGCTTGTATGGTATACTGGGGAACCCGCGCAGCTATCAAATGGAGGTTTGAAATTTGAAAGTTCAAAAAAAACACCAAACCATATGTATAACCACAGCCAGGCAAAAGATTCTATTGAAGAGAAATACAGTTAACAATTCCGTTATCAAATAAGATTACAACTTGGTTGAAAGAGGAGAAGATGGCGCATGGGATAGGAGGAGGTAGTTAGAGGGAAAGATATATCGATAAAAAGCAGGCAGATAGCAAAAGAAGCTAGCACAGGAAAACCAACTTCCATAAAATCAGATCGATAGGCAAAAGAATGGTGTGCTGGACATACGCAGAAAAGGAGGAGGAAACCGTTACAAATCGCAGTTGGGAAAAAGAAGAGACCATCGTGGGAGTGAGGCAGTGAAGGGTTTTTGGCGCAGGAAGGCAAATTGGGAAGATAGAAGCGAGGAAAAAGAAGCTGAGGTGGCATCGTTTCAGGCAGCCTCCGGAATTGAATTGATGACTAAGCATAAAACTCTACCTTGCATGATTTAAAAGTTTCTAAGTATTCTCTTGTATTGCGCTGAAAAAAAAGTAATTTTGTCTTTTCCTTTGTATTGATGTTGTATAAGCGCAGCTTGCTGGGCGTATGCCTCTATGAATAATGGAGAAATTGGTGTGAGCTTAGGGGAAGTTCTAAAATTTCTTTGCAATGAGTAGTCTTTGTTCTTCAATTCCTTACCGTGATTTATGTTTACTGTCCAACTGTGAAAGGGAGTGTTGTATTGGTTGTCCTTCCTCTTTAGTTTTCATTAGTTGAATGGATAGAGTGACATTGCACGTTAAAGTTAGGACTGAGTGTTGTATTTGCTGAACTACTCCGGCTGGTAGCTTGTGTCAATCTTTGAAAGGTTCACCATTTTCCTGTATCTGTTGTTAGTGTTTGATTTTTAACCTTTGCCATCAATTTTATGTGTCAGGGCCATAAGTGATTAGGCAGGGTAGAGTTGGGTAAAATGTCGCCAAGAAGAATGCCAAGAGGAGGTGCCAGAAGAGGCATGGAGGAAGGGATTTTTTAAATGTTGCAGAACCTCATGGCAAGAATGGAAGCCATGGATCAGGCATAAAGAAGAGGGTTACCTGTGGGAGATATAAGCGATAATGAAGAAGAGGAGTAACCAGCCAAAGAAGAGGTGGTTCATGGAGAAGGAGAAGACCTTGATGGGGTTGAAACGAGAATAATAAGAGCAGTCATGGGGTTGGAGCCAAGCCCAAGATAGAGGTTCTCATCTACTCGGAAGTCTCAACGGAGAAGAACTTATTGATTGGATAAATGATCTTGATAATTTTTTTGAATACGAATAAGTGGCAGAGGATAAAAGAGTTAAGTTTTCATGCACGACACTCAAAGGCCATGTTGCTATGTGGTGGGACTATGTTCAGTCAAAAAAATGAAAGAAGAACGAAGAAAAAATAACTTCTTGGGATAGAATGGTTGCCAAGCTGAAGGCTAAGTTTCTTCCTGGAGACTACCAAACTAACCTGTTCAAAAGGTTACAAAACCTCAAGCAGAAAAAGATGAGTGAAAGAATATACGATGAGTTCTACAAGGTCATGATTCAGTCAGGGCATAGTGAAGAGGATATGAAGAAGGTAGCTAGGTACCTCAATGGATTGTGGAACAGTTTAAAGATGAATTGAGTCTTTTGTCACCTACCAAGGACAAGGAAGAGGCTTTCCAGGCAAGTGCTTTAAGTGTAACAAGTTTGGTCACAAGAGTTGGGAGTGTTCTAAGTTCACACAAGAAGGCCACACAAGGCTAGAGAGAAGTAATCAAATTGCGCAAGCAAACCAAGAGAGTGTGGGGTCACCTTCTCATAACTTAGAAGAACCTGAGACAAGATTTTTTTCTATTCAAAAGAGTATTGTTGAAGCCACCAAAGGAGAGTCTAGAACCTGTGCAAAGGAGAGCTTTATTCAAGACCAATTGCAAAGCTAAAGGTAAGAGCTATAAACGTATTAATGATAGTGGTAGTACAAATAATCTTGTGTCAATTGAAATGGTGAACAAGCTAGGTCTTACTAGAATTAAACATCCAAACCCCTATCAAGTTTCTTGGTTACAAAAGGGGCATCAGTTATTGGTAAATGAGCAAGTTTCAATAGAGTTTCAAATAGGTAGCACTGTTATGTGTGCATCATGCCCATGGATGTTTTCCATGTGCTTCTAGGTAGGCCTTGGCAGTTTGATAGGAGAGTCCTACATGATGGAAGAAACAATACCTACACTTTTCAGAAGGATGGTCAAAAACATACATTGTTACCCTTGAGAGGAGAAAGGGATAATAAGAGCAGCAATAGTAGCAAGTTTATGTTGGTGAGTGGCAAAGAGTTTTTGCATTATATGAAGAAGGAAAAAGTGGGATATGCATTGGTGCTTAACCCTAAGATTGCACCTATCTCTACGAAGCTGGATGATTTACCAAAGGAGATACAAGACATATTGAAAGAGCATATGGATATTGTGGTATATGATTTGCTGAATGAGTTGCCTCCAATGAGGAGTATTAATCACCATATGGATTTGGTTTCAAGGGCTAGCCTACCAAACAAGGTTGAATACAGATTGACTCTGAAGGAGAATGAGGAGAAATTAGAAAGCAGGTTGAAGAGTTTTAGAAAAAGGATTGCTAAGGGAGAGTCTTAGGCCGTGTGTGGTACCAACAGTCTTAGTACCCAAGAAAGGTGATTGGCGAATGTGTACGGACTCCAAACCAATCAATAAAATTACCTTCAGATATAGGTTTCCTATTCTGAGGATGGATGATTTAATGGATTGCTTAAGTGGTTCTATGTATTTTTCAAAGATAGACTTGAAGAGTGGTTACCATCATATTAGGATCAGACCTAGGGATGAATAGAAGACAGCGTTTACAACTAATGATGGTCTTTATGAATGGTTGGTTATTCCTTTTGGGCTTACAAATGCACCTAGTACTTTTACGAGGCTTATGAATGAAGTCTTGAAACCATTCCTGGGGAAGTTCATGACAGTCTATTTGGATGATATATTGGTTTTTAGCAAGTCTAAGGAAGAACATCTAGAGCACTTAACACTGGTTATAACATGGTTGCATGAAGAGAAGTTATTGATCAACCTCAATAAGTGCACTTTATGAAGGCTAACTTGGTTTACTTGGGTTTTGTGGTATCCAGAGAGGGATTGAAGATGAACATAGAGAAGGTTAAAATGATGGACGAGCATCCGGGTGCATGGACAATCCTGCACAACCAAAAAAAAAATTACTTTTTATGTTTGTGTTTTGCTTTGATTTTTTTTCTTGCAGGCATTATTATTTTAAATCCTCAAATCATCCAACACAATGAAGTTTAATGTTGGGATTGTTGTGAGTGGGTATTTGTTGTAAAATTGTAACTCCATTTTTAAAAATTTGAAATCGCATGGTTTTAGAGGATTGGAAGGATGGGTGTTGATGGAATGGAGAGAGTGGGTGTAAGGAGGGAAGACTATTTTTGAATGGTATTTTAATTCTCAAGCCAAGAAGAGGAAAACCACGTCCAAGAAAGGGTGAGAGAGCATTCTAGAAGTTTGACTGGCATGGTAAAGGAAGAGGGTTGTAATTGTGAGACCCAATATCAGTAAAACAACCATAAATTTCTCATACAATAACGAAATTAATAATTTCAAAATGATCTCGAAAGCTGGAACTAAGGTACACCAAACCCAGAAATCATTTGAGAAGATTTTGAAGAATGAGAGCATTGATGAATAGAAAGTGACAGGTTTAAAAAGCTTTTGGTGAAGAAAATAGATGTTGGGAATGTAAGAAATGGTGATTGTTTCGAGTTAATCCTCACTATGGTTTTTTTCCATTCTGCGTTTTCCACGTAAAAAATTAGGTGTCTTATGTGCTTTGTGTTTCATGTTTTCTTGATGATTCTATTTATCTTAATTATCATATGCATTGGGTTAATTGGATGGTGTTTGTTCAATAAGTTTAAGGATATATTGGTTCACCCCCCTCTCACTATATTGGATATTTAACACAACTATGGTCATAGTGTTGATGACCTCATGAGTAGGAGATCATGATTTTGTTCTGCCTCCGAGAAAACCTGACACAGGAGCTATAAAATTTTGGCTTGTTGTTTTTGTTGTTTTTGTTGTGTATGGTGAATGGGGGACCCACATAGCTATCAAATAAAGGATTTAAATTTCAAAGCTTAAAAAAAAACCCAAACGTATGCATAACCGCAACCAAGAAAAGATAAATCAGGTAAAAGATTATATCGAAGACAAATACAGTTAACAATTCCGCTATCAATTAACATTACAATGTGGTTGAAAGAGGAGAAGATGGCGCATGGGATAGGAGGTAGTTATCAGGAAAGATATGTTGGAAGTGGAACAACACTGAGAGGGGCAGGGGGGGGAGGGGTGAATCAAGGTTGTAAAAAACTCTTCAATAAAAACTTATGCAAACTCTTATGACAAATAATGTTGTTTGAAAAACATATAGATTGTGATCAGCAAAAGCATAACAGACTTGAATGGATAAAATCATCAAACCATAACATCATTGTTCATATTACCAGACAAGACAAATACTTTCATTTTTTTAGGAGACAATAGATTTATAATTCCACCATGAAGAAAAGACAACGTATTGTGCAAGAACACATATCAGAGCATTAAAACAACTTTTTCAGTATAAACAAAGAAGAATAGATTGAGAAAAAGATATAACATAGACACACAAAGATGCCGAGTGGAAAACCCTCCAGGCGTAGAAAAACCACTCCAAATTTCCTTGTAGGCTTTATCTTAAAAAATATTACAACAATATTCTGAGCACCAACTCAGTCCTTGATACAATCTGAAGCACCAACTTCAATAGGGGTATCAAAACCTTTTTCAAATATCTCTTACATGTAGTGTTCTTTTGCAAAGTAAGGACCTTATAACTGCACTGTATGTGCAATCCTAAAATCTCCACTGTACAAAATAAATCATACAATGATAACAATTACAATGTATAAACTCGGCTCATTTTTCCACAAAACTTAAACCAAAACTGAATCTCTATTTTGAAAACCAGAGTCAGCAAAAATATGTCTTTACTTTTTCATTTACAAAATCTTTCAATAGAAACACCTCTCCTTTATTTTTCGTATATCTCACACACATCTTCCACTTTTACAGTTCTCTTTTTAAATGACTTACAACCCGTTATTGAAGATACCAGAATCAAAACAATTATATAATTCCAGAACTCGAATCCATTAACCAGGGTTTGAACATTCACCAGTATTGAACCCAATACCAGTCATATCTTTATGCTATTTTTCTTTTCCAAGTATCTCATTCAAGTGAATAGTACTCTCATAACCTTCCACTTTGTTTTTTTAGATTGACAACCTGTTGTTCAAGAATTTGAATCTTTTTATCTTTATCAATAAGAACAGACTGAAGAGTATCCACCATTATTTTAGAATCATCAAGCTCAATTTGTAAACTAGTGACCAAACTATCTGAACTATGGTCTCTATCTGAATTATGTTATTGAGAAACAATATGTTTCTTTAATCTTTTTATTTCTTGAAGAGCACAAAGTAATTCAATTTCATAGTTTTCTACCTCAGACTGTTTTTCAAATTCTTTATATGGTGTCTCCTTTGATTCTTTGTTTGAGACCTTTTGAGTTTCAACTTTAGCCATACATAAAGTTAAGCCTTCATCATCCAGTGAGCCATCAGACTCAAGATCTGAATCTTCTTTCGAAAAAAGACTTTTTTTTAATTGAAAGTTTAACTTCTTTTTAGGATAGTAAGTTTTTTTCTTAAGCTCTCTTTCTGGTTTTTCATCTTCATAAGACTGATCAGCATAAGGACATTTCGCAACAAAATCTCCAGGTTTTCCACAAGTAAAAAATTTAAAAGGCATCTTACCCTTATACTTCTTTTCCAGTTTCTTAACAAGAAGAGCTTCTTTGGAATCAGACAAATCAAAATCACTATCATCTGATAAAGTTTTCTTTTCTGCTTTAAAGGCAGTTTCTTTTCCAGAAGAAGTATTTTTGTTGATTCTCATTTCATAGGCAATTAAAGTACCTTGTAAACTATCTAGGGTTCACTGATCAAAGTGTTTCTTTTTTTCAAGAGTAGCAATTTTAGCTTCAAATTTATTTGGTAAAGTTCTGATAACCTTAGTGACAACATCAAACTCCTTTAACTCTTCTCCTAACCCTTTCATAACATTAACAATTTCATCAACTCTTAAGAAATAATCAATTATTTTTTCATCATCCTTCATTTTAATTTCTTCAAACTGATGTTTGAGAGTGAGGACTTTTGACTGTTTTACTTTTTCATTTCCTTGATAAATAGTTTCCAGTTTAATCCAATTTTCCCTAGCAGAACTACAATGCATAACCTTGATAAAAACATCTTTAGTCAAGGCACACAAGAGAGCATGTTTTGCTCTAGCATTGGTTTCATATTTTTTCTTCTCATCAGCAAATGTGGGAAGAGTAGTTGGTACAGTGTATCCAGCTAATACTGTACTCCATACATCAAGATCTATAGAAGTCAAATATGTTTCCATTCTGATCTTCCAGAACACATAATCCATTCCATCAAACAATGGAGCTCTTGTCATAGAAGTGCCTTAATGAGCTTGAGACATTCTAAACGAACTTCCAAGACCAGAAACAATCCTAGGTTGGGAAACTTGACAAAGGACCCTATGCTCTGATACCACTTGTTAGAAGTGGAACAACACTGAGAGGGGGGGGGTGAATCAGGGTTGTAAAAACCTCTTCAATAAAAACTTATGCAAACTCTTATGACAAATAATGTTGTCTGAAAAACATATAGATTGTGATCAGCAAAAGCATAAAAAACTTGAATGGATAAAAACATCAGACTATAACATCATTGTTCGTGCTACCAGACAAGACAAATACTTTCATTTTTTAGGAGACAATAGATTTATAATTCCACCATGAAGAAAAGACAACGTATTGTGCAAGAACACATATCGGAGCATTGACTGACTAACAACTTTTTCAGTATAAACAAAGAAGAACAGATTGAGAAAAAGATATAATATAGACACACAAAGATGTCGAGTGGAAAACCCTCCAGGGGAAGAAAAACCACTCCAAATTGCCTTGTAGGCTTTATCTTAAAAAAATATTACAACAATATTCTGAGCACCAACTCAGTCCTTGATACAATCTGAAGCACCAACTTCAATAGGGGTATCAAAACCTTTTTCAAATATCTCTTACACGTAATGTTCTTTTGCAAAGTAAGGACCTTATAACTGCACTGTATGTGCAATCCTAAAATCTCCACTGTACAAAATAAACCATGCAATGATAACAATTGCAGTGTATAAACTCAGCTCATTTTTCCACAAAACTTAAACCAAAACTGCATCTCTGTTTTGAAAACCAGAGTCAACAAAAATATGTCTTTACTGTTTCGTTTACAAAATCTTTCAATAGAAACACCTCTCCTTTATTTTCATATATCTCACACACATCTTCCACTTTTACAGTTCTCTTTTTAAATGACTTACAGCCCGTTATTGAAGATACCACAATCAAAATAGTTATATCATTCCAAAACTCGAATCCATTAACCAGGGTTTATAACAGAAAAACAAACGAAACTCTCCAAGAATTTCCACAACCCAGTTAGGGTTTTTTAATAATTTCCTGTGTGTCTTTTAAGCACAATGCCATTCTAAAAACAATGATATAAACAATTAGAACCCTAGAGTGTTAAACTCGAGTTAAATGCAAAAACAAATCTTTTAACAGATAACGAATTGCTTTCAACTTCCATTTTAAACAAACATAACTGAAGCCAAACTTTTCGTTTTTCTTTTTTAAAACCAAATGACTTTGATCAGAAGAAGTAGATAATAAAATATCACTGTTTTACCTGGTTCATGGTGAAAGAAACAAAATCAACTAACCACATAAAACTCTTTGCCAAAAAAAAAACTGTTTGCAGCTCTGTAGAACGTCAACCAAGCTGAAATAATAGAGCAAAAACACCTGTTCAATGCATAAACAACCACCTGCAAACATCCACGAGCGGCGGTTGAGAACAACATTAGGTTTAGTAAACAATACATCATTTCCCAGTTATCATAGGCAAAATAAAATGATATTTGAAATCCACTACAGATTAGGTCAACAAAACCCATCATTAACATAAAACTAATGATGCCTTCAAGTCTGTGGCTGTCAAAGACTAAAATGCCTTCACATCCAACAAGAATGATTAAGCCAACGAATATGCCAAAGAATATTGCAAAGCTGCCAACTCACAAACCACGTGAGGGAGGAGAACAACTATCCATGTCAAGTCAACACAAATAAGACTAATGCCAAATCATTGCTGAAACACGAACTGAGTCAGCTACAAAACATTGCATGTCATCAAGGACAAACAAACGCAACAAGATATATTGATAGAAAGCAAGTAGCTAAAAAAAAGATAGCATGGGGAAACTACCTTCCATAAAATCAAATCGATAGGCAAAATTTTGGTGTTTTGGATGTAGAAAAGGAGGAGGAAACTGTTACAAATTGCAATTGGGAAAGAGAAGAGGCCATCGTGGGAGTGAGGCAGTGAAGGGATTTTGGCAAAGGAAGGCAAATCGAGTAAATAGAAGTGAGGAAAAATAAGTTGAGGTTGGCACAAGGAGAGCGGAGGAGGTATCGTTCCAGACAACCTCTGGAATTGAATTGAAGACTACGCATTAAACTCTACCTTGCATCATTTAAAAGTTTCAAAGTATTCCCTTTGTATTGTGCTAAAAAAAAGTAACGTTGTATTTTATTTTATATTGCTATTGTATAAGCACAACCTACTAGGTGTATGCCTCTGTGACTAATGGAAAAGTTGGTGTGAGCTTAGGAAGTGTTCTAAAATTTCTTTGCAATGAGTATTCTTTGTTCTTCACATAGTAACAGAAATCTGCAAAAAAACCCGATTAATCCTGATTTTTAAAAAACCTACAAGCTGGATGATTTTTTCTCCGACTTTTTGAAAAAAATCTTTGACTGTTTGGTCAACGATTTTTTCCCATTTAAAACTACAAAATCAGCAAAAAAAAAAATGTGTTTAAAATCGTGTTGATTTTTCATGCAAAAAAAAAACAATGAGACCATAGCATGTTGCTTACTATTATGCTTTGATAGATTTTTTCCAAGCATCCATAGCTTGTTCAAAAGCACCTATTTTAGGCTTTTAGCCATAGCAGCAAGGCAGTGAACTGTTTGATAAAATGCTTTGGTAGACATGTATGAAAAATGTTGTAGCATAGACAAAACAGTGAACTATTTGAAAAAATGCTTCAAAGAAATGTGGTCTCATCACAATTTTGTAGCATAGACAAAGCAGTGAACTATTTGAAAAACTGCTTCAAAGAAATGTGGTCTCATGGTGATGGAATGCCATGACAATCCATAGCCATAGGCATTCGTTATGGCATTCCATCACCATGAGACCACATTTCTTCGAAGCATTTTTTCAAGCAGTTCACTGTCTTGTTTATGCTATTGCTTTACTATTACGCTTTGATAGATTTTTTCCAAGCATCTACAATTTGTTCGAAAGCACTTGTTTTAGGCTTTTAGCCATAGCAGCAAGGCAGTGAACTGTTTGACAAAATGTTTTAGTAGACATGTATGAAAAATGTGGTAGCATAGACAAGGATGTGATGGAAGGCCATGACAAGCCATAGACAAGGCATTGAACTGTTTGAAAAAATGCCTCAAAGAAATGTGGTCTAATGGTGATGATTGTCATGAGACCACATTTATTTGAGGCATTTTTTCAAATAGTTCAATGCCTTGTCTATGGCTTGTCGTGGCCTTCCATCACCATGAAACCACATTTCTTTGAGGCATTATTTCCAAAAATTCACTGCCTTGTCTATGCTATTGCTTATTGTTATGCTTTGACAAGTTTTTTCCAAGCATCCATAGCTTGTTCGAAAGCACTTGTTTTAGGCTTTTAGCCATAGCAGCAAGGCAATGAATTGTTTGATAAAATGCTCTAGTAGATATGTATGAAAAGTGTTGTGCCATAGACAAGGCAGTGAACTGTTTGAAAAGATGCCTCAAAGAAATATGTTCTCATGGTGGTGGAATGCCATGACAATCCATCACCATGAGACCACATTTCTTTGAGGCATCTTTTCAAACTTTGAAAAGATGCCTCAAAGAAATGTGGTCTCACGGAATGCCATGAAAGGCTAAAGCAATTGGTAGCTGCTCCTAGTTATTAGTTATGCAATGTGAAGTAATTGCATAACTGCTTAGGTTAACTTTGTAAAAAGCTATATTGTAATTGAGATTTTGTCATCTATCAACATCTAGTTATTCGTTCTGCAATGTGAAGTAATGCTTTGAGTTTCAAAGGTTGTCAATCTAACAACCCTAAAGAGTTGTCTTATTACTCAATTTTTTATACTTGAGCACTTGTATAACCACTAGTAAAAGAGAGTAATTAAAGCATATAAACATACACAAAAGAAATAGCTAGCACCATGATGCTCTTCATAGAAATAAAAAATTTAACACATATTTGTCATCACGCTATTGGCTAGAAATATTTAGGTACAGCAAAGGAAAATCTTTAGATTTTTTGGATATGATTCACAAATATACATCTCAAATGGACAACATTACTTGAGTGTTGAAGACGAAAGTGTATGCTGATTTCTTCCTTCTAAACTACTTTTTAAATACTAATTTATTTAACTGTATTTGTTTTAAGCATGTATTTATTTCAACAATAATAGATTAGTACTCTTTTGGATAGGTATGATCATGTAAATATATATGTTATACTTTATATCTAGCTCTTTTGGTGAAGGAAAGACAAAATTTTAAAGAAGGAATTGTACTCCTCGTTCCTTGTGACTACGAAGATGATTGTAGTTTTCGTTATAGCATTTTGAAAACTTTTGTGAAATGTGACTATATTTTTGGCCTATCACATTGGTAATAATTAAGATATTTATAAATCTCTCTACCTTGTGCCTATCCATAATTCTTATCTATTATAGTCTTTCCTTTTGTTTCAAATAGTGTTATGCCTTAATTCATACATGTGAATGTTTGTAAGCTTAAGCAAAACTATAATCATGCTAATTGTAGATTATTTTATAAATCAAGTCCCACATTTGTAAAATTCCTCATGTCAGTATAGGGATGCATAAAAAGGGAAAATCTCAATATCAACATGATGCACAATATGTCTATCAAAATGTGGACAAAAGAACTACTCACCTTTATCATTTTTATAATTGAATCAATAAAGATGCTCTAAGAACAACATTTCAAAGTTTTTTCACTCAATCTATGAATGGGTTCTTCTAAGTCAAACCCCTTTGGTAAGTAGGATTAATAACAAAGAGAGATATTAAAGACAACATTCACCATCATATAGCTGGCTTTTATCCAGATGAAAATTTGTCCCTTTAAAATTTGAAGTGTATTCTAATGAAATCCCTTTTAATTCCCTAGATGAAATTAAGTGCACATTGAATGTTTTTCAAAACCATGGCATAACAACATATCACACAAAAATATATTAATTTGGTCCAATCAACTAGTAGAAAGGGGTATGAAGCTTATAGTTTAAATTTAAAAATTCTAAACTTCAATTAAATTGTCTCATACCTATAACGGAGTCTCATTTACACCTATCAAAATACTAATAAAAAACCACTTTTGATTTACCTTTTGGGGGATCAAATGAATTCATTTAAAAAAAAAAAAATTAAGTATGTAGTCTTTATTATAAGCTTCCCAAAACATATAATTTTAAATAAATTTAATTTTATTATTATATTTATTTTTTATTTCTTGTGAATATAGGTTTTTCACCAAAAATCAAGCTTTATGTTCTGCACATGTGAACAATAGTAGATTATCAAAAACAAATTTTAAAAAATATTAGTGTACTATTCATTGAAATCTTTGATCCAGTAAAAAAAAAGAATTGAATTTCGATACATACAAAAAATGTTATGTTGTATACAATCTGTCTATGTTTGAATTGTAATACGTTTGACTTTGAAACTTAATTAAAGAAAAAATATTTAATAAAACACTATGAAACCAAATTAAAGCAATAAATATTGTAGTTACAAATCTAAATTAGAATAAAATAAAATTTTATTATTCACGGAAAAAAAGTTATGTTGTATACGGTGAACATCACTCCTTAAAAATGGTGTTTACTTAAAAAAACTAGTTTTAGAAAGAGATGGAAAATGATAGTGCAATTTGATTCCAAAAATTTTTAAAAAATTTATTTAGA
The DNA here is from genome assembly GCA_007115665.2 of Sequoiadendron giganteum. Taxonomy (NCBI): domain Eukaryota; kingdom Viridiplantae; phylum Streptophyta; class Pinopsida; order Cupressales; family Cupressaceae; genus Sequoiadendron; species Sequoiadendron giganteum. The sequence goes on from CM021105.1 coordinate 63,545,336, forward strand.
TTCTACACAAAATTTTGCAAATCACTTGTTTGCATCATCTTCAAATACCTCACAATTTAAACGTTATAGATGCCCAAAAGTGAAGATTTAGTTAGAAAAAACCAATTTAGTGTCCAATTTGGCCAAAAATTGTAAACCAATATTGTGGGATCACCCTCGAGTGAAAGATTGAAACCTAAGACTATCTCAATTTTTCACCCAAATCTGCATCTCTTCCAAGATGGATTGACACAAAAGCCTCAATTCTTCACATAGGGGTCACTTCTGAGCACATATTTAAAAATATGGATAATACTCCACCATCGATGATTCATTACAAATCAATTTACTGTTGGGGTGCTGAAATTTTAAGTGATGAAATTATCCTATCTACAATTTAACAAAATTGCATTGATATTTGTCCCCATATATGCATAATAGTGACCACACATATGCTAAAAAACACATGAGAATCACTGATAATGTAACCACATGTGTATGCTAAGTTGTGATTCATGTTTATTAACAATCAATTTATCATTTCTTAAATAAAACTTATGGGTAAGTATTGGTAGAAATGTACTGTTTAAAACCACTTAACAATCAATTTTATGTTCAATGTATTGAATGGTTTTAAACGGTACGTTTTTGTCAATTCTTACCCATAAGTTTAATTTAATACATGATAAATTGATTGTTAGTAGACATGGATAGCAACTTAGCATACAGGGGTGGCAACATTGTCACTGATGTTCATGTTTTTCTTAACATACACATGGTCACTATGCATACATGGGGACAGGTATGGGTGCAACTTTGTTCAATTGTATACAATATAATTTCATCACTTAAAATTTCTCCAACAATAATATGACTTATAATTAATTATCGATGGTGGAATATTATTCATCTTTTCAAGTATGTCTTCAACAACAAACTCTATGTGAAGAAGTGAGTCTTATGTCTCAATCCCTCTTGGAAGTGATGCGGAGTTGGGTGAAGAATTGAGACAATCCTAAGTCTCAATCCTTTACCCAAGGTGAAACCACAATACTGGGTCTCACTTTTTGCTCAAGATGGACATTTACATCAATATTTGTAACTGAATCTTCATCTTTTAAGAATTTTGCAACTAAACCATTAAGAGTTTGAAGATGATGTGAACTATTGATTTGTGGCAATTTGTGTGTAGATTCTAAATATAGTTTTTTTCAAATTTTCTAAAATAAATAATGAATGTTTCAACATCTTTTTAAAAAACTTGTTTTAGATATAATTTTTTTTCAAAAAGTAACGTTTGTGTTGTATAACATAACTTTTTTTAATATGTGTGTCGTACAACCTAAATTTTTGTGTATATATCGAAATCCATTTTTTATTTTCTTGTTTGAAACAAGGACAACAATACCTAAGGAATGGGTTTTTTTGATTTTTTTTTTAAATGGTTTACTATTTATCCACCTCTACACAACAAAGAGTTTTGATGTTCAAAGAAAAACCTATGTTTAATAAAAAATAAAAAATAAATACATGACAAAATGAAAATATATCAAACCTATACTTGTTCGAAAGCTCGCTTTGAGGGCTACAATCTTGCAAAATATAATTTTTAAATAATGCTATTTAATGCCTCAAAAGATAAAGAAAAAGTGGTTTTTTTCCAGTGCGAATGAAACTCCATTGTGAGTATGATTTAATACTAGAGGGGTTCTATCCAAGGGGGTTTGATCTAAGGGGTCTTATCTATCCGTTTTTAATTAAAACCCTTTAAATGGAACCTCTCAAGACTTAAATCGTTAGTTTTTTTTCTTAAAACAGTGATTTCAAGAAAAAAATCAGCACGTCCCAAAAGTGAGACACAATATTATGATTTCACCTCTCTAGTCTTTACCCCCTCCTAGTGGTCACTATTCAACTGTGAGTACTTGTAGCGACTCAACTGCGATTTTACTTACATTTTCCCCATAGTACAAATCAACTTGTGAGTACTCTCAGTTTTCATCGTTACTTTTAGCGACTCAACTGCGATTTTAGTTACGTTTTCCTCATGGTCAAGATCAACTTGTGAGTACTCGTAGTTTTCATGGTTACTTGTAGAGACTCAACTGCAAGTTTACTTACGTTCTCATGATGCAGATGGCTACATTGGTTCTAATATTGTCGCAGTATGTCATGAAGCAGTTTTTGCTGCATTGCAAGTTAACAATATTCTACACAATCTAGTATGCAAACAATTTATTCAATCTTTATGACTTAGTTGCTTGTTCTTTTTATTGTTTTAGATAAAAGCATTTCATAAATGTTCTGATAGTCTTCAAATTTATTGAGTTACAAAAGTTATGGTTCTTAATTTCAGATACATTGAGATTACCAATTCATTTTGAATAGTTAGGTTTTTTCTTTCTACAGAATCTGATGTGCATGTTTTGTTTTCAAGGGAACATTGATATTCAGGAGGTATCAATGTGACATTTCAAAGTATCATTGGCTCAAGTTCAACCTTCTGAGATAAATATTTGAAAATCCCTTATGAGTTACTCAATCTATGGAGATTTTCTCTCTATCCACCCCTTTGGGTTACTTTTTGAGATAAGTATTTTGTAATTCATCTCATTCTTCTTCAATGTACTTTATCAAGTGGCAAGATCACAATTTTACTTTCAATTTAATTCCAGTTCTATATAAGTTGTCAAATTTTCAAATACTTCATAGGTTTTAGTTTCGATGATATCATCAACAATTTTATGTTCACAAAAGATGTAATAGAAAATGCAAATTTTAGAAGTTGATAATTCTAACACTCTTCTCTGGTGCTTTATTGGTCAATAATGAACACATCAAGACAAGGGCCCCAATTTTTCAAAATAGAAAATAATAGTTTCTAAAGGACCACAAAACTTTGAATCTTGCCCTCACTGATCTAACTCAACATAAACAAAATTTCAATTATATTGTCTTACAACTTAAAATTATTGCACAATTAGACATAATATAATGATCTAGCAAGGACATGTGTCCCAAATCTTCTATTTTTTGAGAGAAAAAAGAGTCAATAGCAAGTGCTACATTTGTTCATAGTGATCTTCCAAAATATGCCAATGCAATAGGTAATTACATAATGGATGACATGATAAATAATGAGGTGGGTCAAATGATGCTTTAATTTTTTAGTCACGACACCATTGATCATTTTGTAAGATCAACAATATACACATCTTCCAAAAGGTTTTCAATCTAACAACCCTAAATAGTTGTCTTATTACTCAAATTTTTTATACTTGAGCACTTGTATAACCACTAGTAAAAGAGAGTAGTTAAAGCATATAAACATACACAAAAGAAATAGCTAGCACCATGATGCTCTTCATAGAAATAAAAAATTTAACACATATTTGTCATCACGCTATTGGCTAGAAATATTTAGGTACAACAAAGGAAAGTCTTTAGATTTTTTGGATATGATTCACAAATATACATCTCAAATGGACAACATTACTTAACTGTTGAAGATGAAAGTGTATGCTGATTTCCTCCTTCTAAACTACTTTTTAAATACTAATTTATTTAACTGTATTGGTTTTTAGCATGTATTTATTTCAATAATAATAGATTAGTACTCTTTTGGATAGGTATGATCATGTAAATATATATGTTATACTTTATATCTTGCTCTTTTGGTGAAGGAAAGACAAAATTTTAAAGAAGGAATTGTACTCCTCGTTCCTTGTGACTTTGAGGAAGATTGTAGTTTTCGTTATAGTATTCTGAAAACTTTTGTGAAATGTGACAATATTTTTGGCCTATCACATTGGTAATAATTTAGATATTTATAAATCTCTCTACCGTGTGCCTATCTATAATTCTTATCTATATTATAGTCTTTCCTTTTGTTTCAAATAGTTTTATGCCTCAATTCATACATGTGAATGTTTGTAAGCTTAAGCAAAAATATAATCATGCTAATTGTAGATTATTTTATAAATCAAGTCCCACATTTGTAAAATCCCTCATGTCGGTATATGCATGCATAAAAAGGGAAAACCTCAATATCAACATGATGCACAATATGTCTATCAAAATGTAGACAAAAGAACCTACTCGCCTTTATCATTTTTATAATTGAATCAATAAAGATGATCTCTAAGAACAACATTTCAAAGTTTTTTCACTCAATCTATGAATGGGTTCTCCTAAGTCAAACCCCTTTGGTAGGTAGGATTAATAACAAGGAGAGATATTAAAGACAACATTCACCAACATATAGTTGGCTTTTATCGAGATGAAAATTTGTCCCTTTAAAATTTGAAGTGTATTCTAGTGAAATTCCTTTTAATTCCCTAGATGAAATTAAGTGCACATTGAATGTTTTCCAAAACCATGGCATAACATATCACACAAAAATATGTCAATTTGGTCCACAACAACTAGTAGAAAGGGGTATGAAGCTTATAGTTTAAATTTAAAAAAATTTAAACTTCAATTAAATTGTCCCATACCTATAAAGGAGTCTCATTTACACCTATCAAAATACTGATAAAAAACCACTTTTGATTTACCTTTTGGGGGATCAAATGAATTCATTTTTTTTTTTTTTTTTAAATTAAGTATGTAGTATTTATTATAAGCTTCCCAAAACATATAATTTTAAATAAATTTAATTTTATTATTATATTTATTTTTTATTTCTTGTGAATATAGGTTTTTCACCGAAAATCAAGCTCTATGTTCTACACATGTGAACAATAGTAGATTATCAAAAACAAATTTTAAAAAATATTAGTGTACTACTAGGGTAAACCCATAATAGTGGTGAACAATTTCTATGAGGAAGGAAATTTGAGAAAATTCGCATGCATACAAAATTTCATGTTTTAAAGGGTTCGTTCGAACTAGGGGGTTTGCACGAACCCATAAGAGGGGTTCAGTTGAACCTCTAGTTCAAGCGAACCCCCTTTTGCATGGTGGGTTCATTCGAACCCCATGAAGCCACGTTCCCTTATGGGAAATTCAAAAAAAAGGGGGGTTCAAGCGAACCCCCCTTCACCCTTTCGAGCGAAGTGAACCCCCCTTTTTTGCCCTTCTCCCACTCTTCCACCAAATTTTACCAGATTTATGCCCTTCGAAGCTCGGGTTGAGGATGAAAATGGAGAAGACTTCACAAACCCAACTGGAAGATGGTAGTCCTCAGAACGAGCTATCCAACGAATTAAATTTTAATATGATTTGATTTTTTAGCTTTATTAAACATAGGTTTTTCACTGAAAATCAAAATCTTTGGTCTGCACGTGGAAAAATAACAGATTATCAAAATAATTTTTTTTTAAATATGCTGAGATTGGGTATTGATGTCCTTGATCCATTAAAAAAAAAAAATTCAATTTCAATTCATACAGAAAAAGTTTTGTTGTATACAATCCGCATATGTCTGAATTGCAATTGGTTTGACTTTGAAACTTGATTAAGGAAAAAATATTCAATAAAAAACTATGAGACCAAATGCAAGTGCTAGATATCATAGTTACAAATCTAAATTCGAAAAAATTAGAATTGTATCCTTCATACAAAAAAAGTTATGTTGTATACGGTGAGCGTCACTTTTTAAAAATGTTGTTTTCTGAAAAAAAAACCAGGTTTCGTGGGAGATGAAAAAAAAAGTGCAATCTGATTCAAAAAAATTTGAAAAAATATTTTTAGAATCTACAGATAAAATTTGATGAGACTCTAGTTTGCATCATTTTCAAATTCCTCACGGTTTAGCCGCTACAAGAGCCGAAAAGTGAAGATTTAGTTAAAAATAATAATTGTAGTGTCCAATTTGCCCAAAAATTGTAAACCACTATTGTGGGATCATGCACTAATTGTAATCTTTGATCCAACAAAAAAAAAAAATTGAATTTCGATACATACAAAAAGTGTTATGTTGTATACAGTTTGCCTATGTTTAAATTGTAATACGTTTGACTTTGAAACTTAATTAAATAAAAAATATTTTATTTAAATTTAATAAATGATAAATTGACTATTAGCAGACATGGATAGCAACTTAGCATACACGAGTGGCAACATCGTCACTGATTTTCATGTTTTTCTTAACATACGCGTGGTCACTATGCATACATGGGGATGGGTATGGGTGCAACTTTGTTCAATTGTATACAATATAATTTCATCACTTAAAATTTCTCCAACAATAATATGACTTATAACTAATTATCGATGGTGGAATATTATTCATCTTTTCAAATACGTGTTCAACAACAACCTCTATGTGAAGAAGTGAGTCTTATGCCTCAATCCCTTTTGGAAGTGACGCAGAGTTGAATGAAGGATTGAGACAATCCTAAGTCGCAATCCTTTACCCAAAGAGGTTTCTCAAGATGAACATTTACATCAATATTTGTAACTGAATCTTCATCTTTTAAGAACTTTGCAGCTAAACCATTAAGAATTTGAAGATGATGTGAACTATTCATTTGTGGCAATTTGTGTGTAGATTCTAAATATATTTTTTTTCAATTTTTTTGAAATAAATCATGAATCTTTCAACATCTTTTTAAAAAACTTGTTTTAGATAGAATTTTTTTTTTCAAAAAGTACCTTGTGTTGTACAACATAACTTTTTTGTGTATGTGTCGTACAATCTAAATTTTTGTGTATATATCAAAATCCATTTTTTCTTTTCTTGCTTGAAACAAAGACACCAATACCTAAGGAATGGGTTTTTTTGAATTTTTTTTACAATGGTTTACTATTTATCCACCTCTACACAACAAAGAGTTTGATGTTCAAAGAAAAACCTATGTTTAATAAAAAATAAAAAATAAATACATGACAAAATAAAAATATATCAAACCTATACTTGTTCGAAAGTTTGCTTTGAGGGTTACAATTTTGTAAAATATAATTTTTAAATAATGTTATTTAATGCCTCAAAAGATAAAGAAAAAGTGGTTTTTTTCTAGCATTTTTATAGGTGTCAATGAAACTCCATTGTGAGTATGATTTAATATTGGAGGGGTTCTATCCAAGGGGGTTTGATCTAAGGGGGTCTTATCTATCCATTTTTAATTCAAACCTTTTAAATGGAGCCTTTCAAGACTTAAATCATTAGCTTTTTTTTTAAATCAATGATTTCAAGAAAAAATCTGCATGTCCCAAAAGTGAGACACAGTATTATGATTTCACCTCTAGTATTTACCCCCTCCTAGTGGTCACTATTCAACTAAGTCCTTGTAGCGACTCAACTGCGATTTTACTTACATTTTCCCCATAGTGCAAATCAACTTGTGAGTACTCTTAGTTTTCATCATTATTTCAGGAAAATTAGGGCATAACTTGTATAAATAAGCCTAAAAACCCTAATTTCTCATAAGATGCATCACTCAACTCACACTCCTCTCATCTTTCATATCTCCTTCTTCTCAAGCAAGCTAGGGTTTGATCATTCCAAGTCAACAAGACATCTTTTCTGAAGCATTCAAAGGCTGATTGTTGCAACAACACAAGATCTCTCATCATGGAAAGGTAACTCACTCCATTACTCCATTGTTTCATGTTTCATTACATTATTTTCTATTCATTTTGGTTTAGTTACCTAAAAGGGGTTTGACCAAGGCAAACCCCTAATCCCTAAAAACCAACATTTTCTCTTTGTCTCCTTGTGTGTTTACAAATTTAAGCGCATTGGAGATCATTGAAGATCTTTGAAGACTTGTTGAATACCTCTCCTTGCTTGCAAGGTCGAATCATCTACCAAAAGTCACTTTCAGGCCCGAATATCAGAGCTTCAGAAGCGAATATTTGTGAAAAACCAAAGTGCAGGCTTAGGGCTTCTATTTCCCCTTCAGAATTTCCAGAAATCCTAAAGAGGACTAAGTTGCCAACAATGGCGACCTAGTCCCACTGGATAGGCCTTTTTGTCATTTTCACATTTTTAGACACCCATTTGACATAATCAAGCTCCGAACCAGTTTTCGGGAATCTCGAACAAGGCCGCCCAAATTGGCACAAGTGTCCAGGTCTCGACTTCTGCAACATTTTCATCAACTTTTTGGACCTCCACAAATCCTCCTTCAAATCCCAAGTGCACACATTCTATCTCTTTCATTTCTATAATAATTTATGTACATTTCTTAGGTCATTTTGTATGTGTCTACTAATAGTTTATGTGCATTTCTTAGGTCATTTTGTGTGTGTCTACATATCATTATGTGTGTTTTCCAGCACTTTGCATTTCAATAGTTTAGCATTCATTAATATATCATTGCATTTTCTATTTCAAGCATTTAGGGCATCTCACACACCTCACAACCCCTATCTTTGAATGAACTCAACCAAAAAGCATTTCATTAAGTGGAAATATAACCATTTCCTAAACCAAGTGCTCTTTAGGTGAAAATCCCTAAGGGTCCTAGTAAGGGGAATCCTCTTTCCTTCCTTACATATCTTTTAAGTGGTTCACTTGGAAAAAGTGAAGGTCAATGGAATAAGAGCTGAGGAATGAATGAGAGAAATTCAAAACAAGATTTTCCTTGTAGCTGCAAATGTAATTGAGAAGGAGATCATCCAAGAAAAAGATATGCAACTAGAAAGTCTAAAGCTCAAAACTCAAGACATTTTCTTTGCCATCATTAGACCGGTCCTAAAGGAGAATTCAACTAAGGCATCAAACTTCTTGTCCATCTGAGATGCTTTCGTAAAACAGGAATTGGAATGGGAGATTATCTTTGTCGAGTGTGTGGACTTGGATGGATTGGAATTCAAGGTGAATATGCTACCACATGTCACAATGGAGGAGGTCATCTCTATTGTGTCCAGATTCAATGAACATACTACCACTCAAGAGGATAAGGATTCGCCTCCTAGAAGATAGCTCCTCATGCCACTTGTCCTCCATGCACTCGCAATTGATGTTATTTTTGGAAACCCTAATTAGGGTTGTTGTGTCTTAATTTCAACTGTTGATCTTAGGTTGATCTCAACCTTTCATTTATTTTTCAAAACTCTATATAAACTCATATTCTCTCATTTCATAGTGTGAAGAGAGTTTTATGAAATCATTTAGGAGAGTTTTATGAAATCATTTAGTAGAGCTACTTGGATAATAAAAGTTCATATTGCAAGTTTTCTTTGAATCCTTCTTGTTATCAAGTGGTTGCATGGTTGTATATCTCCTTCAACATAGAATAAATTTAGAATAGAATTTGATTTGCACACATGTTAGATGGATGAAATATTTGATAGTACAGATTGGTGAAACTCTTGCTCATACTTTTTTTGAATGAATGATTTTTGTTCAATGCGTATAGTTGGCCTGAACCTATATTGTGGATGCTTCAATTTCTACTTTGGATAAAATATTGTTCTATTGATGGTATTATTTCATGGTATGAAAATCTTTAGCACAACCCTAGAAGATTGCACTTACTTTATGTAGTTGTGATTTATGTGGCAAAGAAAAGTATTGTTATTGGTTTCACCTAGTCTTTACCCTGTCTCTTAAGTTCTTTGAAGTGGCATAGAACTTCTAAGTCCCCCTTGTATTTCAACATACATAACCAAGGAAGCTATCCCACATAAAGTCGCTCATTCACACATAAACCTTAGAGTTATCGTGTGGTCTTTCTTGCAATCTTGGTACACGTAGTGATTTTGTTCAGGAGAGGGTAGAGTGTCCTTGATGTTTTATTCTAAATCGGTGAATGATAAAATGTACACTAATAGGGCCCAAGGGCAGCAGCCACCGACGAGGTCAAGGGGGAGCGCCCCTTGCGGGGGTCAAAGCCCCCCCTTATGGGGTTCAAAACACATGCATATTGGTCGTGAAATCAACATGCAACCATCCAATTAAAAAACTAATCAATGATTCAATGTCAATAAATAAAAGCCCTATTAAAGGCTGAAATATCCCTATAATTAAATGGTAATTTTTTATTAGTTGCAAAATTGCTCCAAAATTAGTGGTAGGAATATAATATTACTAGCGAGTATAATTAATATTTATAATTACAGTATAAACTACTAGCGAATCAATTCCAATGATGCATCATTTAAAAAATAATGCATAGGTGAATTAATCGAGACAAAATTATATTTTTGTACGAACCTGGTGATTCAAAAGACACCTAGATGCCCAACATTTTATTTTTAAAAAGTTACATAAGAACCATTTAAATGTCAAAAGAATACATAAAAATCATAAATATATATATTTACAACCTAGAAACAGGAGTTGAATTCAAATTACCATTATCTCCTACAAATTCAATGTGTAAGATGTTATTATATCCATAGAGACTTCTTGTAAGACTCCATAACATACAAATAAACATCCTATCTACAATGAATAAGACTCCTTAACACATGAATTTTTGACCATTAAAAGCATCATAAAGAGGCATTATTGGACAAGAATCCATAACCAACCAATCCAGTAGGACGTCCCTCCTCTTTAATATTTATCACCAACCACCTCAAAACAAAGTCTTCTTCACCTCACCCATCACACTTTTATTTTGTTTATTTTCCCTTTTCATCAATGTATAGGCAAAGCTAGCAAATTTTAAGGTAATAAATAGGATGTAATAAATATAAAAGAAAAAAGAAACAAGTAAATATCGCCCATCACCAACCCAAACTAGCAAAGGAAAGGAAAAACGGATTCTCAATGCCAATTATCAAGGAAATGTTAAATCACTCATGCATCCACCCAAGCTAAGTCATTAGCCTATTGCAAAAAAGTGTTTCTTAGAAACATCTACGTACACTTGGAGCTTAGATTAGATCTTTCAGTTAACCGATGATAGCATTCCAATTGACTTGCTATATATTCCAAACACTTCCAAGAACTCTTGATCTATCTCTATCAATTATGGACATAGCCTCATTATAGGATGTCAGCTCTCTCGAGACTATAGTAGTGGCAATCACTCATGCATCCACCCAAGCTAAGTCATTAGCCTATTGCAAAAAAGTGAATTCTAAGTTATCTTATCCAAAAATTCATAAGCACTAAATTGTGCAAGTGTCATTCCTTAGATGTGCCACTTTTTTGCACAAGCCCTAATGCTCCCATACAACCACTAATCCTTGTCAATGAAGTGTTATTAGACCCAAATGCTAATACCCCAACACATGCGCTATTACGCACATACACTACTCTAGCCAAGCAAGTGCTAACCCATGCAAGCAAGATTTTACCCTATATAAGTGAGATTTCCTTCTACATGTGCTACAATAAGCATAATCACTAATCTCCTCACAAAAGTGCTAATTCGCTAAGAGGAAGTTTGAATCCTATGTTGCTAGCGCTAATCATGGATCAATTAGCACTTGCACTTTCCTAAGACTTAAGCTACATTTATTGCATCCTAGACTTCTCCATGGACCTAATTTTTGATACATACTAGTGTACCTAAGCCTTCTAGCCACTGCTACTACCACACTCAATCTACATGGTGGGTGTGACATTATATGTTCACCATCTTCTCATAGCTCTTTTATGTAGTTTGTGCTCTAATATTCTACAAGAATATGGTGTAAATAAACCTATAGGGGGGCTACCTAGACCTATTTATAGGTTGCCCAAGGCCCATTCAAAAGCTTAGGCTCTTGATTTTTTTTAGTTTCCACCTTTTCTTTTGCTTTCCTTTCATTTTTTATCCTTTTTCCTCCATTTTACTATATTCCTTCTTATTTTCCATCCTTTGTCGATTTCTAACCTCTCTTTTTTCTTTTCAAAAGCTCAACTAGACGCCCTTTTTCTTGATGGCCTCTCAAGGGGCATAAATCCTCCAATTTTTTTCCATCATTTCCTCCAATCGACTAGGGCATAATATTTGCTTGGATTCTACATACTTTATCAAAAGACTTGTGTACCTTGTTGAACCAAATGACCTTGCACCAATGGTCATTCTAGTTACCATGAAACTTATAAATTCTATATTTGAGAAGAGATGGTTGACAACTCATCTAGAATGAGTGTGAATATCTGATATGTGCACCATTAAGTGATGTGAAATGCACATGGATTGACCTTTTAAAATTTATTTCAATATGTAAGATTGTTTCAATCTTAACATATGATGATAGAAAAATACATTGTGATGTTTGTGCATTTATACATAATGGCAACGTCAATGGTGTCTACAATTATAATTAACTTCTTAAATAATCAATAATTTTTCATTGCATTGATAAGTATCTTGGATGGGAGTTAATACTTGACCAAAAGGTTCATAATATTATAATGGTCTGCGTCATCTATGCTTATTTGCACTATTGAATGATGCACATTTGAATTCATAAATGGCTAGGCTATATAAGATTGACTAGCACATTATATTTGTGTGTACTTTTTCCTTAGGTGACATGTGTGTACTTTTCCATTAGCTAACGTGTGTGTACTTTTTCGTTAAGTCTCCCAAAGAAAAGGGATTCAATTGGAGTTTGTCACACTCTTCAAGTATTGTTGTTATGTGTTTTTTATCTTTAATCGAGAGAGAGCTTTGGGAAAATCCAAATAATAGCAATCCCATTCGATGTGATCTGGATGTCAAGACTTGCAGCCATTAAGTATAGTGTTGAACGAGCGTCACTTACGAATCAAATAAATGAAAGCGTAGAATAGTCGAAAAAGATGTTTGTTGATTTCAATGAAGATAGCTATGACAAAATGAAAAACGAATTGAGAAAGCGATGGTAGTACATGAACTATGATGTTCAAAACATAGTGGAAGGGTTTGTTGTCCGAACTTCTAATCACCCAATATTGCTCTTCTATCGTAAGTAAAGAATTGGTTGGATATTTAAATCTCTAAGTAATAGATTTCAATCCCATGGAGATGATAATAATTTCCAGCTACAGAGGCCTTCTCCACAAAGTAGTTTTGGAGGAAAACAACCAATTACACTTAGACCTCCTCCTTAATCAATGTCAACGTGTGGGTATGGACAGCTAGATATAGGACATTATCAATCTTTTGGAGCATCCTCGACTGGATATCACTGCGACAGTGGGCATGGGGGGTGTTGGTAAGACTCGGCTCCTCCATGAAGTACTCATGGAGTCAAAGATCAAGCTTCAGATTTGGATTTATGTTTCTCAAGAAATTTCCCTCAGAAACCTGCAATGTGAGATTGCTGCTAAAATTTGGGATTATACAAAAATGACCTTGATAAGTTTTGAGAATACAAATCCCTTTAGGTTGAGTTTTTTTAATACACTGGATCAAGAAACTCATCAAAGGAATGGATGCACGATTGGAAGAATCCAATGATTTAGAAGAAGTTTAAATGTACTAGATAATGTTTGGTATGTTCAAGAAAGATTCTTGAAAATAATAGATCTCATTGCCAACCAAAACTCGAAATGCAAAACTCTTATCAGCACTTGAAGCCAAGAAGTTGTGGAATCGATGAAAGCGCATGCTATTGAGGTAGAGTTCTTATTTAAAGAACACAACCAAAAGCTTTTCTTTCATCATGCATCTCCAAATGAACAATTTGTTGAAGAACGCAAAGAGGTTGCTCATTGCATAGTAAATGAGTGTTAAGGGCTACCACTGGCTATACAAACAACTGGCAAAGCCATGACTAATATAAAAAAAAACATATTAATAATTGGAAGGCAAAACTAGAGGAGATACAAAAAATGGGTGTCCAAGACAATGCTTTGTAAAAATTGAAATTAAGTTTCCATCTAATCCCTAATCATGTCAAGCATCTATTCTTGCACTAGTCTTTCTTTGATAAAAAAGATAAAAATATAAATACGGAAAATTTGTTATCTTTGCGGCAAGGAGGACTTACTTGGAGGGCAAGAGAAAAGACCCCTTGAATTTCTTGGAGCAGCTATACAATGCATGTTTGATAGAAAAGGAGGATTTTGATAAAGACAAAAACTTGTGCAAAATGCAGAGTTTATTGCACTACTTATGCATGTGCATAAGCGAGGAGAACAAGTAGGTGTTTGATTTTGAAGGTAAAGATGCAACTAGAAATCCACTTATAGCAAGAAGTCGTTGCCATCATTTTTCGGTACCGAATATAAAAATCAGCTCTTTTTCTAGAGGGATAACATGTTTTTCAGCACTACATGCCTTATTCCTCTATGGTAATAAGTGCATCATTGATATTGCCTTACGATTTTCAATGACACGAAAGTTCTTCAAGCTCTAGATGTTAGTGGCACGTCCATCACTTGGTTGCCAAAATATGTGGAAAAATTGAAGCTTTTAAGAGTGTTGAATATATCTAGCACCAAAATAATGAAACAGCTAGGGTGTGTGAGACACCTCAAGAGCCTTCAAATTTTTATGTTTTTGGATGTACACATTTGGAAACACTACCCAACTAGGTGAAAGAACCTTAAAAATTACATAAGCATCTTAAGTGCTAATATGAACTTTCCATATTCTCATTTGTCAAGCAAATTGGCGATACTTAGAGGTGTCAATACTCACCCCTTGGAAACAAGAGATGTTGAGCACTCGAGTAATCTGTAAGTACACTTAGTGTTTGTACATGTTGATGAAAGGTAACTTCGGTCAGATATAAATGATGATTGCTGATTGCATCATCATCATTTATATGTAATCAAAATTACTCTTCATATAAATATTTTTGGAAAATAAGTAATTCGAATTTATAAGCATGCAAAAGATTTGAAATAATAAATGATGTTCAAATTCTGCATTGAATAAAATCGGAACTCATATAATATATATCCGCCAAGTATGTGAGGCTATATGTGTTAAGTTTGTTAACCGAATGTGAGTCGGTTATCCTTGGAGCCCACGCACCCAAAGGGACACGTCCTCTCATGAGGCGCGTCTCTTAGAGGCGGGTCTCCAAGATATATAACGTGGTTCCCTCATTGATATGCAAACATCGAAATTTATAAATGTTCTGCAATCAGCACATTCAGCATAAGAGAATTCAATCTAGAAACTTAGAATCTTGACTTAGAATTCTTACACAGAATTTCAGACTTAGTAATTCCTTAGATTTCTTAGGATCCTATTTGATAAGATTTGATTACATTTACATGGTATCAGAGCCAGGATAAGTGAATCCAAATCAAATCTAGATATCAGATTGCTCTAGAAAATTCGTATTTTTAAAATCGAATTCACATCACATTCTTCATAATGTCAAGTGTGATCAGATTTGAAGATCGTCTTGCAGGAGCAAACAACTTCACATCATGGAAATTTAGAATCATGATGATTCTTAAAGAGAATAAACTAGACTCACTTGTGAGAGAAAACAAAAGGGAACCAAAGGCTAATCCTGAGAAAACTCAATGGATTGAAAGCAATGAAAAGGCCATGAAAATCTTAGTAGATGCAATTAGGGATCATATAGTGCCCATCCTAGCAAAACATGAAACTGCATATCAAATGTTCAAATCTTTTGAGAGCCCCTATGAGATCAACAATACCAGTAGGACTCTTGCATTAAAGAGGCAAATCAACAATATCCAAATAAACAAAGGAGAAACAATTAATGCATACTTCATGAGGATCACTGAACTAAGGGATCAACTATCCACAATTGGATATCAGATTGATAGCAAAGAGTTAACTCTAATTGCACTAGGAGGCCTACCAAACTCATGGGAGTCGTTTGTTCAAGGAATAAGTGCAACTCCCCAAATTTGATAGGCTAAGAATAGACTGCCTTCAAGAGGAAACAAGACTCTCAACAAAAGAAAATAAACAGAAGAACATAGATGAAGACATTCAAGTACTCAACACAACATCTAATAAAAAGAGTAAGAAAAACTCCTTCAAGAGAGGATCTTTTAAAAGAAAGAGAAATTCCAATGGAAAGGGATCTTCTAAAAAGAAAGACATCTCTCAAGTACAATGCTTTAGATGTGATCAATATGGCCACTATGCAATGAAGTGCCCTGACAGATCAAAGCAACAAGAATCTAAGAACTTTGTGTTCTATACAGCCTTATCTAGTCAAGTATCTAACAACACCCACAACTGGGTAATTGATAGTGGTTCCTCTAGACATATCAAAGGGTTCAGAGAACACCTTGACACTATGACTGAAAAGACTGATGAAAAAGTAACCATTGGGGATGATTCTGCACACCCTGTAAAAGGGGTTGGAACTTGCTCCGTCAAATTGAAATCTGGTCTTTCTCTTCAACTCACTGGAGTCTTATTTGTACCTAGAATAAAGAGGAATCTAATATCCATCTCTGCCCTTGAAGACAATGGATATAGAGTTACCTTTATGGATGGGAAAGTTCTAGCTTGGCCTAAAAACTCAACTATCAAGAAAAGCCCAAACCATAGGTTTAAGACAAGGGTACCTTTACAAACTATGCATTGAGGTTAAACAAGCCCTTACCCTTGGCACCTTTGATTCAAATGAGATTTGGCATAGAAGATTAGGACACCTTCATTTCCGAGCCCTACCTTCTGTGGAAAAACTTGTAACAGGCTTACCTAAGTTAAAACCATCTCATGAAGGAACTTGTAAAGGTTGTGCCCTAGGAAAGAATACAAAGGGATCCTTTCACAATAGCTTGAGTAAAACTCTAAATGTATTAGAATTGGTTCACTTTGATTTATGTGGACCCACGTCTGTACCTTCCAAAGCAGGATTTTTGTACGATGTCATATTTATAGATGACTTCTCTAGGAAAACCTGGATCTATTTCCTTAAGTGTAAAGAGTCAATAGAAATCCTTAAAAGGTTCAAAGAGTTCAAAGCCCTTACTGAAAACTCCTCCGGGAAGAAAATAAAAATCTCGACGACTGACAATGGAAAAGAATACACCTCTGAAATTTTTAAGGAATTTTGCATGAGTGTTGGAATTAAGAGGGAGTTCACAGTTGCCTACAACCCTCAACAAAATGGGGTTGCTAAAAGAAAAAATAGAACCATTGTAGAAGCTGCTAAAGCAATGTTGCTTGACCAAAACATTGAAACTTCTTTCTGGGCAGAAGCCTCTAGGATTGCTTTCTACATCCAAAATAGATGTCCTCATTCTTATCTTGACAACAAAACCCCTGAAGAAGCCTTTACCTGGCATAAAACCTGATATTAGTCATTTTAGGATTTTTGGTTGTCCTATCTATATTCATGTGCCCAAAGAGAAGAGATTCAAACTAGAACCTTCTGGAAAGAAAGGGGTATTTGTGGGATATAGTGAAACCTCCAAAGCCTACAGGATATTCGTGCCTGGGTAGAAACAAATTGAATTGAGTAGAGATGTCATCTTTGAAGAAGACATTGCATTCAAAAGGGCAAGAAGTTCTAGTGAGATAGAAACCTATTCCCCTAGAGTACCCGAAATGGAACCTGCTCCTGAGATTCAGAGGGAGTATCTTGAGGAAACGCCAAATGAACTTCTATCTACTTCAGATGAGAATACAGATAACAACGGTAGAAAAAGGCCACTTTGGGCTAGAAAGATGATCAAAGAAGCCGAGAATCATGCAGCACCCAAAGGAACGTTTAGGGAAAGTAAAAGGCCCAAACGGTTCTCTAGCTATGTTGCTCTAATGAACAACATCATAAATTCAGAACCTGTCAGTGTTACAGAAGCCTTCAGACATCAAGTATGGAAGGATGCAATGACGAAGGAATATCAGTCCATTCTAAAGAATGATGTATGAGATATAGTGCCTAGACCGAAAGAGAAATCTGTTGTCTCTTCCAAATGGCTCTTCAAAATCAAGCATGTTGTTGATGGCAATATAAAAAAACATAAGGCACGTTTTGTGGCAAGAGGTTTTTCTCAAAAGGAAGGCATTGATTATGAAGAAACATTTGCACCTGTTGCCCGTTACACATCTGTGAGAGCAGTGTTAGCCATTGTTGCAGCTAAAGGTTGGAAGATCCATCAAATGGATGTGAAAACTACCTTCCTAAATGGAACCATTGAAAAGGAAGTCTATCCGGAACAGCCTGAAGGTTTTGTGATACATAAACCTGACTCACATGTGTGCAAACTGAAGAAAGCCCTCTATGGACTTAAACAGGCTCCCAGGGTCTGGTATGAAAGAATTGACAGCTACCTCTTGGGACTAGGATTTTCCAAGAATGATGCAAACCCTAATCTCTACTTCAAGGTAATCAAAGGTGATATGTTAATAATTATTTTATATGTTGACGACCTGGTGATGACAAGAGAAGATCACCTCATTGCTCAAGGAAAGAAGGATCTAACTTCAAAATTTGACATGAAAGACTTGGGCATTCTACACTACTTTCTAGGTTTGGAAGTATGGCAAAAATCAAAGGGCATTATACTAAACCAAGGAAAATATACCATTGATATTCTGAAGAGATTTGGAATGTTGGACTGTAGACCCATGTCTACACCTATGGAAACCAACCTTCACAAACTAAAAGAAGTAGCAGCAAAATCCAAGTGTGCAGATCCAACCCTATATAGACAAATGATTGGATCTTTGATGTATTTGGTTAACACCAGACCTGATATTTGTTATGTAGTGAATGCTCTCATCCAGTTCATGTGTGAGCCAAAGGAAATTCACCTTATGGCTGTGAAACATATTTTGAGATATCTTCAAGGCACTATTGGATATGGTCTTCTTTACATAAATGACCAACTTGATCTACATGGATACTCTGATTCAAATTGGGCTGGAAGTATAACCGATTGGAAAAGCACATCAGGATGTTGCTTCAGTTTGGGATTGGCTATGATCTCTTGGATTTGCAAAAGACAGTCTTTAGTTGCACAGAGCTCAACAGAAGCTATTACATTGCAGCCTCTATGGGGGCAAGAGAAGCAGTTTGGCTTCGTAAATTGCTTGTGGGACTCTTTGGTGAGCCCTTGAATCCTACAATTATTCATTGTCATAATCAGAGTTGCATCAAACTCTCTGTAAATCTTGTCTTCCATGATAGATCTAAGCACATTGAGATACCCTATCATTATTTAAGAGACATGGTAGAAAGGAAAGTGATATAGTTGGAGTATGTTAGTACAAATGATCAAACTGCAGACATTCTCACCAAACCTCTCTCCCGAATCAAGGTAGAGCACTTCAGAAAGAAACTTGGTATGGTTGAAATGTAATTTGATATTTATGTTTGAAATTCAAATTGTTTATAAATTGTACTAATATATAAAGATGTTTAACGTGTAAACTCTTTTGTCATGTGTGTGACTCCATGACTTTATGGGCCTACTCCCCCCGTGTACATTATTGAAAGGTGACGATCTTTCTAATAATGAACACTTGTATTTGACATTGTAAAGTGACGACTCTACAATGATGAGTTGAACTATCATGATAGATATCATGTGACTTGATATCTGTGGACATGTCATGATAGTATCTCTTGGACACTTTGATGAATATCATGGGACTTGATGTCATTTGAAGATCATTGTGATCCTTGAGAGATAATCATGGTGGATAATTATATATCCGTGGATATGCCATGAATTATGGTAGACATCATGTGACTTGATGTCAATGCACATAACATAATGAAGATGTGTTATGAAGAATGTCATGTGACTTGACAATGTTGAGATATCATATCATATCTTCGATATCACGTGTGAAGGTGATATCCCTACTTATTTGATTTGAAATATCTTCCCTAGCTAAGAGGGAGTGTTGATAAAAGGTAGCTTCGGACAAATAGAAATGATGATTGTTGATTGCATCATCATCATTTATATGTGATCAAAATTACTCTTCATATAAATATTTCTGGAAAATAAGTAATTCGAATTTATAAGCATGCATAAGATTCAAAATAATAAATGATGTTCAAATTCTGCATTGAATAAACTCGGAACTCATATAATATATATCCGCCAAGTATGTGAGGCTGTATGTGTTAAGTTTGTTAACCGAATGTTAGTCGGTTATCCTTGGATCCCGCGCGCCCAAAGGGACACGTCCTCTCATGAGGCGCGTCTCTTAGAGGCGGGTCTCCAAGATATATAGCGTGGTTCCCTCATTGATATGAAAACATCGAAATTTATAAATATTCTGCAATCAGCACTTTCAGCATAAGAGAATTAAATCTGGAAACTTAGAATCTTGACTTAGAATTCTTACACAAAATTTCAAACTTAGTAATTCCTTAGATTTCTCAAGATCCTATCTAATAAGATTTGATTACATTTACAGTACAAAACAATGAAATGCTCATGCAAAATGGTGGTCTCATTGCTCATATCAAGAAAGGTGAAGGTGTTCTCTCTTTGTACAAATGAAAATGGCTTTTCACCTCTTTTACCTGTTTTAACAAATAGAAATGGTGATTTTCTTTGTTCAATTGAAAACCTCCAAAAACTGCACATAAAAGATTTTGAAGTACTGAATTGCATAACTGATTTTTGGTGCATAGAATTCCTTTGTCTATGCAAATATCAGTTTTTGACATTACAGAGAATGCATTCATTGAAAAAATTGGAATTGGCGAATGATAACCATCGTACAAAACTTTTAGAACTTGGTTATTTTGTAAAGTTTCATAAACTTTTTAGTGACCTTTAATATGTTTTACTTTATTAAATCTGTTTGAGATTAAATTACTTTACCAATTTGTAATTAGTTTGCTTTTCCTTTTTCATATGTTCTACTGGCTGATTTATTGCATGTTTTGACAAAACTTTGCCTGGAAATGGCAGAAATCTGAAACCAAAGATGCTTTGGATGATCACAACACATTTTTTATGCAAAGAATGATCAAAGGAGATTTGTTGTAAAGACTTGTTACTTGAATCACCGTCTCTTGAGATTATTGTTGTATAAGTTTGTTCAGGACTTCAACTTCAAATAGAAAAAGGGGCTTATACAACAATAATCTCAAGAGAGAGTGATTCAAGTAATAAGTCTTTACAACAAATCTCCTCTGATCATTCCCTACATAAAACATCTTGTGATCATCTAAAGCATCTTTGGTTTCAAATGTTCATCATATCCAAACATAGTTTTCTCAAAACATGCAACAAACTAGCTAGAAAAACATATGAAAAAAAAATCAAACTAATTACAAATTACAAATTGGTAAAACATTTAATGTCAAATAGATTTAATAAAGTGAAACACATAAAAGTTCATTAAATTCTCAAAATTTATGAAACTTTGCAACAAACTAGCTAGAAAAACATATGAAAAAAAATCAAACTAATCAAAAATTACAAATTGGTAAAACATTTAATGTCAAATAGATTTAATAAAGTGAAACACGTAAAAGTTTATTAAATTCTCAAAATTTATGAAACTTTGCAGCTACAAAAAAATATGAATCTATTCGCTTAGTTCTCGCAAATAACAAAGCTATTACAAAAAATTATTACACCGTTGTCTAGTACTACTATTATAACTATTTATTTCCAACAATTCTATTTAGGGGAAGAATTAATTTCATTGAAATAGAAAAATTGTGTTTGCTAAACCAAGATATGTCGAGATGCATTGTGGACATGAATTTCAATCCTTTTTGACTCTTCTACACTTACAACTAGTCTTTGTGAGAACGTTTGCTTCTTACCATACTCAATTTCTTAGTAAATTTCTCCAACCTTTTGATATGATGTGCAATTGGTTGCAATTTTCCACCACCATATTGTTCATTGCCCCATCTTGTCACTCTGGCAAATTCTTCAACATGGTGAAACTACTAAAATTTAGCAACTCTAGATTTAAAAATCTATTTGAATAATCATGTTTTGGGACTTTTGTACGATGGTCGTCATTCGCTAATACCAAATTTCTCAATTAATGCATTCTCTATAATTGCAAAAACTAACATTTGCGTAGACGAAGGAATTCTAGGCACTAAAAATTAACTATGCAATTAAATACTTCAAAACCTTCCATTTACAGTTTTTGGAGGTTATCAACTTATCTAAGCAAATCACCATTTCCATTCGTTAAAAGGGGTAAAAGCAACAAAAAGCCATTTTCATTTGTACAAAGGGAGAGCACCTTCACTTTCTTGATATGAGCAATGAGACCATCATTTTACATGAGTATTTCATTGTTTCATCCAAGCACTAAGTGTACTTACAGATTACCCAAGTGATCATTTGTTGCTTCCAGGGGGTGAGTATTGACACTAGGGATAACTTTAAGAAACAACCCCCTCGACGGCGCAGTTCCCCTATATTCTTTTTGTTTTTGGTAATATTGAAGTAGGGGCCTGTTGTGTATATTGTTGATCTTACAAAATGATCAATGGTGTCATGACTAAAACATTAAAGCAATAAAATGGACCCACCTCATTATATATCATGTCATCCATTAGCTAATACCACAATGGTAATCACCTATTGCGTTGACATATTTTGGAAGATCACTATGAACAAATGTAGCACTTAGTATTGACTCTTTTCTCTCAAAAGATAGAAGACTTGGGACACATATTCTTGCTAGCTCATTATATTATATTAATTGTGCAATAATTTTAAGTTGTAAGACATAATGTAATGTCCCCCTTTTAGCAGTGATCCTGTCAGTAGCTCATCACTATTCTGGAGTCCTGTAGGCTCGTTGAGGTGAATCAAGGGTTCTAGTTTTGAAGGTTTTGTGGTCGTTCCTCAATATTTACTATTTATAGTAAATACTATTTTTGGCAGTTAGCAGTTGTCAGTCTTTAGCTCATCATGTCCTCTGGAGCAGTTATTCAAAATTAAGTTTTTGGCCTTTTGAAAATATATTTTTAATGAAATTCTTCATTAAAAGGCAAATTGTTCTAATTTTCAGTTGACCCCTTGGCCTAAGGTGCTAACTTTAAGTTGTGTTAAAAGAGGGACTTGAAGGGTGATGCCTCATGAAGGAATTTAAATGTTTTATTTAATTGTCTCTTGTCTTAAGTTGGACGCCTTTTTGAGAGGATTATGTCTTTTTTGAAAAAGAAATGTGAGATGGCTTTTGGCGTCCCATCTAAGGGAATTGAACAGTCATCCCTCTTCCTTTAAAAGTGTGGCTTTGCTCCAACATTTGGGATCTCATACTTTTTGCTAAACTTATGTTGTCGAAATGACTACTCATTTTGCACTTCGAGGAATGCTGACCTCCTGGTACCTTTATCAATTTTGTGTTTGCAAGATAACACCTAATTGAATCATTGTTGCTTCTCATTCAGACTAGCAGATAGAGTTTTAAGATGAAATTTTGGAGTGTTTTACCAGTTTTGCAGTTGTTGTTTGCAAACAACTGAAAGTTGAATTCACTCACAGCTGTTTGTAAGAATTGTGTTTTGTTCTGGATATTTGGCCTATTCATTTATAAGGTCTGGGCGACCATTCTCACCAATTTCCAGAATTTAAATTGAACTGTGGATTTTTTAAGAGCAAAATCGCCCCTCAAGGAGGGTCGTACTTTTTTGTATGCATTAGGATTCGTGTCATTAAATATTGCTAGTGTTTTGGAGTTGTTTCTTTGTCTCAACAGGGGCGCCTATCTTCCAATTGACCTTTGACTTTGGTTGCACGCAATTCAAAGGTATTTTGGTTGAGTTATGAACATTTGATGATCTTCTTTCTTCATTTCTTATTATGTTCTAACTTAGAAACATTGTATAAAGTGGTGTTTCGAAAAATGGTGAAAAACATTGTAATTTGCAGCTTTCTTATTTGTACAAACTATTAACAGTAGTACTGTTTCAATTTTAACATTGTTGCATTATTTAATTAACTTCACATTAAGCACCCCTGGATAGTATACCGCCAATGAGGATAATTTGATTTGTAATCTCTTTCATACCCACTTTCAAGTGGTGAATCCCCACTCTTCAGTGGATGCCTACCGCAGCAGAATAAGTATTTAATTTGTAATCTTTTCCCCCCACTATTTGGTGGTAGCGTGGAAAGTTATTTGGCTAGTTATCCGCCTTTGTTTCATTCCAATTCAGCAGTAGTATTCCACCATATGTTAGCACCTCGCTTGTCAAAGGATCTTGAGTGCACATTCTTGGTGTCAAGTTTAATCTCTCTTTCAGTGTAGTCTTGTACTCTTTGATTTTGTAGATCCTAGGGATGCTCTGACTATATGCCCGCCCCTCCTCCTTAAGTGGTTTTAGGGTGCATTCTTGGTTAGAGTTCTTTCATGCACGTTTTGGGTTATGCTAACCTTAACGGGTGATTGGTTCTATTGTAAATGTTCATTTAAAATTCAAAAAAATTGAGAGAGAATATTTCACATAATAATTGAAATTTTGTTTGTCATTAGATCAATGAGGGCAAGATTGAATGTTTTGTGGTCCTTTAGAAACTATCATTTTCTATCTTGAAAAATTGGGGCCCTTGTCTTGATGTGCTCATTATTGACCAATGAAGCACCAGAGAAGAGTGTCAAAATTATCAACTTCTAAACTTTGCACTTTCTATTACATCTTCAAATGATCAATGGTGTGAACATATAATTGTTGATGATATCATCGAAACTAAAACCTATGAAGTATTTGAAAATTTTACAACTTATATAGAACCTAGTAAATTGAAAGTAAAATTATGATCTTGTTATTTGATGAAATACATTGAAGAAGAATGAGAAGAAATATAAAATATTTATCCCAAAAAATAACCCAAAGGGGTGCATAGAGAGAAAATCTTTATAGATTAACTCATAAGGGATTCTCAAATATTTATGTTAGAAGGTTGAACTTGAGCCAATGCTTCTTTGAAATGTCGCATCGATACCTCCTGAATATCACTATTCTCCTAAAAATAAAATATGCACATTAGATTCTATAGAAAGCAAAAACCTAACTATCTAAAATGAATCAGTAATCTCGATGTGTCTGAAATTAAGACCCATAACTTTTGTAACTCAGTAAACTGAAGACTATCAAAACATTTAAGAAATGATTTTATCAAAAACAAGAAAAAGAAACAAGCAACTAAGTCATAAAGGCTGAATAAATTGTTTCCATATTGGATTGTGTAGAATGTCGTTAACCTCCAATGCAACAAAATTTGCTTCATGGCATACTGTAACAATATCAACACTAGTGTAGCCATTTGTGCCATGAGGAAAATGTAAGTAAACTTGCAGCTGAGTCGCTACATGTAACCATGAAAATTGTGAGTACTCACGAGTTGATATGCACCACGAAGAAAACATTAGTAAAATCGCAACTAAGTCGCTACAAGTAACCACAAAAACTGAGAGTACTCACAAGTTGATCTACACCATGAGGAAAACATAAGTAAACTCACAGATGAGTCGCTACAAGTACTCACAGTCAGATAGTGACCACTGGGAGGGGATAAAGACTCAAGAGTGAAGGATTGAGACCTAAGACTCTCTCAATTTTTCACCCAAGTTTTCCATCCCTTCCAAAAGGGATTGAGACATAAGACTCAATTCTTCACATAGGGGGTCAC
The DNA here is from genome assembly GCA_007115665.2 of Sequoiadendron giganteum. Lineage (NCBI taxonomy): Eukaryota > Viridiplantae > Streptophyta > Pinopsida > Cupressales > Cupressaceae > Sequoiadendron > Sequoiadendron giganteum. The sequence continues at coordinate 63,570,669 of CM021105.1, forward strand.
TCCTGAGCACATATTTAAAGAGATAGATAATATTCCACCATTGATGATTGTTTAGAAGTCATTTTACTGTTGGGGTGCTGGAATTTTAAGTGATGGAATTATATAGTCTACAATTGAACATAGTTGCACCCATATTTGTCCCCGTGCATGCATAGTCACCACGCGTATGCTAAGAAATGCATGAGAATCAGTGATGATGTTTTCTACCGTGTATTCTAAGTTTCCATCCATGTTCGTTAACAATCAATTTATCATTTTTTAAATTAAACTTATGGGTAAGTACTGGCAGATTTGTATTGTTTAAAACCACTTAATGCATTAAACATTTTTTTTCATTATTAATGTTAATTGCAAAAGTAAAAGAAATGTATCAATCAGCGTTCACATCACACCTTACATATTCCACAAATCTGAAATGTTAATTTTTTTTGTATTGAACAAATCTAGAATATAATTAATTGCAGAAGTAAAAGAAATGAATCATTAGTGTTCACATTGCAATTTGTTGAAATGATTACAACACCATCATTGTTTCATCGTACTTTTCATTAGTGTTCACATCATAGTCTAGTGTCAAAAAATTGTTGTGCTCAACCATGAAGATTGCGTGAATAGAAAATCCACAAATTACACTATAGCATGGAAATTGGATGAAAAGTTTTGAAAATTTCATTTGTGGTCACCTCGCAGTCTAGTTTCCTATCAAATTATTGTGCTCAAACATGTAAATTGTGTGATTCATCGGTGTTTCCATCGAAGTTTTCACGTTTAAAATAGTGAAGGATAATACTATTTATATATTTTATTGCATGCATAGTATAAATGTAATTCTAATAAAGTTCTATTATAACTTATTTTAGTAGGTGAGTTATTTGGATTGTAGTTTGTATGAAATATATTAAAACTTCAAATAATATTTATTATAATAGAAATTTTCTTTTCATTTACACTTAAAAAGTAACCGCAATTTCTATTTAATTCACGAGCTTTGGAATTTCCACTATCTTTACTTAAAAATTAACCTACACTTTGTTAGTATCATTTCAATTGTTCATAGCTAGTAGGTGAAGTAGGTAAATGCATTTACTTTGGAACACTCCAAACTACTCCGTGTTAGGTTTTCTATCTTCTAGATTACTCTTTCTGTAACTATTGGAAGTAGTTTCTAGCTATTTCTAAATAGACTTATAATTATTGTATTCCAATGTGCCTTTGAGTAATATAGATGAATATATGTTTTAATTTTCCCTCCAACTGAGGTTTTTACTTTGTTGTGTTGTATTTATTTCCTCTGCCATAATTGACATGGTATCAAAGCGCGCCACAGGTCCCAAGTTGCATAAGACTCTTCACATTCAAATGGAGAGCAGCTAAATCAAGTTAAGGAAGCTGAAATTGGTCTGGAAGCCATTGTTTAAAGAGGAGATTGTATGAAGCCATTGCCAAGGTAACTCGTGCCCTGTTATTGAAATAAATATTGCTATGTTTTTCTCTCGTATCACTAGGGAAGGTAACAAAGGCAACTCACAAGTTTGCCCTTGCAACAAGGCAGAGTGAAGAAGTTGCATAGGTTCAGGCCCGACACTGAGGCCCTCCAAGAGATCTGCAAGTATCAAAAGAGCACAGAGTTGCTCATCAAGAAGTTTGCCTTTCTAGCGACTAGTTAGGTAAATAGAACAGGACCTTAAAGTTGATTTGAGCTTCTAAAGCCTTGTCGTTTCAAGCATTACAAGAGGCATATTTTGTAGGGCTCTTTTAGAAAGGGTAACCGTCTTTTAATATTGGAAGTTTTATTTTTCTTTAATCATGGCTACCTCTAGTAATTTGCCACAGACTCCTATACTTCTGGGTAAAAATTATGAATTTTGATCCTTGAGAATGAAGTCTTTTATGCAAGCCTATGAATGTTGGGAAACTGTTGAAAATGGCTACACAGAGCCCACTCCAGCAAACTTAGCTGCTATGAATAATGCTCAGAGAAACAAAACTACTAATTTGAGAAAGAAAGAGAACAGGGCAAAATGTTGGATTCAAAATTTTGTTGATGATTCTATTTTCTAAAAAATTATAGGTGTAGAAACAACAAAAGAAGCTTGGGATATCCTCAAATCTTCATATGAGGGTAATGACAACGTCAAAACAGTCAAACTGTAGACATTCCAAACACAATTTGAAACATTGAAAATGTTTAACTTAGAGAATATTGATCAATTTATGACTAGAGTCATGAGCATTGCAAACTAGATCAGGATTAGTGGTGAAACCATTGAAGATTAAAAGATTGATGAACAAGTCCTCAAAAGCTTACCAAAGAAACTTGAAATGGTTGTAACAACTATTTTGGAGTCCAAAGATCTCACTACTTTTTTAGTAGTAGAGCTAACTGGATCACTTTTGTCACATGAAACCAGACTAAATCTGGAAGAAGAGCCTTTCGAACAAGCTTTCAAGACTCAAGCCACTTTCAGTAGAGGTAGAGAAAACAAAAGCAGAGGCAACTAAGGGAAAAGCAACAGAGGCATATCAAAACAACATGGAGAAGAAAGGTCAACACAAGAACAATCAGGGTAGTCTAGAAACTCTCAAAATCATGCACAAAGAGGTAGAAAATGGATTGATAAATCTAGAGTCTAGTGTTTCTACTAGAAGAAATTTGGACACTATAAATCTGAATGTAGAAAGAAGTTTAGTCAGCCCAAAACAATAGTAGAGCACATGTTTCCAACAATAAAGGAGAATCTTTTGAAGCGATGTTTCTTTCCTGCCATATATTTGAAGACAATCACACCAAAAACCTTTGGTTGCTAGACAGTGGATGCAACAATCATATGACAGGTAACACAGATTTAATTTCATGCATTGATACTTTCATAAATTATGAAATTACTCTTGGTGATGCTTCTCGTGTGAAAGCCCAAGGGAATGGAATTGTGCCTATTGTTACTAAACAAAATCAACAAAAGGACATACATGATGTCGACTATGTTCCAAACCTGAAACACTATCTCATAAGTGTAGGTCAATTGATGGAACATGGCTATGATATAACCTTTCAAGGTACAACTTGTATTTTTGATAAACCTCCTAGTAGAAGACTTATAGCCAAGATTGAAAGGACCAAAAATAGAAGGTTTCCCTTAAATATTAGGAGTGTCATTCTATCACAGTCATTTTCCCACAATGTCTCAAACATGGATGAGTCACAATTATGACATTCTAGGTTTGATCATCTACCCTTCAAGAGTCTTAAGTCTTTTTTAAAAGCAATCTATGGTCAAAGGCCTCCCTGTTTTAAAATCACTTGACAGTCAATGTGAAAGTTGTATTCTTGGAAACAATAAGAGAGATAGTTTTCCATCTACCTTCAATAGAGCAAAAGAACACTTAGAGTTAATCCACACAGACCTATGTGGACCAATGCAAACTCAATCCATTGGTGGTAGATTTTAGTTTTTGACCTTTATTGATGATTTTAGTAGGAAAATTTGGATTTATTTTTTTAAGAATAAGTTTGATACTTTTTCAAAGTTCAAACAATTCAAAGTTCAAGTAGAAAAACAAAGTGCTAAATATATAAAAATGCTTAGGTCAAACAAAGGAGGAGAATACAACTCAAAATATTTCACAGAATTTTACAAACAACATGGAATTGTTATGAAAACCACAACAAAATGGAGTAGCTGAAAGGAAAAATCAGATCATCATGAATATGGCTAGATGCATGCTCAGATAAAAGAATTTGTCTAATGACTATTGGGCAGAAATTGTTCCTACTGGAATTTATATTTTAAATAGATCTCCTACAACTAGTGAACAATCCAAAGCCTATATACTCTACAATCTTATCACCAAGAAATTTGTGGTAAGCAAAGATGTCAAGTTCTTTCAGAATAGATTTTGGAGTGATAAAAAAAATGTAACTTTGAATGGTCCAAATCCATTACAGCTATTTGATGAACCTCCAGATCAACAAGTTCATCCACCAAGGCCACAAAGATTGTAGGTACAAAGTCAGTAACAACACTTTGAAAATGACAATTCTACCAACAGTGATTCATCTTCTTCTATAGACAATCAAAGAATTAGAAGCATAAAGAAAATATATGAGCAGAAAAATACAATTCAACAACAATATTTGTTTTCATTAATTTCATATGAGTCAATCCACTTTGAAAAAACAATAAAAAGGGAACATTGGGTTGATGCAATGAATCAAAAAATTGAAGCCATAAAAAATAACAAAACTTGGCATCTTGTTGATCTACCAAGTGATAAAACCAACATTAGTGTGAAGTGGGTATATAAGACAAAGCTAAATAATAAAGGAAATATGGAAAAGTACAAAACAAGGCTTGTTGTCAAGGGTTTCTCTCAACAACTTGGCATATACTATGGAGAAACCTTTGCTCCAGTAGCAAAGTTAGACATGGTCAGAACTATTTTAACTATTGCAACTCAAAATAAATGGAAGGTTTTTTAAATGGACATCAAATCTGTATTTTTAAATTGCATATACTGAAAAAAGAAGTATATGTAAATCAGCCATCAAAGTTTGAAATCAAAAGACAATAGCGTAACGTATATAAGTTGAAGAAAAAAATTTATGACTTAAAAAAAAGTTCAAGAATTTTGTACAATCGGATTGACTCTTACTTCATCAATAGTGGATTCAACAGAGACAGTCATGAGCCAACTCTATATACAAAAACAAATCATGAAGGTAAAATTTTCATTGTTTGTCTTTATGTTGATGACTTGCTCTATACAATAAAATTGATGTAAGAAAAATTTAAAGTTGCCATGAAAAAATAATTTGAAAGGACTGATCTTGGATTCATGAAATACTTTTTGGGATTGAAACTAACCAATCTGTTCAAAACATTTTTGTCTCTCAACATAAGTATGTTTCAGAAATTTTGAAAAAAATTAGAATGGACAGTTGCAAGCCAACAAACACACCCATTGTTAAAGTAACAAAGTTAAAAAAATAAGATGATGGACCATCTGTTGATTCTACCTTGTACAAAAGGTTAGTTGACAGTCTTCTATACCTCACTACAACTAGACCTGATATAATGTTTGTTGCAGGGACAATCAACTATGGATTACGGTACACTCACTCTAAATATACTTCACTTTCAAAATACACAAACAATGATTATTCTGGCAACATAGATGATAGGAAGAGTACATCAAGATGTGTTTTTCACTTGGGAACAAATCTCATCTCATGGTGGTGGAGGGGCACCAAGTCCATTTTTTGTTACTAAGGCCTTGTGTCGGTTTTAGGGTAAGTTTTGGTGTGTTCAGTCTAATAAGGTCTTAATAGACCATTGGAAATGTATTGAGTCTATGTTGGGTCAATTTTTGGAAATGTTGCTTCATTTTGCAAATATTGTAAAAATTGTTTTACAACATTACACCTTTTGTCATATTTGGAAGCAAAACTGCCAGGGCATTCAAAAGGCAGTTGCAACCATTGGTAGGTATTGGGAAACATTTGAAAAGGCTTGTAAACCTCGAGGCAAGGGTTGGAGAGTTGGTTTTTGAAAATAAAACAATAAAGTTCCTTGTTTTTCCTTAAAAATTCTATGTTTTTTCTGGTAAATTGTTGCTCCAGGTTGTTATACGGTGTCGTACAAGGGGAATAATGTTCTAGAAGCTATTGAATTTGGAAAAGGAATGTGTTAGCTAAATTTTGGATGTGATTTGGTTGGTTTTCATTGAAATTGAAGAATTTGACAAGCAATTTAATGTAAGCAATATGTAACTTGGATTTTGTAGTTTTAAGAGTGAAAAATGAAACCCTAAGCCATTCCACCCGATGAAATCCATTCTAACTTGGTGGAATGGCTCCCTTAGGTGTAGGATGTTGTGTTTGCGTGTTTCTAAGAGAAGGGAAGGGAGTTTGTAGAAAATAAGATGATGCCCTAGTTGTATTTCATGAGTTTTTGGCTTGAAAATGATGGCTAAAAGTTGTAATTTGCCTTAAATGCAATGAAGAAGGTTGGGAGTTGTTTTGAGGAGCATGTGAAAACTATATGGGGTGTGTTTGATGTGTTGGTAAAGTGAAATAGAGCTTAGAACAGTTAGTTTCAATAAACCCTCTTGAAACCAATCAAAATAAGGGTTTTATGGTTTGGTGACTTTGTAGGCTTTCCTCTTGATAAAGTTGTGGATTCTGAGTTTTTGTAGCTCGGTAAAAGTCCTGCAATGGAGATTTGGGATTGGGAAGGTGTTTAGAGAGAAGATTCTTTAAAAAAATAGGGCTAATTGGGGTTTTTTCCAACGTACCAATCAATTTTAAGAGATGATGTTCCAAACAAGTGCATGTATAAATTTGAATGTCAAATTTGAGCCTAATGGGTGTTTGAAATGATAAATATTTGTGGGTGAGAGGAGTATTTGGGAAGATATGTTTAGATTTCTATGTTTTCCATGCTACAAGAGGAATAAGACAGAACTATGAAAAATTGTTGAGTTAGAGTTGTAAAAGCAGTAAGATTGATTGAATATGATCAAATTGTGATTGTTTGAAGGTTTGCCTCTCTTCTCTGCATCACATGGGCATCCAAAAAATAAACCATAGTTTCAATATTTTCGGCAAAGGTAGAGTATGTAACTATAATTACAACAACTTGTCAAACACTATGATTAAGAAGAATATTGAATGATCTTGCACATATTGAAAATGGGTCAACTCATATTTTATGTGATAACAACTCAGCAATTGTCTTGTCTAAAAATCATGTTTTCAAAAAAAAAAGCAAACATATGGACACTCGCTTTCACTTCATTCGAAAGATTATCCAAAATGGAAAAATTTATCTTGACTTTTGTTGATTGTGACATCAACTAACAATTTTTTTTACAAAACCATTGAGAAAAATATTTTTGTGTTTCAAATAAAACACTTGGAGATTGTTAATACTAATAATTGTAACAATTGAGGTTAAGGGGGGTTGTTAGTATTAATTCAACTATTCATAGCTAATAGGTGAAGTAGGTAAATGCATTAATTTTGGAACACGCCAGATTTCTCCCTGTTAAATTTTTATCTTCTAGTATTTACTTTTTTTATAACTATTGGAAGTAGTTTCTAGTTGTTTCTAAATAATCTATTATATTTCAATGTTTTAAGTAATATAGATGAATATACGTTTTTAATTTTCTTTCCAACTGGGATTTTGCTTTATTGTGTTGTATTTCTTTCTTTTACCATAATTGACACACTTTAGACACCAACGACTATGAAATGTTCTATTGTGTTTATTTTCATATATATTAAGCATAGGTCATTTATTGAGATGCATTTAAGGTATTGTTTTAAATAGTTTTTATTTTATATTTTTTTGATGAATTATAGGAGTTTGTGGCAAAGGTGGTATTTACTCAATCATTCATCGATGTTAATTCTATTTATTGTTGTGTTTTTTCACTATTCATATTTTTCATAAATATAATTTATATTGCATGTGATGTTTCTTTTTATTTTTGTAGGTATAATGTGAGATAATTAATAATGTAATTTTGCATACATGTTAGGATCCCGAATGACTCTTTTGATAAGTGGCACCTATCCATTCATCTATATTAAGAGGGTGTTGGGACTGTAAAACTTTGCAAAATTTTAAGTGTCCATGATGAAAAATTTGTTTTGCACACTCAAAAATGCATTTGAAAAATTTGTCTCAGTGACCTACTTTGGAAGTTCATAATTCAGAGCCCATTTGCTTTCATTATGCATTTTTAAGTGTGCAAAACAAATTTTTCATTATGAACACTTAAAATTTTGCAAAAATTTTACAATCTTAACACCCTTTCAAGAGAGGTAATATAGATGAATGGATAGGTGTCACTTATCAAAAGAGTCATGTAGGACTCTAACATGTATGTAAAATTATATTATTTATTGTCTCACATGATATCTACAAAAATATAAGGAAATATCGCGTGCAATATAAATTTTAGTTCTAAAGGATATGGATAGTTAGAAAATACAAAAAAATAAATAGAATTATCATCGATGAATGATTGAATAAATACTAACTTTGCCACAAGTTTCTCTAATTCATCTAGTAAATATAAAATAAAAACTATTTAAAACATTAACTTAAATGCATCTCAATAAAATACCTAAGTTTAATATATATGAAAAATAAGCACAATAGGACATTCCATAATGGTTGGTAATTAAAATGTGTCAGTTATAGTAGAGAAACTAAATGTAACGCAACAAAGCAAAAACCTCAATTTGAAAGAAAATAAAAACATATATTCATCTATATTACTCAAAACATTGAAATACAATACTTATAAATCTATTTAGAGACAGTTAAAAACTACTTCCAATAACTACGGAAAGAGTAAAGTAGAAGATAGAAAACCTAACACGGATCAATCTCGAGTGTTCCAAAATCAATGCATTACATCTTTCACCTACTAACTACAAATAGTGAAATTAATACTAACACCCCCTACTAATCTCAACTATTACAATTATCAGTACTAACAATTTCCAAATGTTTTTTTTTAAACACACAAGCACTTTTTCTCAATAGTTTTGTAAAAATGTATGTTAGATGATCTCGTGATCTACAAAAGTCAAAAAAAATTTCTCCATTTTGAACAACTTTTTAAATGAAATGAAAGTGAGTGTCAATATACTTGTTTTTTTCTTGTGGAAAGCATGATTTTTAGACAAGATGATTGTTGAGTTCTTATCACATAAAATAGGAATTGGCTATTTTTCAATATGTGCAAAATCATTCAATATTCTTCTTAACCATATTGTTTGACAAGTTGTTGAAGTTGCAGCCATATGCTCTACCTCTATCGAAGATATTGAAACTATGGGTTTTTTTTTTATGCCCACAAAATGAGATTTGTTTTCAAGTGAAAAATATATTCTGATGTATTCTTCCTACCGTCTATGTTGTCAGCATAATCATTGTCTATGTATTCTAAAAGTGAAGTATCTTTAGACTGAGTGTACCATAATCTATAGTTGATTGTTTCTGCAACATATCTCAAAATTCGTTTTGCTACCTCCAGTGTAAATCTTTTGGAGATTCCATGAATCTGAATGCAAAATTTGCAGCAAACATTATGTCAGGTTTACTTGCAATGAAGTATAGAAGACTATCAATTAGCCTATTATACAAGGTAAAACCAACAGATGGTTCATCATCGTGTTTTGTCAACTTTGTTTCTTGAGCAATGGATGTGTCTACTACCTTGCAACTGTTCATTCTAAAAAAATTCAAAATTTATGAAACATACTAATGTTGAAAAATAAAAATACTTTGAACAGATTGGTTAATTTCAGTCCCCAAAAAGTATTTCATGAATCCAAAATTAGTAATTTAAAAAAAAAATCATAACAGCTTTGAATTCTTCTAACATCAAATTTCCTATATATAGTAAATCATCAACATAAAGACAATCAATGGGAATTTTACTTTCATGATTCGTATTTGTATAGAGAGTTCGCTCATGACTACTCCTGTTGAATCCACTATTAATGAAGTAAAAGTCATTCTGAATATACCAAACTCTTGGAGCTTGTTTTAAGCCATACAAAACTTTTTTCAACTTATATAATTTACGTTTGTGTCCTTTGATTTCAAACTCTAGTGATTGATCTACATATACTTCTTTTTTCAATATATCATTTAAAAATGAAAATTTGACGTCTATTTGGAAAACTTTCCATTTATTTTGAGTTTCAATAGCCAAAATAGTTCTAATTGTATCTAACTACTGGAGCAAAGGTTTCTACATAATCTAAGTCAACTTGTTGAGAGAAGTCTTTGCCAACCAACTTTGTTTTGTACTTTTTTATCTTTCATTTATCATTCAACTTTGTCTTATATACCCACTTCACACCAATGTTAGTTTTGTCATTTAATAGATCAACGAGATCCCAAGTTTTGTTTTTTTCTATGGCGTTTCAATTTTTTGATTCATTGCATCAACCCAATGTTTCTCTTTTACTGCTTCTTCAAAGTGGGTTGGTTGATATGAAAGAAAGACGAAAAAAAAAATTTGTTCAATTGAATTTTTTTGCTCATATATTTCTCTTATGTTTTTAGCTCTTCGATTGTCTATAGAAGAAGATAAATCACTACTAAGAAAATTATCATTTCCAAAGTATTTTTCTGACCTTGTACTTACAATCTTCATGGCTTTAGGGGATGAACTTGTTGATATGAAAGTCCATCAAATGGTTTTAATGGATTTGGAACATTCAAAGTTACATTTTTTCTTGATCGCTCTAAGATTTATTTTCAAGTAACTTGACATCTCTGCTTACCACAAATTTATTGGCGATAAGATTGTAGAGTCTATAGGTTTTGGATTGTTCACTATAGCTTACAAAGATGCACTTTCCAATTCTACTATCAAGTTTGTCTCATCTCCTCTGGAACGTGAGCGAATACAATGCAACCAAGAATTCTAAAATGAAATACATTCAACTTTGTACCAAATCAAGCCTCTTGTTGCACTTTGCATTGAACATTAGTTGTAGAAGATCTATCTAAACTATAAATTGCAATAGCAACAGCTTTTGCCCAATAATCATTAAACAAATTCTTTTATCTGAACATGCATCTAATCATATTCATGATGGTCTGATTTTTCCTTTCAACTACTCTATTTTGTTGTGAAATATATATTGTTGTGGTTTACATAGCAATGTCATGTTTGCAAAAGTCTATAAAATCTTTTGAGTTGTATTCTCCTCCTTTGTCTGACTTGAGAACATTTTTATATTTATCACTTTGTTTTTTTGCTTCAACTTTGGATTGTTTGAATTTTGAAAAAGTATCAAACTTATTTTTGAGAAAAAAAATCCAAATTTTCCTACTAAAGTAATCAATAAAGGTTAGAAAATAAAAACTACCACCAATGGATTGAGTTTGCATTGGTCCAAATAGGTCTATGTGGAATAGCTCTAAGTGTTTTTTTGCTCCAAATATAAATCTCAACATGTTTCCATACATCACAATGCAATACCAATAAACCCCTTGTCCCTCCAATACAAAATCAATACATGAGGTAGTCATATCCTTAAATAAACATGGGTACTCATACCCTACAAGAATGCCCCTTAAGAGGGATTTGCACCCACTCAACCCCTTGCACATGGAGGACCAAAATTGGCCTCTTCGCAAAAGGAGGTCAACTCCCCTACTAAAATTATAAAGAGAAGAAACACATAAACACAATAAAGCACATATACAAATCCCCAAAAACAAACATATCACAATGCTTACATTTTCTTAATAAGAAAGGAAGACATCTTTAAAATGCACAATCCCACTAATGGAAGAGTCTTGGTTGGAAACCTCCTTATTTCAAACCTTCACCTTCATTTGCTCTCTTTCTACTTCACACTCCATCTCTCTCTCTCTCTTCAAAAAAAACTACAACAAAATCACAAAACCACAATGAAACAAAAATGACTAAACAACTCTCTCCACTCCGTGAAAAAAGAGTTTTAAAGAGAAGGAAAGAATAACTTCCTACTAAAACTAAACTACTCAACTACCTCTCATTTTCATCATTTTTGAAAACAGGGCATTAAGCAAGGTCTTAACAATCTTTTAAAAATTATAAATGATAAAAGTAAACTTCTAGCCCATATGTCTTATACCTAAGTTATTTTTTCAAACATAAAATACAACTAAACCTATTTTAGAAAGGAAAAAGAAAATTTTCTTTTAAGTGCTTCAATTGTGGAAAAGTTGGACATTATGCCTCAAAATGTCCTCAAAATGAAAACAGCTCTAGTGAAGAAGAAAAAGAAATCAGCAACATGAAAAAGGGAAAGAAGAATTTCAATAATAATTCAAAGAAAAAGTTTCAAAAACATATGAAGAGTTTCTATTCAAAGAAAGATAGTAGCACCTCTGAAGAACAAAGTGAAGACTGTTCTAACAATGGTGAAGAGGAAATACTATTTATGGTTGAATGTGAAGAACTAAATGCGGATGAAGTTTTTGATAAAGAAGAAAAGATTGATCAAAAATGTAATGAAGAAAAGGAAGTGGATCTTGAAGAAGAACTGCACTATGCTTATAAGAAGAATGAAGATTTGAAGAAGAAAGCTACCAAGTACAAATTGAAGGTCAAAGTGATAACAAAAGACTTGGAGAATTCAAGCAAAATCATTGAAGATTTGAGAGCTCAATTCATGGAAGCTGAAAGAAATGAAGAAGAATTGAAAAACAAACTCAATACAAAGGAGATGAAATGTAACAAGCTGGAGCAAGAGATAGCAATGCTAAAATTGGAACTGGAGAAAACAAAGGTTCAACACACAAAGATTGATGAAGAATCCAGCAAGTTGATTGAGCTAATGAAGGCTCAAGATGTTCTTCAAAGCAAAATGGGAGGTAGTTTTGAAGAACAATCCAAGAAGGTCACTAACTCCAAAGAAGATTTCAAGACCTTCTCAAAGCAAGTTGAAGAAGAATGGATAAGTGTTGATCCTAAAAGAAAATAAAACACTAGGCAATCATATACATTCAATGGGTATTGTTTTCTATGTAACAAATTTGGCCACAAGGCCTTAAACTGTAAAAATAAAGTAAAAAATATTCCTAGCTACTTTAGGAGAGATTATAATCCTTTCACACCATTAATGGACTATAATAGTTTATGCTACAATTGTAATAACTTTGGGCACCAAGCTCAAGCTTGTAGGACAGTTTTTAATGATTCTCCAAAGCAAAACAAAAAGGAAGATAAGTCCATTAAAAGGAAAGAAGTGCCTATCAAAGTGAGGAAGAAAAAGGAGAAATCAATGTTCATTCAAACCGCCTTACATGCTGAAAGTAAGAAAGATAGATGGTACATTGATAGTGGGTGCTCAAAGCACATGACAGGTGACAAGAGCAAATTCATCTCTCTTGAACCTACTAATGAAGGAACAGTAAGATTTGGTGATAATACAAGAAAACAAATAAAAGGAAAAGGAACACTTAGTCTAGATAATGGGAGAACAAAAACAGAAAATGTTTTGTATGTTAAGGGCCTAAAAGAAAATCTTCTAAGTGTTAGTCAACTTTGTGATCAAGGACATAGTATCACATTTCTTTCTAATACATGTGATATCAAGAAAGATGGAAAGCTGGTTGCTCAAGCTGAAAGGAAACATAATTTGTATATCTTAAAGGAGATAAGTTGTGAAAGTTGCAACCTAGTACAAGAGGATGAAAGTTGGTTATGGCACAAGAGGCTAGGCTATCTCAACTTTGATAATATTGTCAAAGTTAGCAAGTCAAATGTTGTGAGAGATATGCCAAGGATAACAAAACCTTCTAATATCATTTGTAGAGAGTGTCAACTTGGAAAGCAAACAAGGTCAAGCTTTAAGTCTAAGGAGCATTCTTCATCAAAGCCATTAGAACTCATACATACAGATCTTTGTGGGCCAACCAAATCCAAGAGCATGAATGGGGAAAGATATTTTATGTTGCTAATTGATGACTTCTCAAGAATGACTTGGGTTGCATTTTTGAAAGAAAAATATGAAGCTTTTGATAAATTCAAAGCTTTCAAAGAGCTAGTTGAAAATGAAGCAAACATCAAGATAAAATGTCTTAGATCAGATCGAAGAGGAGAATTCACATCAAAGGAATTTGAAAATTTCTGCATAGAGCATGGAATTAAGAGGCAATTTTCTGCAGCAAGAACCCCTCAACAAAATGGGGTTGTAGAAAGAAAAAATAGGACGGTTCAAGAAATGGCAAGGGCAATGCTAAATGAAACCAAGATAGCAGATTCCTTTTGGAAGGACGCAATTCATACAGCAGTTTACATCTTGAATCGTGCACAAATAAGAGTGAACAATGAGAAGACACCATATGAACTTTGGAAAGGTAGACCAGCAACTGTCAAGTACTTCAAAATTTTTGGAAGCACTTGCTACATTAGAAGAGATGAAGAAGATTTGAGCAAATTTGACACAAGAGCAAATGAGGGAGTTTTTCTTGGCTACTCATCAAAAAGTAAGGCATATAAATGCTATAACAAAAGAACTCACAAAATTGTTGAAAGTGCTAATGTAAGAATTGATGAAGGAAAGCAATTCAAAGAAGTTGGACAAAGTGATCACCATGTTCAAACTATGAATGATGAAGACAAAGAGGATGAGGACTCCCAAGAAGAAGAAAAGGAGGAAGAGGAAAAGGAAAAAGAATCTTCACAAAAGACTCCCATGAAGACACCTTCCAAGTTTGTTCAAAAGAACCATCCTGAAGATTTGATTCTTCAAGATAGATGTAGATCTACAAGGAAAATGGTGAATTACAATGAAGATGGTCATGCAGCATTCCTATCTCAAGTAGAGCCCAAAACCTTTGAAGAAGCAAGCAAAGACAAACATTGGATTAGTGCAATGAATGAAGAATTGGATCAAATAGAGAAGAATGAAACTTGGGAACTTGTCCCAAGACCAAAAGATAAGAATGTAATTGGCACAAAATGGGTTTTTAGAAACAAATTAAATGAAGATGGTCAAGTCACAAGGAACAAAGCAAGGTTAGTGTGCAAGGGCTATGCACAAGTTGAAGGAGTAGATTTTGAGGAAACATTTGCACCAGTTGCAAGGATTGAAGCAATTAGAATGTTTTTATCCTATGCAAGTCACAAGAAGTTTAAGGTGTATCAAATGGACGTCAAATCTGCTTTTCTTAATGGAGATCTAGAGGAGGAAGTTTTTATTGAACAACCCGAAGGCTTCCTATTATCAAGAGACAAGGATTATGTGTGCAAATTAAAGAAAGCTCTCTATGGGCTTAAACAAGCTCCTAGAGCTTGGTATTCTAGACTTGACAAATATCTCAAAGAGCAAGGTTTCAAAAGAGGAGATGTAGACAGCAATTTATACATCAAAGAAAAAGATGGACATTTATTGATTGTGGTGGTGTATGTAGATGACATCATCTTTGGTGGAGATAAGGACAAAATGTGCAAAGAATTTTCATAATGTATGCAAAAAGAGTTTGAAATGTCAATGTTAGGAGAATTATCATTTTTTCTTGGGCTACAAATTTCACAATCAAGTAAAGGTATTTTCATCTCCCAAACCAAATATGTGAAAGAAATGTTAAAAAGGTTTAGAATGGAAGATTGCAATCTTGTGAGCACTCCCATGTTTACAAGCTGCAAGCTAAGCAAAGATGATGAATCCCAAGAAGTGAATCAAACACTATACAGATCAATGATTAGGAGTTTGTTGTATCTAACTTCTACAAGACCAGACATAATGCAAGCTGTTGGAGTTGTGGCAAGATTTCAAGCAACACCAAAAGAAACACATGTTCATGCAGTAAAACATATATTCAAGTATTTGAAAGGCACAATGGAATATGGTCTATGGTACCCTAGTAGCAATGATTTCACTCTTGAAGCATTCACGGATACTGATTGGGCTGGCAATGTGGATGATAGAATAAGTACAAGTGGAGGAGCCTTTTTTCTTGGAGGAAATCTAGTATCTTGGATGAGCAAAAAACAAGAATCAATCTCTCTATCTACAGCAGAAGCTGAATATATTGCGGCAGCAGCTTGTTGCACTCAACTTTTGTGGATGAGGCAAACTTTAAGAGACATCAAGGTGGAGTATGATCATCCCTGCACTATCTATTGTGACAACACAAGTGCAATCAACATTTCCAAAAATCCAGTGATGCACTCAAGAACCAAGCATATACCTATCAAGTATCACTTTTTGAGAGAAAAAGTGGAAAAAGGACGTGTGTTTGGAATACATAACTACAAAAGAACAAATTGCTGATATATTCACCAAACCATTACCAAGGGATGCATTTGAGTATCTAAGGGACAAATTGGGAGTTGTCCTACAACCATCAAATTGATTGGTGGAAGTATACATTCAGGGGGAGCTATATCTTATACATTGTAGCTTCATGGAACAAAATGTGAGACATTGTTCAAGACCCCTTGCCATTGATGTCAAAGGGGGAGAAATTGGAGATAGGGGGAGCTTTTTTTTTTAGCATTAGAAAACAAGGATGTTATTGAAAAGGTTGCCATCAATGATAAAGGGGGAGATTGTTCGAAATATTGTCATTGATGTCAAAGTCATAGCATAATATCATTGATGTACTCATTCATAACAATGCAACTTGAAGAAACAATGCTTATAATATAAGTTAAAGAAAAGCCAGATGTTACATACAATGATAACCGACCTGTCTAAAGAAGCCAACAATTATAGGAATCTTATCTGCCGTTGACATATGAAGACAAGAGCTATAGGAAGGATCGTATATTCCTACTCATCGAAGCTTTCCAAATCGCTAACTCAAATAAACATCGATGAAAAAGAATTATGAATAAATTTCCAAGTGAAGAGGACGAAGGAACAGGAATAAATAGCCACATCTAGAAGAGAATAAAATGTGTCAGTAACACTTTGATTTGGGAATTACACGGAGACGTCCGAGATTTATCTATCAAAGTAACTACTAAATTTGGTCTATCAGGCCACCTTCACTATCCGGCAATTGTGTCGATCTTATGAGGAATAACAATAGACTAAGAAATCAGCGCCAAGGAGAATTCATTAAATAATAACAAATGGTGATTAGAATATAAATCGCAAATCTCAAGAGCAATTACACCAATGAAATGATGCGATTTCTTAAATGGTGCGATTTGACTTATTGCAACTCAGTTTAACAAAGAAGATATGATTATGAGGAAAATACGATAATATCATTAAACAAATGACAACGCAACATGAACAGGTTGATAATATTTGAAGAAGCATGACTTATAAAGTGATGCAACTTCAGAGTTAATAAAATAAATCAAAATCTGTTAAGTAAAAATGCATTCATAAAAGGCGCGATTTATTTAAAAGAAATCAAATTAATGAAGAGGTGTGAATGAATCTTAAAAAGACAAAGATGTGATCCTTCACCAAAAGATGCGATTTTGGAACAAAGTATATATTTTCATTCATTTTAAACTTGAAGGTGTGGTTGTTGTGTAAGAGAGCATTGTAAGTCTGAAGTCCCATCTCCTTGTGTGGGCTAAGTGTGAGATCATTCATCACCAAAGGCAGATTGGAGGATTGGGATAGCGCAGGTCAGATTGAAGGCATCATCTTGCAACCATCAAGTCAAGGTTGGTGCCTTGCATTAGGGGCTGGTGCTCCTTGTAGGTAGGTGCCTACTAAAGTTATAAAGGTTTGGATGTTCCTTGTAGGTTGTGTCCTACTTAATCATCTTATTATAAATTTGTAGGTTGGTACCTACTTTGTAAAAATCAGTTCAATAAAAGTTGTGTTAACTTGTATAAATTGGTTCATATCAAATAGTGGATGTATGTTTAAGTTTGAAGTTGATAAATAAGTAAGAGAGTAAAAGTTTGTTGATATACTGATTCACCCCCCCCCCTCTCAGTATATCCTTGTACTCTTCAGTCATTTAAGTGACATGGTGGGATCATGGTGATTTTTGATAAACTGACCAAGGTTGCCCACTTTTCACCTATCAAAACTATGTATACAACTCCAACAGTGGCAAGAGTATTCCTGGATGATATTGTGAGACTTAATGGGGTTCCTCGGAAAATTATTTCAGATAGGAATCTAGTGTTCACTTCAGCTTTTTGGTTGTCTCTTCAGCAAGCTCTAGGTACGTATCTTAATTTCAATACTGCATACCACCCTAAGATGGAAGGACAAATTGAGAGCGTCAACCAGGTATTGGAAGTCATGTTGCTTATGTACGTAATGGACCATCAATCCAAATGGGAGGAATATCTGTATTTGGTTGAATTTGCTTATAATAACAGTCATCACAGTTTTTTGGGTATGCCTCTTTATCAAACATTATATGGTTGATCATGTAAAACTCCTGTTAGTTGGGACAGTATTGAGGATAGAATTGTGATTAGACCCAAATTGGTCTAAGAGATGGAGCAACGAATTGTTTTAATTAAGCAATATTTGCAGGAAGCTAAGGATTGGCAAAAAAAGTGTGCACATGCTAAGAGGGTCGATCGTAGTTTTTTTGTTGATGATAGTTTTTTTGAGAGTGCATCCATATAAAAACCCTATCTAAGTTGGTACCTTGTTTTGTCAAACTCTTTGAAGTTTTGGAGAGAGTGAGTTCAATAGCCTACTACTTAGCTTTGCCACCTAGCCTATCTCGTATGCATGATGTTTTTCATATTTTTGTTCTAAAACAATATATACATAATGTTTCTCATATTTTGGATTGGGATGTATTACAGTTGGAGGGACAACAATTGGTCATGGAGCCAATATGCATTTTGGGTCGGCAAACATTAACTTTTTGAGGGAAAGAGTTGGACCAAATTATGGTCCAATGGGATAGGTATGATGAAGTTTTAGCTACATGGGAAGATGCTTCCCACATGAGGACTCTTTGTCCTCATCTTTTTAAGGACTTCCAAAAGGAAGTCTAATTCTAGGGGGAGGATGTGAGACCCCTTTCTATGTATGTTTGAATTTTTGTGATCCTTGATGTTCCTAGATACATTTTGATGATTATGATACTCAATATGAACGATACACATTTATTTATTGTGGATGGCATTGAATATACTTACAAATGTTATATTTTATGTTGATTATTTGATTTCATATAATATTCTCTTATGAGATCATTTTGATTGATGTATTTGTGAATGGTGAATTGTATATGATATTCTATGGTTGTTAGTATTTGTGATAATATGGTACTTGTTACGATGCATTTGATTCAACTATATCATCTAGATATTGTACTAACACTTTGTGTTGAATTTATAGGTGGATTATAGTACCAATGGTTGATGGGGTCATTTCGAGTGTGATGACAAACCTAGACTTGCATGGAGTCCTAAGACCTATTAGCCATGATGTAAAAATATGATTTTTAGTGTTATGTGATATGTGAAATTTGATTTATATATTCTTTTATGAGTTAAGTTTTAACTTTGTGATTTTAAAGTGATTTTAAGAGGTTTAGGTTGTATTTTATGTTTGGGAAAATAACTTAGATATTAGAGTATTTGGGTTAGGAGTTTATTTTTGACATTTATAACTCTTAAAAGGGTGTCAAGACCCTCCTTTATATCCCACTTTCAAAAGTGGTCAAAATGGGAAATAGTTGGATACTTGAGTTAGTTTTGGTGGGAAGTTACCACCATTTCCTTCTCTTTAGAAACTCTTCTTTCATGGAGAGGAGAGAATTGTTTGTTTGATCATTTTGCCTCTTCATGATTTTGTTATTTTTTTGAGTTTTTTGAGAAGAGAGAAAAAAGGGAGAGTGAAGAGGAGGAAGATTCTCAACCAGGATCCTTCCATTAGTGGGATTGTGCAATTTTGAAGTAGGATGTCTTTCTTGTTTATTGATTTAATGTAAGTGTTGTGATGTGTAGTTCTTCGGGATTTGATTTTGGGGGTTTGTGAATATGTGTTTTATTGTATTTATGTGTTTTTTTTATATGTTTAACAAGGGAGTTGACCCCTTCTTGTATAAAGGTTGATTTTCGTCTTTCATGTGCAAAGGGTTGAGTGGGTGCAGCTCCCTCCTAAGAGGCTTCTTCAAGGTATGAGTACCCATGTTTATTTAAGGGGATGAGTATCCTATATATATTGATTTTGTATTAGAGGGAAAAAGGGTGGATGTGGTTGGAGAGGTGTTGCATTGTGATGTATGGAGGCATGTTGAAGAGATTTATATTTGGGACATTTTGATACATATATTCTCCCTTATTATGCAAAGCCTCTACTCCCCTTATGTGGATTCCATTTAGGATATTCATTGTGTTAGAAATGTATTTGGGTTGTTTGCACTTGTTTACTATGTGAGCCATAATGTTTATATGCATTTCATGTGTGTAAATGTAATCTTCTTGTGTTTTTTAAATGTGTGAGAAGTAACCCAAGTGGCTAAATGTCCCCAAGGTCAAGGGTGGGTTGTCTCATAACCCAATGGTTCGGTGGAGAGTCCATGGGCTTGTTGTTTTTCTTCTCATGTTTATTTTTAGGTTCTTGAATAAAATTTGAAAATGTTTTTTTTTTTACTTGATCAAGTTATTTGGAAAAAAAAAACTTGTTTGTTTTGGAGTTCAAGGAAAGATATCATTGTTTTTATATTGTATATTTGTGTAGTAAAATGTATATAGATCATTTGAAAAATGGTTATGTAGGTTGTATTCAAAAGACCATGTAAGAAAAAGAGAGTAAAATTATGTGTACAATTGAAGAAAGAAAGGATTGTCTTGTTTGCAAATTTTGGTTAACAAGAAATGTAAAATGGTCTAGTAGTTTGATCATGCACGTATTTCTTTATAGTTTATTTGAAAAGTTAAAGAAAGTGCATTTGATTTATAGATCAATCATGTATTTATGATTCTTACATCATTAAGATTCAACATAGTTAGACAAGATGACTCAAGTTCTACAATTAAATTTCAAATATTTGAACCTTATTTGATGAGAAGGATGTCCAATTATGATAAGGAAAAACAAATGTCAATAGTACAATACACATATAGAAGACACTATAACATACACTCACATATTTCTCCTTAGTGTTTAAGGTTTTGTTCACAAGGCTTTCAATACTAATCTTGCTAGTAATGTTGTCCAAGCACAAAAAAAAATGATTGTTCAATTGTTATGTTGAAATAATTTAAAAAGCAAAGAAATAGAAAATATATGATCTTAGGATATAGGGATCTGAGAAAGGACCGCTTACCCACCAACAAATGATGATGTATCTTAGACCTTATTGAAAGCCAGTTAATGGTACCCACACAACCCTCAAATGTTACAATATGGATGATTGAATATATGATTAGAATTAGCATGAGAGAAATCAATACTTGGGAAGAACTACTCATTATAAGAATCCAAGAATTCCTCTCCTTGAAACATGAGGGACTCTCTATGATACATGTTATAGCACTTATTTTAGGTGCAATTTATACACAAGTACCATCTCTAACAAATGGTTAGTTTGAACTAGATACAAATTATAAATCCACTTGGCCATCTATGTTTGAGTAGAATTTTTTGCGTATTCTAATAGTGGAGGGAAAAGGAAAAGTAAAGATTGGTCATGCCTCCAAAAATCAAAAAATAGTGCAAGTTGAGTCATCTTCATCCAAAGAAGAGCCCACACAAGAAGGGGGCAATGAAGGTGATGGGGATATCAAGATAGAAGAAACAACTATACTTATTTCTCTTACTACACCAAGTTATCCAAGGAAGCATCCCAACATATTGATGAATGACTAGATTTATTTGGGGCCAACTATTATTGATGTTGTAGAGTATCCTCCTATGAGCCCTATCCCTAATTTTATGGAGCCTACTCAAACAATTTTTGGAATTCTTCAACTAGAGACAAGTCCTACACAACATGGTCATATGGATAACATATCCCTATACCATTTGAGCCTCATTGCCCAACACCTAGTTGAACCACCAAAAATATAACACTTACTAGGGAAAGAGGATTCCCTTTATTAGGCCCCTAGGGTTTTTCACCTAAGAGCTCTTGTTGTAGGAATTGCTCTCTTTCAGCTTGGTGGTTATAACGTTTTTGGTGGTTGCATTCAAAGGAAGGGTTGATTGATTAGGTTGTGATTTGTGTGTGTTGTGTTGTTGGAAACTAAAAATGAATAATATTAATCTAATAAACAAAGTAAATGTAAACTAATGCAAGTTCATCTAAATGACCTAAATGTATGCAGTACAAAAGAGAAACTGGAAGGTTCGGATCTTGTGCACCTGGAAATGGAATGTTGCAGATGGGAAGCCCCGAAATGTTTTGGAATTTGTCTAAATCAACAAAGGGACACTTAATGCCAAGTTGGGCGACCTAGTCCTCCTGTCGGGAAATTATCGAACTAGGTTTCGAGGAAAAGGGCACCCAGAAATACAAAAACTATGTTTCAAGCTTAGCGCAGGGACAAGGTTACCAATAGTGGCGACCTAGTCCTCTTGGTGCTTTTAGAAGATTTAGGGTTTGATTATGTGGGTCTCAGTTGGTACTTTCTTCCTCTGTAGCAGTCTATGTTTGAAACTCCCGAAAATGGCCTGTAACTTGTCATTTTGCTCCTTGTTTGA
Organism: Sequoiadendron giganteum; assembly: GCA_007115665.2. Taxonomy (NCBI): domain Eukaryota; kingdom Viridiplantae; phylum Streptophyta; class Pinopsida; order Cupressales; family Cupressaceae; genus Sequoiadendron; species Sequoiadendron giganteum. The sequence goes on from CM021105.1 coordinate 63,592,801, forward strand.
TGTCTTGATGTGACTTGAATGGAATGTTTGTACTTTATCCAACACTTTGTACCTCACCAAATCTAAGTACAACCTGCAAAGCACATGCAAAGACCAAGAGAATGTGGGGTTAGAGAATAGGGGTTTGCCTTTGATGGTAACTAAACCCAAATGAAAAACAAATCAAAGGAAAGATGCTTGAATGATAAACAATGTAAATGCTCACCAAATCCTTTATTGTTGAGGTCTGCAACATGCAAGAACAACTCGATTGTAGGTTGCTTGTGATGCCCTTGTGCTTGATTGTTTGCTTGGCAAGCTTGAGTGCAAGGGTACTTGTGAAGATTGAGTGAAGGTGAAAAATGATCTTAGGAGAGAGCAAAATGAGGATGAAAACCCTTACTTATACATGCTAAACCCTAATTTTCCCGAAAATGCAACATGACAGGCCGACACTAGGGTTTTGGAGGCAAATTCCCGTTAGGTTTTTGTTTTGAATTTGAATTTTATGCCAAAAGGGACTATCGCCACCTTGGACAATTTCAAGTGGTGGTCAAGAATAAAATGTTGATTAATGACGTGTATTAGGCTTGTCTCCCGAAACACACTTAATTCAAGACTAAAAGTACATAAAGGGGATAAATTAACATAGAAAAAGGGTTAATTAGTGGATGATAAGCCTAAGAAGATGTGAAAATGTCCTACAACACTTTACAACACTTTGACACAAGGCTTGGGAAAGGGCAAAAGGGTGTTATTTAGGTGAATTGAGTTGAGGGTCTTAGAAAAGTGGGAAGATGCACGTTACAACACTTCACAACACCTTAGTAAAACACCATTAGATTATTGTTGAATTGCAAGCTTTCAAGACTAAATCAAGGGAAAACAAGGCCAAAATGAGTGAAAAAGTGCCAAAGACTACACTTTTTGGCGACACATTTAGCCCCCACTTTAGTGAGAGGATGAACTTGCTTCAAACTCACACTAAAGTAGTTGAATCATGCATGTTGAGCGAGATCCAATGTATTCATGCTAGTAAGGTGAGATGATTATGATCAAGAGGGATGGTCAAGCCCCCAGGATCAAGATCCCATGGCAAATTGAACATAAGCACAAAAGATCACACAAGGAATGATGTGAAAGAGTGAAGAGGTAGAAAATTCGGATCAAGCTTTGATCATTTGTCCAACTAGTTGTGGATCAGATTTAGATTGTTTGTCTGAAAAGAGAAGATGTACTCACTCTAGGCCAACTAGATTTTCGATTGTCCATCGGGTGAGAATGCCAAAAAGTGGTGGGATACATACACACGGTTGGTATGCACTCACACACAAAAAGATGGCTTATGCGAAAAGTCATGTCACTAGTTGGGCTTCTCGGTCATCCATACCAAAGTTATACCTCCTGATAGCTTTGATAAGGCGCCACAAAGGTTTGCGGTTCTTGAGACAAGCAAAACCTTGGATGCTTAGAAATCATGAACAAAGGCAAGATGGAACCACAGGCATGCAAGTTGTGTTATGTGAGGTGGCCATGTATGCACAATGCAAAAATACAAAACGTAAAATGCAAAAGTGAAGAGTGTTCCAAGGATTCTTGTTTAGTTCATATGAGGTCTTTGACTTAGGGGAGCATTGCGTCTAATGTCTCCAAGAGAGGACCTACCGAAGGAAATATGATTCACAACTTAGGGGATGTCGTGTACCGCATCAGACCACTAAGAGGAATGTAATATGCTAGATAAGTCACACTTATGAAGGACATTACACCAAATGTCATCCACAAAGTGAGAAAACACATTATGTGAAGTGACAAGGCTGCACTAGGAAGCACGGTCAAAGAAAAACAAATACAAAAATAAAATAAAATAATGTCAATGTATGCCCCCACTTTAAAGGAATTGCTACACGTTGTTTTGTGAGCAATTGCTTTAAAGTAGAGAAAGGAAAGATGCAAAAGAAAGAAAAGGACATGAGAGCCTACTTGAAAAGCCCTATGTCAAGTACTAGGTGTCCAAGAAAGGCTATGTCATGCAAAGGAAGAGATAAAAGAAAGGGAAAAGGGGTTGCCCCCAAAATGAAAAACCACAAACACATAAGGGATCTATGAATTTGGGGTCAGTTTGTTCATTGCTGCAATGTTTATGGAGAGAGTGTGAAACTATCATCATTCCCCCAAATACATAGAACTGGAAGAAGACACAAAGAGAACGAAAGCAAATGAAAAGAAAGACTCAAGTTGGGTCAACATGGAGGAGACATAAGATGTCTCGATGCTTTGCATCGTCCCCAAAAGGACAACAAAAGCAAAAGAAAAAAGGGAAAATAAAGAAGAGCCTTTGTTTTTGAGTCAACATGAAGGAGACATTGTGGTCTAAATGCCTTGCATCATCCTCAAATGAAAGGCAAAAAGGAAACGAAAAGGAAAAAAGGTTCATTTGGCTCAACATGAAGGAGACATTGCGATCTCAATGCCAAATGAAAGGCAAAAAGGAAAAGAGGTATGCACAACATATAGAAGAATGGAGATACATATAAAAGAATGTCACAAAGAGGGGGGAAAAGATTAAACATATCAATACGGGGAGCACATGACACATAAATGCAACAAAGAAAAAGAAAAAGAAAGACTAGTAAGGCGCATGTGCATTACTCTGCAAGCAAGTCATCCGCCTCCCAATCTTGCTCAATATAAAACTCGGGAGGGTGACTAGCGAGAGGAACAACTCGTGTGGAACCCATGATTGGTTTCACTTTTTACTTCAATTGAGTTTTCAATGCCCCTAGATGTAGCCAATTGAGTACATGGGATTTCGATCATGCTCCTAATGTTTATGCTCCAAGTAAAGATTTAGACTTACTTAAATATGCACCTGGCATATTGAATTCATAATGAAATACTTATTATGTTCATCTGCAAATAGATTTTGGTTTTGCAGATGTTTTATTTTAGGCTATAAAGATAGTAAAGAACGCAATCAAATTTTGAGAGTATATTGCTATTTTATTGATGTCTTGCAAGTTCAAACATCAAGGAATAGTTGTTTGATACTTTGTTTTGTGATGATTTTTCTATAGCCTAGACTTGTTTAAATCAATTAAAACTTTACGATTTTATAATTCAAAAGAAGTTCCCTAGTATTTATCATTGTGTATCCCAGTGAGATGATCCCAATCAGTATTACAAGATTCAAACTCGCCTCAAACTCTGCAAGCTGATTTTTGACTCGGACTCGGAGACCAAACTCGGTAAAGACTCAACAAATTGAAAAACCCAAGAAATTTAGAGATTTTTAAGGATTTAGAAACTTGTTTCATGCACCCTTTAATAAATAAACCTTAAAAACACAATAACCTCATCAAATAGAAACTACTTTGATCCCATACACAAACATACATCGATCACATAAGTATAAACACAAATTTTAGCTTAAGGAAATAACACATTTAGATATATAAATATTTTCAAATGTATACAAAACTCATGGAATATGAAATCTATGGCATCAAAACAAATGGTTATGTTCTAGTTTGACCTTAGCTAGCATAATAATAGATGGGATTGTTCTATGAATTTCCTATGTAGGGCATGATTGATACATTTTTGCATTATGAAAATGGCATTTCTTGCCAACTATGACTTAACTTGTATTCAAATTGTACTATAGCATGCCAACTTTGCCTATGGCCATCCTTGCATACTAAACAAGTTGTCCAATGTATGAGACAAGATAATCCTTGATTGTGGCTTTGATTATGAAAGATGCAGAGATTTGCAAAAAGGGATATGTATTTTGTAGGTTTTATGATCACGATTCATCATTGGCCTATTACATGCTTAGACTTATAGTTTGATGGGGGTTTGGAGGAAACACCTCAACAGGGTTGAGGGGTAGCGCCCTAGCAGGGGTTTGTGGGAAACACCCCCAACAGGATCAAGGGGCAACACCCCTTGTGGGGGTCTAGGGGTAGCGCCTCTTGCGGGGATCTAGAGACACACCATTTTCATATTTTTTGTAAATCCTAGATGGGCATGTCATAAACGAAACAAGCATTGAAAGATTGTAAATTTTTTTTAAAATAATAATTAAAATGGCTGAGTATGGGGGTTGGGGCTTGCCCAAACCCAACGAGTCTAGCAAGTCTGCCAGACTTGGCAAGTCCAGCTAGTACCCAACTCCCAAGTCTGCAGGACTCACCCACACTTGCCCGGACTGACTCGCCAAGTTCTAGTGAGTTTCTGCGAGTCTTGTTAACACTCTCAATAGAGGTGATAAATCTGGCTTAAAAAATTCCCACCTACCCACACCATATACCAAGTTGGAAAAACACCGAAGCACGAATAATGCAAAAGTCCAATAGATGAAGAACATGGTAGAAGGCATAAGAACATAAAGAAAAGTTACAAGAATGAGCAGTTTAGAGTAGTTAATCAGTTAAAGAAACTGGAAATATTAGAATAAGATACAAAACTTTTATTCGAGAGACAAAGTAAAATATTGAGTATCTCTTGGCCACAAAAAATTCCAAAGAGCCAGTTTGTAGTGTAGAACTTCAATTTTTGTTCTATGATTAATTTGTTTGATGTGTGTCAACTCTGATGTTTTCGAACAGACTAACACTCCTGCAGTCTCTAAGCAAAAGAAGAATCCAAATGGAACCAATTTATACTTCAAATAAAACCAAAAATGCATGGTATAAAATTTTTGCCCCATAGGAACAAGATACTGCTTGCTACAGTGGCTGTAACCAAAACAAATCTCAGTAAGAATACCTGAAGCATGCTTTCAAATTATGCTTCAACCACCATAACTGAGAGAACAATAAGCACAAGAAAAAAACGACCAGCATAAGGAATAAGGATCACATGAAATGAAACATAAATACCATTGCCAAGCAGCCAAACACATCATAGCATACCAAGATAAAGACATACAATCAGCCATCAAAAGGAGCATTCAACAAGTGTAACCTTATCAAAAAAAAAATTTTAAAAACTTTAATCAGCCAGACTCTTCCACTATAGAAAAAATATACACATAAGATCAATTCTAGACTTTTGTTAAACCCCCCAACTTCATCTCTAGTATTTTGTCTAGACTCCAAATAGAATTTATGTTTCAACAGTTAAACCAGTTAATACTTATGAAGCCCCATTAGGAATCTGAGACAGTGTTCAACACAAAGACACCTAGATGCCCAACATTTCATTTTAAAAAATTATACAGGAGCCATTTAAATGTCAAAAGAATACATAAAAATCATAAATATATACATTTGCAGCCTAAAACAGGGATTGAGTTCAGAATACCATTATCTCCTACAAATTCAATGTGTAAGATGTCATTATATCCACAAAGACTTCCTGTAAGACTCTAGAACATACAAATTAGCATCCTATCTACAACGAATAAGACTCCTTAACATATGAATTTGACCATTAAAAGCATCATTAAAAGGCATTGGTGGACAAGAATCCACAACCAGCCAGTCCACTGGCAGGTACCTCCTCTTTAATATTTATCACCAACCACCTCAAAACAAAAGGTTTTCACCTCACCCATCACGCTTTTATTTTGTTTATTTTGTGTAAGATGTCATTATATCCACAAAGACTTCCTGTAAGACTCTAGAACATACAAATTAGCATCCTATCTACAACGAATAAGACTCCTTAACACATGAATTTGACCATTAAAAGGCATTGGTGGACAAGAATCCACAACCAGCCAGTCCACTGGCAGGTACCTCCTCTTTAATATTTATCACCAACCACCTCAAAACAAAAGGTTTTCACCTCGCCCATCACGCTTTTATTTTGTTTATTTTCCATTTTCGTCAATGTATAGGCAAAGCTTGCAAACTTTAAGGTAATAAATAGGATGCAATAAATATAAAAGAGAAAAGAAACAAGTAAATACTGCCCAATACCAACCTCGACACTAACAGAGGAAAGGCAAAACGGATTCTGAATGCCAATAATCACGGAAATCTTATGGTGAGCAAATATCCATAAGCAGGGCTTAGATTCCACGTCCATGAATGTTCAGTAAAAAGAATGCCTTTGATTGTTGTTTCCTAGCTCATCAAACACAATACAAATGAAAATGACTATCATTTAGGATTTTGAGAGAGTTTTCATGGTGAAAAATTCATACAAAATGCTGCATGCATCAAAAATTTTGCCCACCACTTGAATTCCTCTAGAAATGCCTTGGAAACACCTCGACCAAGATAGAACCACCCAAGTATTGTCATTGACGACTCCAATGGAATCCACCTTTAATAAATGTACCTTGGATGATTCCATAGGTGTTTCATACCTGCATCTGATTTGGAAATGGATCAGACCCTGGCATGCAGGGTTGTTCTGCTAATTCAGTAACATAGGATTAAACAATAAAGTATTTTCTTCAAGACTACCATTACACCACCAAGAGCCAATATACATTCCTATGACATAAATGTCTCTTACATTTACAATTACCTCATGCTAGGCTAAGGTCACCATCTATGGCTTGTGAGAAAGTAGATGTGCATAAGACATAGTCAAACCAGCCATAATGATAATCTGAAATTAAATAAAAATGGGTGATGAATCAGAGTGTATCACTCTTGAAGGTGAATGATGAACACATAAATTAGTAAAATACTGCATATAATATTCTATAAATTTTAAATCCTAATAGAGGCTGATTGCAAAATAATACAGAATAGGGAGGCAAAATATCAATTAAGGCAATTATGTGGCGATTCCATAGAGCACATAATCAAACTCATTAGCGGACTGCCAAAACACCAAATGCTACCTTTTGAAACTTCAAATGTAGCACATACAGTATTAGTCTGCATATAGCCCTTCTAACACGGCTAGCATTCCTGTCTCACTAAATTTATCCCCAAGAAATAGCAGCAAAAGCTTCCTTCATGAGCATAGGTATTAGCTAGGTGGTAGGCAATAAAATAAGTGGTAAAAATAGCCCTTAATGTACCTCAGAAACTCTAATCCTTCAATGGCGGTGCCATCATTGAGGAAACGCAAGCTCCATACCCTTCGAGAAATGGGGCTTAAGACAGGCTGACTGAGACAGTCTCTTTATATATAAACAAATACATATTAACTTTGTTGTCACTAACTTAAAATCTAATTCCAGTAACTCTTGCCCCCTATTTAATCAATTGTGGCATCTTACAGCTTTTTGTGAAACCACTACACTGCTAAATAGCATCCACACTCCATAGCAACAAACTCAACATACATTTTCATCTAGAAGAGACAAATTGCATCAACAAACCCCAAAATTAATATATGGAACATTTGTAGTAAAACAAGAACGTAGATATATAAAGGAGAAAACTATTTTTTACACTGGGCATTGTGTTAAGCTTGGTACCTGAATAACCATTTTTCTAGCATCTTGCAGTTCGTCTTTGCTCAGTGTTCTTTGTATATCAATTGTTGATTCATGTCTTGCAAATTTATCATTTCATCGTTTATGTCCTTTAGATCATTTTGTGAATCTTCTATCTTCTTAGAATAATCGGAACTGCTCCCGTCTTTTACTTGCTTCATGGTTTCTCATTGTGCCTCAAGATGTTCAATCTCTAATTCTAATTTTGGTTGATCTGCTAATTTCTTTGTCTGTTGATATAGTTGGCTAGACAAGTCCATTTTTGTTTCTGCAGAACATGATATTAAAAGAAATTAAACAAAGATCCCTCTATGTCTAAATTAATTGAAAATATCCACAAACTTGAGCAATGCCTGAAGAAATTCATCAATTAATGATTTATTTTAAACAAACAACTAATCTCCAAATTTGCCTTATAGGAGATGGTCATAACCTTACGTTTTTCAAGAAGCATCCACTACTTCTCCCTTTGTGTCCTCTGCAGTTTATTGGCTCTTTGCAAATATTGTTTGCAAACATAAACCTGAAAAGACATGCATAAAGCAAGCATTATAAAGTAATTTTATTTGCCCTTTTCAAATTGGCCCTTCGCAAATATTCTTTGCAACCATAAACCTGAAAAGACATGCATAAAGCAAGCATTATAAAGTAATTTCATTTGCCCTTTTCAAATTCTCTTTCTTGTTGTAAACCTGAAAACACATACATAAAGAAAGTACAAAGGAATAGTTTGATGCATCATGGAGTTAATGACTAATCCTTCATCACTCCATATCCAATAATGCTGAAATAATAGATATAGTAAATACAGTATAACTGTTACACACAAACCTTTTTTTTCTCCTCCATTTTTTGCTTTCCAAAGTCATTCTGAGCTTCTCACTGTTCTAATTCTTTGCACCTTTCCTCCATTTCATTCATTTGAGACTCCAAGTCCTTGCTAAGCTTCAGGCATTGCATTGATTAAGTAGAGTTTGCATTTATTTCTCTACCTTTTTCAACTCTTGAGGGAGAAAAAAACATTTTAGTAAACCTTTCACATTTGTAATAGTTGTGGACATGAAGCAGCTAATTCCAAGGGGCATGCAAAACCATACTTGAGAAATAGAATGTTGTAAGAAACATCTTTGAAATGTGAAGGTATAACTTGTGGGTTTCATCTAAAAACGTAAAAATATAATGTATGGTGTAACATTAGACATTTGAATATGTGCAATCTAGCAATGAACATTTGATATTGGCAAACTAGCAATGAACATTACTTTCTTAAAGTCAAAATAGAAGAGATGAGACATTTACCTTGACAAAATTTCAAAATTACACCACTTAACAGATGCATCCTAAGAATATGACTTATATATCTGCTGTATGCTTAATTTAGAGTCTGCAAGGTAGTGCTCTTATGGTTACTGTTGTTATTTGTATGTATAAGTCATTGAAATTTCATATTATTTTGCAATTAAGGGATTTTCTTTTCTTCCTGATCTTACAAAGGGTGTTTACAAAGCAAGATAGGAGTTTTCTTAAAGATCCTCACAACTTTTTATTTTGGGACTATGATGCAAATTGAGAAATTTTCTAGATAGTACAAAAAGTTAATTCATTAATGATTAGCTATACCTGTCTTTGCACTGAAGAAGAAACTGAATACTTTATAGAAAAGGACAACAAAACAACCACTAACATGCATATCTTGAACTGTCTTCTGAGAAGTTACATTGCAATAAACAAAAATATGTGTGGCAGTTACAAGTACAACAATGAAATGCTTAAAATAAATTAGTATTGCTAAATATAATATACCATATTTTGAAGGACGTTCTATTACCACATTAATACTAAAGTAAAATGCTCATCAGGAACTCCTCCATTATATTGAAATTGCAACTTCTACTCCAAATAAGGAAAATTGTTATTTAATACATTTATTATCCCTCATCTTTTATGATTGCCAAAAACTTTGTGATTTGCTTATTTCCAGTGGTCCTTGTCCCGTGGTCAAGGGGTGTATCCTCACATAGTCACATTGGAAGGTATTCAATTCACTAAACTATTGAAGCCTCAATGACCTATATCTCATAGAAACGAGCTTCCGATGCTATTGAATTTTTTTGGTACCTTGGTAAGAGCAGCTAGATTTTATCTTCAACTTGAATATACAATAAGCTACTTTATATAATAATTTTTTTGCTTCAAGGTACTCACAATAAACAATGGCACCAAATCCTCACCGACACCAAAGTATAACACAATGGTCGGGAAAGACATAAGGAGACACAGAAGATAACCCAAGAAAAGATGAACACTTTATCAGTCAAGTAGAAGGAGAACATCTAGAAAATAGTCTGACAGAGCTAGAATAAGAATCTATCAGCCTAAAAGTTTAATCTGAGATATCCAATTCCTTTTCTGTTTTACAACAACCAAGTACAGAAGATAGTGGGGAATCAAATGGGAAATGTAGTGGAACTGAATAACATCATTGACAGCATGGAAAAACAAATGAGAAACAGAATAGTTAACGCACATTGTAGGAAAAATCATGTCTATTGAAAACAAAAAGAGAGGGAGTTAAGAAATAAAAGAAGGGAAATACAGCAACATCAACAACCTAAACAACCTAGAAAAGCTATAAAATTTATCAACGCAGTGCTATGAAATTTATCAACGGAGTGCTATGAATTCTCTGAACTGTTGAATTGAAATAAAAGAAATAGCTGAGGTGAGAGGTTCTCCATGGAAATTGAAATATCAAATCCTGGGACTGTGATATCCCAAGCTTCATTTGTTTATAGTTTTTGGCAGTTGGCAAGGAATTTGACAGTGGTAAGAGGTTTAGAGGGAATGACTGTCCAGGACACCCTACTGTAGTTGCACCCTCAAATCCCCTACATAATTAAGTAATCATGGTTCTGATAAGGGGAACGATGATAGGACGCCTCACTAGGTACCCCATCCATATGGATCGCAAGGGCCACATGGGCCAAGAGGGGTGTACTGCTCTTGGGCCTAGGGTAGAGGGTTTCTTGGGCACCCTATCAGGCCATTATGTCCAAGGAAGAATGAATTAGAAACTCTAAAGAAACTCAATATATATTTATATTATGATATTGTCTTTATTTATAAATGTTTACTAACATATTTGCAAGACTTAACAGGTAGTTGTATCCCTAACCATATTCTCTTTGTTTCCTTATATGTATTCCAACAGGTAGTTGTATCCCTAACCATATTCTCTTTGTTTCCTTATATGTATTCCAATTAATATTATCTTGTAAATATTCTCTAACTCTGTTTGGTAAAGGCCTACTCGCATCCCCAAAACCAAGGTTATCACTTAGAATTGATAAATTAGGGCAGATTTAGGATTATCCCAAAAAGGGGACATTACACAGTGGTAAGAGGATTGCAAATTTACATGTCATTGTTCAGATATTTTGCAATGGGTCGCTGGAAAGGGATTTGATAGAGAAAATGCATGGAAAACCAAATGATGCCACTAGAAGTAGGTCATGGTGGAACTGAACTTTCTCACAACAAATTTTGTGAACAGAGTTAGGGCAAATATCTAGGCATTTACTAGCTATCGTTTTTAAAAAAATATATCGTAGCTTTTGATTTTTAAAACTATGCTTTTTATATCTTGAGAAGACAACAGTAATTGCATTATGTGGCTGGGAGAATTCAAAATAATGTCTAAATATATGGGAAAATTGTGCCTTTCTTTTTCAAAACTGAAAACAGAGCTATCTATATTACCTATTTATTTATTTGTTTAAACTTTCCTATGACTCTAGCTCATGCAAACACAAATGTTTGACCTTGAAGTACATTCTAACTTTCTCTTGCAACGTCATATTCATTACATCTCTCCTGTGGCTTTTACAAGGTAAACAAACAACTATTCTTCCTATATCCTCAAGTACATTCCATTAACAGTTGCATTATAATGTCAACAATCATAAGCCATGCTAAGTATATCTGGCCATTGTTTGCATGCTTTTTTATACTGCCAAGAAGTACATTCTAACGTTCTCTTGCAACGTCATATTCATTACATCTCTCCTGTGGCTTTTACTAGGTAAACAAACAACTATTCTTCCTATATCCTCAAGTACATTCCATTAACAGTTGCATTATAATGTCAACAATCATAAGCCATGCTAAGTATATCTGGCCATTGTTTGCATGCTTTTTTATACTGCCAAGAAGAACAATATACATACAGGTATGGTTATTCACAAGTATGTGAAAGTCATCGAAAAATAGGAGCTGTAATCACTGGTGAAAATTCACCATATAACTTGCCAAAATCATGGTGAATTACCTCCTGCATAGTTGTCAAATCCAAATGTATTCAATTAAAATCCAGTTTGATCTGGATTTTTTGGACCAGTCGTATTTGTCCAATTCAGCCTGCATTTTTTGATTGCTAGCTATAGAAATTACACCCAAAAAAAAAATTACCCCGTCAATGAATTGGAATTTTCAAACCTAATAATATGATCTCTAGAAAACATGATTGAGAATAATTATCTGCCAACTTAACAGTGAAAATTGCATTTACTATGTTTGGTTGCTGCTTGAACCGTAGATTTCAACATGCTTTTCCTTTTTACATGTGGTTATGTGTCAGACAACTATGCAAGTCAATAGTTCCACAGGGAGAGAACTATAATCCAAATAAAATTAAAAAAAAAGATAGGAATGGTATGTCTCAATGAGACATTTACATAGGGGAAAGCCGGTACAACAATGTCTGCTATGGATTGACTATTATTCAAATTTCAATAAATATTGGAAAACATTTAAATCTCGAGATAAAACTAATCTGGTTGCATATTCATCATAGTATATAATGAACTTCACTCACCTTTACAGTTTACAAAGTCAATTGAAATCTAAAGCTAGGTGCATTAAATATGATGATACTTATAAAGTTTATTTATTTCCCTTACCTTCTCCATGAGATTCCTCAGATATTTGTTTCTCATTTTCTGCCTTCTGGCATGCAGATTATGTCATTGCAATGACATATTCCATCCTTGAAAGCTTCCCTTTTGATGTCATTAGGTGCTTACTCTTTTCTTGTATGCTTACTATTTCGATGTCATTATGCAAGTTTTAGACAAGCTTGTTCATTTTTCAAAATATCTTCATTGCTGATCTGTTCCAGTTCTACAATCCCCTTTTAAGGGAAGATATTTGCCAATAGTACCTCCAGTCCAGTATTACAGTCCTCAGCTTGTGTAACTTATCCGTATAAGTCATTCCCAGGCACTCATTCTCACTCATAATGCTCCTTTTAGCCTCAATGTTTTTTTATGAAGGGCCTTTCACATGACAAGGCATCATTGCACCCTTGCCAGTAATTATTTAACTCAAGAACAGCCTTGCCCTGACCCCTTGATTCCGCAGTGCACAAACCTACATTATACTGAATCCTGCAAGTCTCTCATTCAGCTCACCATTACCAGGACAATGTAATTTCCTTCTCTGAATATATTCCCATCAAACAATGAGTTCTTCATCATTTGGTCTAAGCGGGGCTTCCTTCACCAAATGCACTGTCCTTTTAGGTTTTTTATTCTTGGCAGAAGTTGCAAGCAGAGTCTTTAGAAACTTCTCAAGTGCTCTATGGCACCCAGTAGTTTCTGATTCCCTTTTTCCTGCATCCACTCCATTTGCATGTCGCAGTAGATCTATGTATCTCTACTATTGTTTTTCCTTCCTCTACATAACAGCATCTCAAAGTCCCATCCATGTTGTTTATGACCTGATTTCCCTTCGTTAGATCCTCGTATGATTTCTCTTCATATTCGTGTATCTCATATTCACTTATATTACCAGCACTGTTACTGGTCAAATCCATTGCAACACTAATCGAGATCAGAACAAATTGGGATGGTGCCAATTCGTGGCCCTAATTAGGTGCTCCAGAAGTCCTGCAAATTTTGATATTGATGATACAAATTTTAGCTTATAAATTACTTCTGATAATAATTATCATATCAAGACCATACAACAAGAAAGCCAGATAAATGAAACTGTAACAACCGCCCCTCAGTTGCTACCAATTTTCTTTTCTTTCTTGAAATAATTCATAACAAATACCAACTTAATCAACTGAGGATCATCCATGTAGCTTAGAAGTGCTAACTTAAGAACTTCTTCATTTACCATGGTGGCATCAACTAGTCATCACCACTTATTTTCATACACATGAGAGTGGAACGCTCCCAAGGTTAAGATCATTCCTAGACCTAGACCTAAGCCTCGAGGGTTCATTCTTGATTACCCTGCCTACGCACCCGCTTCCAAACGGATCAAAGTCACACGTAGTTCTCCTCACAAGGTCTCTCAAGGAGCTACACACAGATTCCCATAACCCAAGTTTCATCGAGTATTCCCTTCAATTAATAACACTTAACTATAAGTAGAAGAACCTTTGACTAAGATCCCACTACAATAAACCTATAGTGAAGAACTTCCAACAAGAACATCCAGATCTCATCTTGGCCTCCCACTGATATTGATCGTAATTCAATGTGAGCATCCTAGAACTCTTCCAATCCACTATCAAAGATATTGTACAACATTTGGTTCCCTAATGATAATACCACATAGTATAAAACATAGGGTACTATTTAGGTTTAAGACGTGATGACCTGTGTACAACATGATTTGGGTAATCATAGAGGCCGTGCGTTTTGGTTCTTGATAGCTTGAACTATTGTATTAAACTAATAAGGATTACCTTAAACATTCATGTATGAAAATACCCAATAGAATAAATCTCTCCATTAGGATAAATTTCCTAGTAATAAGGGGAGCAATACTCAAGATTTATTCACAATATGATATTATACTAATATGGTCAAGCATCAAGATCATATTAATCATTCTCAATTAGAACTTCATGCCTCTAAAATGCCATACAACATTATTAAAACCTCTAAAGACATAACACAATAGTTATAAATTTTCTCCAAATAGTGTCAATATGCAAGTTGACTCTAGATGGTTGGCAACACTAAATTCATTATATCAACACCCAAAGGTATACATTCACTAACAATATATTCTTAATCACTTAATATTATTTACCTTCTCACGAAATCCCATACTTCTAAATTAGTCCAATTCCCAAAGGATGAAATATTCTCTCATGTTCGTTATAACTAAATATGACCTCATTGATAAGAAATAAGATATCAAAAGATGTTATATAATATGATTACAAATAGTTTATTCCTTAAATCAATCTCAAGGACACCCACTCATCAAACAACAATGATCTTTCGTTTGGTATGCAAGCATATTATGGTTTATGACAGCTATAATATCCTTCGTTCACATAATAAATCCAATATTAAGGTTCCCATATTTAAAAAGGTAAATAGGCATCATGTAGTCATATAAAGCATTTGCCATGGTATCAATTAAATATCAAAGTATCGAGTTTCGACACTAAAGATGTGTTTAATAAACTGTGGTTGTAGTACCATTGAATGGAGTCACCATTAATTACAATATTATGCAGCCACAAGCCAGGCCTCATATTATTTGTACCAAAGTAGATACATCATTTTATTGATGGTATATAATCTTATTCTGTCTTGGAACAATGTCTGCTTATAATTCGAGGCCATGACAAAATGTCAATTTCTGCCTTGATGTTGTTAGAAAGATCAAGATTCCATAATATCGAGGCCATGACATTATGTCAATTTCTGCCTTGATGTTGTTAGAAATAGATCAAGATTCCATAATAGGGGATTAGGTATATTTGGACTTCTAGAATTTAAATAATTTGTATGTTGCCAAATCATGAAAATGGACTTACCTACATCCATACATAGGGTATGATTATTTAAATATACTCATGTTCTTATTATGACAAGGATATCTAATGTGTCTCACACACATAGCATCAGCTTAGTATCTAATTTAATAAGGTCTATTGATTTAGTGTGGACCTTAACCCTTTATTATAGATCATGTCAAGGATTGTGCATGAGGACAAAGTGAGAAGGGCAAGACTTTTATGATTATGTACACAATATGCAACATTTGAATGATTGTGGAATCCAAATTCTATAGTTAAATGTAGACCTTAGTCCTACCATTATACCGATATAATTTATACCCAATATAAGAACAAATCGTTGGCTTAATAGTGACTCTTATCATGCATTTGAACATATTCAATAAGATAATTACTCCTCAAATCCAAATGGATAGATCAAGATTAAACTTATGATTTTCATCAGAATTATTCATTTTAAATAGTACTAATAAATCATTTTTAAACTAATATTACTTATTACATGGACACATAAATCCTTAGAAAAGAAACCATAACTTCTTGAAAGATTATATATATACTTTCTTGTGGCTTGTCAAACTGTGATACCAGAGAAATAAAGATACCCAAAACTATCAAGTTAATGGGACATATCTTTCATGCCTAGGCAGAATTTTTTTAATAAACAATCATTTTACATTTAGTATCACATATGTAAAACAGAGCAGCTTGTCCATATAACTCTCAAAAGAATATTAAAATATGTTGTTATTTTAGTTTTATTTTTATTTTTATTTTTCTGGGCACGATTCCTCATACCTGCCATACTAAGAAGAAACTATTCAAGCTTCCATCAAGCTATTGTTGCTTCCATCGCATGAACAGGAACATGTTGATGCAGTTGGAGACCGCATCAACTCAGTGTCGATCCTGGGAAGCTGATCCACTGACATGGCTATGCACAGGCATGCCACATGGGTCGCCCCTTTCCTCTTCTTACTCGTTAGCTTTTTCAGTGGGTATTTATTCCTTCTAACAAGACACCTCTTCTCGTGCCTTTTATTATGCTCTGATGGGCCTCCATAACCCATTCAAAGGCTTTGTTTGATGCAGATAGGGAGGAAGTTGGAAACTATCATGAAATCGAGCTTACACCTGCCAATTGTATTTGCTTGTAATTTTCTAAAGCCTTTTCAACGGATCCATTTTGTGCATATCCTGCAATCTTTGCGTTCCATGAGACCAGGTTTCCTTTAGGGATTTCGTGCCTTCTTTCTGCTCCCATTTTCTGCCTATGTTTGCCCAGTAAAACTCCATCGACCCCTTCTCCCTCTTCACATTTTTTTCTCCCAAAACACTCTCCTGCACACTCTCTTTTTTTTCCCACCCTAATTGAATGAATAGCCATGGGGAGGTCGTGGGGGTTTAAAGACTCCTGGCACCACTTATTTATTTATTTTATTTTTCTCCATGCGACTTGAATTTCTGGACAACCAACAGATTGGGATGCCATACCATTTTAATGGCTTGACAGAAGCTATTTGTTCACAATGTCCAAGTCCTCAGTTTCTACCTATATGCCATACTTGTGATCAAGTGCATTGATGGAGGGCCATTACGTGCTCCCTTCTGTTCATTTCTTTTCCACGGCGCCCATGCCTCTTAATGGTGGATGTGAACCGCCCATGCTTATGTTGCAGGTTAGGTCCTTTTGTACGCTTTCCTGTCGAACCGCTGACAAAACCCACAACTTTGGCTATGTTTTTATTTGTTTTCATTTCCATTCGTATGGTTTTACATGACTTTCACATGAGGCAACGGCTATCCAGTCACAGGAATGCACCTGGGCAGGATGTGCCAATTCATGCACTAAAACAAGTACTGACAGCTTCCGTATTTTTGATACTCGAATATACGATTCGTAGAGCATGCTTATATAAAATATAAACAACTCATATTTTTGAATTTGATTTATATAAGCAATTTTTATATAAACAATTTTTTATATTTTATATTTTATATAAACAACTTTTTATATTTTATATTTTATAATTTATTTTTTTTCATTGTTTTATATATATAAAATAAAAGAATATTTTTATGTTTAATTATTTTAAAAACGGTTTAAATTATTTGAATTGTATTTAGATTTTTTTTTTAATTATTTTTTATATTTAATATTATTTTTATAATTTTGATTTGAATGTGTATTTGTATTTATGGATAATAATATTATTTTAAAATTTTAATATTATTTTTAAACTATTTGTATATCTATTACAAATTCATATTTTTTTAAAATATTTAACAATCTTAAAAAAGATACTTATTATTTGAATTGTGCTTCTATTTAATTTTTTTTTTTTTTTTTTTGATATGCAAGGTAGTTTTTATATTGATATTATAAAAGTATACAAGCATCTGCTAAGCAGGGATAAGAAGTCCATCCTGGACGTGCAGCCAAACAAAAAGCATTCCCAGTCGAAGCATAATATCATCATTTTAACATTACAGTCTCATTGCAAGCATCCGAAAACTAGCCACTATAAGCATAGATACAAAATATTTGGGTTAGAGGCTAAGCCTCATCCAGTTTAAAACGATATTGCGGATGCTAAAAATTTGCAAACAAAATCATCTCAAACAATTTCATGTTGTTAGCATGAAAATTAATTTAAAACAGCAAATTTAACATCCCTATGAGATATTCAATCATGTCTAAATATGCAACTAATGAGCATAAAAGCAGGTTAAACAAAAGCATATAAAAACACGATTAAACCTTCATCCCATAGTAGATTGGTGCCACCATTGTTGTGTAGTAAGCAACCCTTTCCCAATCCTTGAACAAGCTAAACAATGGTATGAGTAAGATTAATTCTCAAATGAAGAGAATAACCTTGCATGAAGATGTGGATATTGAACTAAATTTGAGTATAGTAAGTCTACTCAAAATTGTGGATTGATAATGAGGAGAGAAGCCTCCAATTTATAGATTTCTAAACTGGAAAAGAGAGTAAAATAGAGCAATGTGGGATCATTCAACATCCAATGGTCAAGTGCCATTTGTCAAGATGTGAATGGTTGAAGGTTGTGCACATTTTGGCCAAAGTGCCAATAAATGCAATTAGGTGGCTTTCAAATTTGAAAAATGACATGTGAGAGGGAAAAAGGAATGAAATAAATGCCACTTAGTTCAATGCACAAGGACATGTAAGAGGAATGAATGCCTTGTTGGATGTACAAATCCACTTGGCCTTTTTGAATTCAAAAAAGGAATATTCTCTTTTTGATGTTTTGTGAGGGAAAATAGGAGAATTAATAAATCAAAGTAATTGATTTATTGTGTAAGTTGCATTCTCTAGAGGATTTTAGTGAGAAGGATTAAGTTAATCATGGATTTGATTAGCTTAATGAAGAATTAGGTGATGTGACAATTTAGACTTAGATTCAAATTAGAAATTGAGAGGAAATTATTTGATTTATTTAACCAAAGAGAATAATGTTAGATTAAATCAAACAAGATTCAATTTAATGAGAAGACTTAGGGATTAATAAAATGATTTATTTAATTAAAAGAGGAATTACATAAATAATTAAATAAAATTGATTTATTTAATTAACAGGAGATAAAGAGTGATGAATTTAATCAAATTGAGATTGTTCGATTAAATGACTAGCAAAAGAGATGATTCAGGATGAAATGGTGTTAATAGATTAGGATTCAATGTGTCAAATCGAATTGTACATTTTCCATGTCTACAGATATTTACTATCTACTAATGCTAAATTCCACCGAAATTTAACAAGCTAATAACTAAAAAACTTGTGAAAACTTCAACCATAGAGACCAAGCCTCACATAAAACTGTTTATTTATGCAAACCTTATGAAACCTTCCATCCACTCCAATCCCTCCTCCGGCACCAGTTTCAACTTTCTCTTCAAGAAATCCACAGCCACATCTGCTAACTTTCTGTGCCTCGACAATGCGGGCCCTTTGATGTCTAAGACGAAAGGGAAGACTTTGATAGCATCATTTGTTTCCCATAGGAGAGCCAAGTCTGCAGGGCGCGGAATACCTTTGCCTATGAAGGTCGCCTTTAATGTTTTCTCTAAACCTCCAAGCAAGTCATCACGGAACAGACACACCATCATCTCCTTAGCCTCCGCCTTCGGGGTTTCCAGGTCCAAAAGCACTGCGAGAAACCAAGAGGAGATATGAGCATTATCTCTGGTAAATTCTTTTCTTTCCAAGTGTTCTTTGCCTAGGACCATCTTAACAGCAACTATTGACACCAGATCATCTTTGAGCAAAATTCTCTTTAATCTCTGGTCCATTACTTCCCGAAAGGCTATCTGCCTCTCCGTGGCTACCAAAGAGACTGGTGTGTCGACACCAAAACTTTCCAATCCTTCCGTCGAAATATGAATGATGAATTTCGACTTCGTCGTCCTCGCCATTTGCAAAGCTTTGACAGTCGTTCCCTGCACAGAAACAAAAAACAATACCAAATTTCAGAGACATAGCTTTGAAAATGACTTCTTCAAATCATTAAATAAACCCGTGAGATGTTCAGTCAGGCCTCCGCACACAAATCTAAATAATGGCGGAGATAACATATCGTCCTTGCCATGAAGATTTTCTACGGCCTCTGTCCTTTCAACTACATGCCACTATCACTTCAAATGAAGTGAGTTGCCACTCGGCCATTCAGCTTTCGTTTCTATGATTGTCTTGCTCTACGTGTCACGCAGACGGCGCTTTGTAAACTATGCCATACATACCCCCTGTCATGCACCAATGTGACCGTTATTTTCAAGATCAAAAAACTTAAAATAGTCCCTACTCCTCCCTTCGGCTATTTGATAAGACTTGGAATGACATGGCAATGCCACATCCGCTAGAACCGTATCCGACCCAACTACCACCTCATGTCCACCCTGAATTCTAAGTGACCAAATGAGGGGCGGGGGGGGTCCACCCTACCACCCACAATTTTTTTAATTATTTTTATATTTAATATATTTTTTTATAATTTTGATTTGAATTGTGTTTGTATTTATAGTTAATAATATTATTTTAAAAAATATTAATATTGCTTTTAAATTATTTGTATTTGTATGTTTATTACAAATTTATATTCTTCTTTAAATATTTTTTATGTTTGAGGAATAGTATGTTTTCTAGACTGACATTAAACTTAGTGTTTTCAACGTTATTTAAATAAATTATATAAAAAGATAGACATTAATTACAATTTAAATTAAAAATTATTAAAAATATTTTTAAGACTCTTTTAAAAGATTTGTCAAACATAAAAATTATTTAAAGAAGAATATAAATTTGTAGTAAACATACAAATATAAATAATTTAAATACATGGAACCCGAGGACTCGTACCCCCCTAAAATGCCCCATCTGTGTCCCCGACTCCTCGTAGCTGGGGACGGTCCCCTTTTCATATATCTTTCACAATATTTGTAACACTCACAAGATAAATATTTGATTTTCTATTAGAGATATATAAAAATTATTCAAAAGTGTTTAAAACTTGAGTTTATTTGTTTGTTGTTCACTAACAGGTTTTAGAAACAAAGACTTAGATTTTGACTTAAGGCAATTTGATGCCCAAAACTCCTTGAGTGTGGCAATGTGTGATATTTGTGTAATTTCATATAAGTTTATAAATTATAACTTGGAGGTTGTATTATGATTCATGTATGTTAATTCTGAATTTTCAATGTGTATTGAGTATTGACAAAGAATGTTGAACACAAATGTTATATGTTCACATTCTATAATATATATTATGTATGCTTTATCCATGTTTTCATATGAATATATTTGGGAAACTTCGGAACTCCTCCTGCCTATAAATTATATCTTGGAGGTTGTATTATGATTCATGTATGTTAATTCTGAATTTTCAATGTGTATTGAGTATTGACAAAGAATGTTGAACACAAATGTTATATGTTCACGTTCTATAATATATATTATGTATGCTTTATCTATGTTTTCATATGAATATATTTGGGAAACTTCGGGACTCCTCCTGCCCCCTACCATCCCGTCCGAGAAAACTTGAAGTAACATTGTTTAGAAACAATATTACTATTTTTAAAATAATATTATTAACTATAAATACAAACACAATTCAAATCAAAATTATTAAAAAATATATTAAATATAAAAATAATTAAAAAAATTAAATAGAAGTATAATTCAAATAATAATAAGTATCTTTTAAAAGATTGTTAAATATTAAAAAAATATTTTATAACAATATAAATTTGTAATAGATATACAAATAATTTAAAGATAATATTAACATTTTAAAATATATTATTACCATAAATATAAATACACATTCAAATCAAAATTATAAAAATAATTACAAAAATTAAATCTAAATACAATTCAAATAATTTAAACCATTTTTAAAATTATTAAACATAATATTCTTTAATTTTATATATATATAAAACAATGAAAAAATATATATTATAAAAATCAAATTTAAAAAATTGCTTATATAAAAATTTGTTTATATAAAATATAAAATTAAAAAATTGTTTATATAAAAGTTGCTTATATATAAATCAAATTCAAAAATACGAGTTGTGTGCTCGAGTATCAAAAATACAGAAGTGTCAGTACTTGTTTTAATGGTATGGTATGTAGCATGAATTGGCGCATCCATGCCCCCGTGCATTCTTGGGGTTGGATAGTTGTTGCCTTCACATGAGGGTCTTTTAATAACAATTAGGTAACAGAGCCCTCCATCAACAATTTATTTTATTTATTTTATTTTTATAAAAAAAATTGTAATAAGCAACCATGTGACCATCTTTATATTAAAGTGTGGCTATTTTTGTACCTCAACTATTTTTTGTGGATTTGGTGTTGGACTACAGTATGGTTTTGCAGGTTGGGACTTGCTTTCATAACTCTTATCCAATTTTTCTTTGTTTTAATGCTCTATCATGTGATGTTCCTATAATTTTTTTGAATAACTTTATTTTCAAAGCTCTGATTTATAAGTAGTTAACAGATCTCAATAGTAAACTTTGAAATAGTAGTTTGCTTAGAAGATTCAAAAATGTGTATTTATATTAGAGAGTCTAATTCTGATGAATATGATTGTTGTCTATAAACTTTGATAGTAATGGACTAAGATCTAATTGCCCAACCTTGAAGTCGTCTCTGAATCACCACCTACAACAATCTTATTTAGTGATAGTCGAATCCTCTACTACTTGACAAGAATGACCTCCCTCAACAACGAGAATAGAATCAAGTGCGTGATTGATATGGTCTAGGTGGAAATTTGCCTTGACTGATTCGGCTTACTCCTACGATTGTCTTGGAAATTGATGGATCTGAATATTATTCTTTTTTCACAAATGATGTCCTTCTCATGCCCTTAGCCTTTGAAACTTTCCTTGTTCTATCCTACTCGCTTTGGAATGGGAATGAGTCTGTAGGTGACCCCGCCTATATATGACGTCCTTTGCTTTGTTCGCTATATAGTACACCTGAGTTGGCCTAATGGTGGAGAACTTGTATTCTTGAAAGAGAGGTCACAAGTTCAAATCCTGCAGGGGGTAAAGTATGTACACCTCGTATTGTGGAGCACGAGTTAGGTGCCTCCCTCATATTGGGAGTATGAGGAGTCCCATATATTGTAAGCCATCTATAGACCCAAAAACAGACCGCCTGGTATCATGGACTATAAAAGGACCATTCCTTTCCTTTCTATCCTTGCCTAATTGGATTCTTCTCACTCTCTTCTAATGTTCGCTTAAATTGATGACTTCGTTCCTTGTTGATTAGCTCTTCTACATCGTATTTTCTTGATTTATTTATTTTTTATTTGATTTCTTGATGAATTCTTCGAATTATTTATTGACTTTGATGTTGCTTCTAAATTATTAACTTGCTTCCTTTCTGATTTCCATTTCCTTCCTTCATGATCTTCTTCCTTCTTTGCGTCCTCCTTGATATAGAAGTGGCGCCAAAGAGATGTGTCTCTACTGGTTCCTATGCGTCCCTTCTTAACAAGTGTTTTTTTGCTTGATTTGTACCTTCCTTTGTTGTTTATCATTGATGAATATACACATAAGCAAATAATATTATATAAGCAATAATAAACTCCAATTACATGCAATTATATGAAGAATTGAATGAATAAATAACCATTAGAAGAGTAAGTCAAAGTGAGTAAGTAAGAGTAAGGCAAGCTCATAAGGCAAGAACTAGAGTAGGGCAAGAGTCTTATGCTAGGATTCTCCTTCCAATCGCTAAAATATCCTTACTGGAAAGAACCTGGGAGATGGCAAGTGCTAAGATGGGTCTTTGATAGAGAGGCAAGTCCGGAGGCCAACTCTCCTTCAAAGAACAAAAGAACATTAGTAACATAGAAGAGCTAGAAGGTAGGCAAGCTGCTAATGCAATGTCTCCTTCCTTATCTCCCTGGCATTCTCGTCAAGCCTGTCCCATTCTCGTAGAGCCTGTCCTGTAAGGGTTTAACCTCGTCGTGGGTGGGAGGGCCCCTAAAATTCTATGGGGTGGTTGGTTTTTGTTGAAAGTCTCTTAGATATGAGATTCCCACTCCCCAGACACAACTACGAGAATTGGGCTCGCCCCCGTCCTCCCTCCAATTAGTGGCGAGAGGGATTTTGTCAAGTTGGTTGGATCTTGATCTGTGGAGTTAGCGAGGTAAAGCTTGCTTGTTGGCTTGCTTGAGCTCAACGTGTTTCATCCTGCCACCCACCCCCTGTTACGGGACGAGTCGAGGTGCGTGCTTTCATACCCCATAATGCCCCGGGCAAGAATAGAACTCAATCCCATTACAGGTGAGTAGGGGTTCTTTGGTGAGAAGCTCAATCTATCCATCAGGCTCAATATATCATGTTCATCAGGCTTGTTGGTCAAAACCCGCATCTTCCAGTCTACCAAATGCATAGGGGGTTTCTGTAGTTAGTTATCGACTTGAAAGCAGGCTAGCATTCTATCTATCTATGTTCATGAAGGTGAGTAGAGGCCTTATAGATCAGAACCTGAATCAGGCTGGCATTTCACTCAGGCTGACTGATATATATTTTGGGGCTAGAGAATAGGTAGGCTCAGCAGACCTCCTAAGCAATGAGATAGGCATTGTACCGACACCTACCTTCCTTGCTAGGGAACCTCCACCTAAGGAAAGATAAGGCATAGTACCAACACCTACGTTAGGGAACATACCCCGGCCTACCTTGCCACCCTGCTAGGGAACCTCGCCTACCCTGCTACCTTGTCGGGGAACATAGCCTACCATGCCTGCTAGGGAACCTCATCTACCCAACCACTGCCCTACCTTCTTAAGGCCCTTGATTATGTCCCCTAAAAGTAATCCCAAGTGGTATGCCCAGCCTGTAGCATGGATGGTAGGTGGGGTGCGCCTGGTATGCCTAGTAGGCATGCTCGTAAGTAATATGCATTTGGTGGTAAGGCATAGCTGCTATTCATTTTGTCTATGAGTAGGAAGGCGTAGTTTGACTTCCTTGGGAGTGGGAAGGAATTTGTAGCATTTGTAAACCTGACACTCATTGTGCTCAAGCAATTGATCTGATCCATAAGTGTTATCCCAACCAATTGACACAACCCAACCAACTATATACCTAATAACCTATCCTCCCTCAGACCACCCCGAGGTGGGGGGGAATGGTAGAGCAGGGTGGGATAGCACCAAGTAGGCAGGGCACAATCCTAGCCCCTCCTCCAAATAATGAATCCAACACAATCCCCAATCCCACCCATCAGGCGACAGGCATTCAGCATAACCAACCAATAAACGAAATAGACAAGTAATTCATATCATAGCATAACGACGCCTTCCTAGCCACGCTCCAGAACGAAAGTGAGACACGCCTCCACAACTCAAATTAGTCCCAGGTGGGGGGCTCCTACTATTCTATGGCTAGTGGTGGGAGGAGAGAGTTGTCGTGATAAATAAGTAAAGGTACCCGTCAGGTCACGATTCGTCATGGTATTTGACTTATAGGAGGGGCCCGCCGGATAAGGTACGTCTAAGAATATCTCACTCCCCAACCAAAGGGTAATGTAGTAGTTCCCCTCCTCCGCTAATAATAGTGGCGGATATAAGCATACCAAGAAGGCATGCCTACCCTAGCATACCAGGATGGATGATTGGGGCAGACCTTCTCACAACCTTATAGACATAATTATGATGCCTACCCTAGCGAATTGGAAAAACACCTAACCTAAGCAAGGATGCCTACCCTAACGTACCAGGTTGGGCAACATACCAGGGCCTTCGCACTACCAACTAAGTGGGGCAGACCTTCACATTATCTATCTATGCATACCAAGATGGACATGCTAACATCCCGAAAATACCTTCACATTATCAACCAGGATGGGTGGGGCAGACCTTCACACATAATCGACTCTCTTATGATGGATGCCTACCTGGGCGAATTAGAGAGCGTAGCAACTACCCTTCTATCTATGTTGCATACCAGGGCAACCACCTTCCTCATGTCAGTCCTAGCCTACCTGGCCATTACTTAACCTGACTTACGAGTATGCAAAGCTCAGTAGGCATGCATCCCACAAATATATATATATATATATATATAAAAAATTGATCTCCTAACTACTTCCCTAATGATGGGGACATCACAAGTCTCCCCCTCTTGATTTTTCTTGTCCTCAAGCAATTCCTTCTTGGTGTACTTGTCTTATCTTGGAAGAAGATTGTAACTCTTTGTTACACTTAATCTCCTTCCAAGCCTTTTGGATACCTTTTACTAAGTCTATCCATCCTTATAATCATGGGAAAAGATTGTAACCTTGTTATTCTTAATCTCTTCTCAGGCCTTCTGGGTACCCTTTTTTTCTTAAGAGTACCCAACCTAAATCCCAGAAGTGTGCCTTTCACTTCTCGGGCCTTATGGACACCCTATTTTGATGTATCCATCCTTAAGATCTTTGAAGGAACCTTGGCTTTATCTAGGCCTTATGGATACCCTGCTTGAGTATATCCATCCTTATGTAAATTATCTTCATGGGATGCTTATGAGCAAAAACAATGTCTTATTAACTTAATTTAAAGATATTACATACAATAGACTATCTTTGTTCTGGTCAAGGGTCATTATGTCTTGCCCTTCTTGAATTTGTTTATCTTTGAATGCCTTAATAGTTTCTTCCCTTTCCCATGTAGCATCTTCTTTAGGGAGTCCTTTCCATTTAATCAAAGACTCGATAAAGGTCCTATTCCTCAATGTCCTTTCTCTAGTATCTAGGATAACTTTTGGTTCCAAGGTAAGTTGTCCTTCTTCATCTAAAGGAGGTAACTCAATGCAATGGAGGACTTGTTACCCAAGGACCTTCTTAAGCCTAGATACATGGAAGACATTATGGATCTTGCTATGCTTTGGAAGTTCTATCTTATAAGCCACCTCTCCCACCTTCCTTATAACTTTATAGGGGTCGTAGAAACGTGGCTTGAGATTTTCAATCCTACTTTTCTTGATTGATGTTTTCTTGTATGGTTATAGCCTTAAAAACACTAAATCTCCAATTTCAAATGTCCTTTCTATGCGGTGTCAATCAACATAGACCTTTTGCTGGTTTTGGGCCTGTTGTAAATTCTCCTTGAGTGCTTTCATGAGGTCCACACTTTGTTGTATGAAGTCTTGTGCACTTTGCACTTTGCTTTCTTGGATGACCAAATTCCCAAAGGAAGGGGCTTCATATCCATATAGGGCTTAAAAGGGACTCATCCCAATTGACATTTGGTTGGTAGTATTATAGCAATACTCACCCATGTGTAGCCATTTTATCCATGCGGTTTGTTGTCCCGTGACATAGTTCCTTAAGTAACCTTCGATCCATTTGTTAACTATCTATGTTTTCCCATCTATCTATGGATGGTAACTTGTGCTAGGAGTTAGACTTGTCCCTATTTGCTGAAAGAGCTCTTTCCAAAACTGACTAAGGAATTTTCTATCTCGATCACTGATGATTGTCTTGGGTATTCCATGGAGTCGAAAGACTTCCTTAAAGAACAATTTTGCTATCTGGTGTGCTTTATACTCCATTGAGATTGAAAAAAAGTGAGCATACTTAGTAAGTCTATCCACTACCACATAAATGTTATCTTTCCCATGCACTTTGGGCAATCCAGTTATGAAATCCATTGAGATGCTTTCCCATTTTTGGTTGGGAATGGGCAGTGGTTGTAATAAGACCGCGGGAGGATTTTGTTCCACTTTATTTTGCTGACAAATCATGCACTCTTCTACATGTTTAAGCACATCTCTCTTTAATACTTTCCATGAGTACTTATCTCTAATCTGTTTATAGGTCTTGTAGTACCCCTAGTGACCGACTAGAGGACCATCATGCAATTCCTTTATTATTGTGTTCTTTATCCTTGAGTGGGGGACAAGAAACACTCTTCCCTTATATAGGATAAGATCATCCCACACCTTATACTCTTCATTTTGCATTCTTCCCTCTAAAATCTTGGAGGCCTGTGCATCTTTGGCACACTCGACAACAATATCATTTTTTCGATCCTTTGAAATGCTTGTGATGGTGTTGAGATAGGGCCGCCTAGATAAAGAATTTGCCACCCCATTACTAGTTCCTTTAACATATTCTATGTCAAAATCATATGCTTGAACTCGGCTTACCCACTTTTGTTGTTGACCATTAAGATCCTTTTGATGTATGAAGTATTGTAGGCTATTGTGATCTATTTTGATGATGAATCTTCCACAAACTAGGTATTGTCGGAACTTTGTTAGGGTGTGCATAATCACCAACATCTCTTTTTCATAGATGTAGTAGTGCCTCTTTGTCTCAATTAGCTTACAGCTTTCAAAGGCTATCGGATGTTTCCTTTGCATGAGAACTGCATTGATTCCTTTTCGGAGGCATCACATTGTAGCTCAAATGGTATTGTGAAGTCGGGAATGGCAAGGATTGGGTAGTTACTCATGGATTCCTTGAGTCGTTCAAAGGCTTGTTGTGCTTGTTCATTCCACATAAAGGCACCTCTTTTTTTCAAGTTTGTGAGAGGAGCAGCTAACTTGGAGAAGCCCTTTACAAAACACCTATTATAGCTACATAATCCCACAAAGCCTCTAAGTTGAGTCAAAGTCCTTGATTTGGGCCATTCTTTGATAGCCTTAGCCTTCTCCTCATTTGCGCTCACTCCTTCTACATTGATTTTATGTCCCAAATAGAGTATTTCTTCTAGTCCAAATTCATATTTTGACATCTTTGGATAAAGGGATTTTGATTCCAAAATATTTAAGACTTCTTCAATGTGTTGGAGATGCTCTTCCCATGTTTTGCTATAGATCAAGATATCAACAAAGAAGATAAGTAAGAACTTCCTTAGTTGTTGACAGAATATGTTGTTCATGCATGATTGGAAGGTGGTTGGGGTGTTGGTGAGGCCAAATGGTAAGACTAGAAATTTAGAATGTTATATTTGGTACATCTTCCTTTTTCATCCAGATTTGATGATATCCTGACCGTAAATCATTTTTGGAAAAATATCTTGCTCCATGGAGTTCATCCAATAATTCATCTATCCTTGGGATTGGATACTGATTCTTAATAGTTTTCTGGTTCAAGGCCCTGTAATCTATACACATTCACATAGTGCCATCCTTCTTTTTGACTAGCACGACAGATGATGCAAAGGGACTATTACTTGGTTGAATGTGCCCCATCTCTAGAAGTTCTTTGATGGTATTTTCAATCTCTTCCTTGAACCTTTGGGGATGCCTATAGGGGGTGGTTATAACTGGTTTTGCTCATTCTTCCAATTCTATGGAATGTTCAAACCCCCTCTTTGGAGGTAGACCAAGGGAAATGTCTGCAAAAATATTCTTGTGTCTCTTTAGAATAGGTTGGATATCGATGTGGATTGCTTGCTCATGTGAAGGTGATTTATCTAGCACCATGCATTGTGCTATCCATTCTCCTTGGCCATGCCTTACAATCCTTTCCACCCTTTTGCACGATACCACCTTGGAAAATCCATTTGGCAGCCCTTTGAGTGTAACTTCTTGTCCTTTATGCTTGAAGCAGATTTTTGAGTTTGGGTTATCCATGGTAAATCACCCTAGAGAATTTATCCATGGCATCCCTAATATCACATCATTTCAATGTAAGTTCACAACATAGAAGTCTCCTCTTATGGTATGTCCATCCAAGTTGATCTCTAATTGAGGAATGACCTTTGTGCATTGATCCTCAGTTCCATTTGCTAATGCTACCTTGAACCTAAGGAAGTTTTGGGCTTCCAATCTTCATTTTGAGATTAAAATTTTGCTGATAAAGTAGTGGGAGGCCCGAATATCAACCAAGGCAATCATTTTTTGTCCCTTTAGTGTGCCTTTGATTTAAAAGGGTCTATGTTCACTTGCTTGGGAGATGACTGCTAATGTTCCTTGTTCATTTGGGTCCCATCTTGCCCTTTTGGTTGTGGTTTCTTTTGTCTCTTCATCCCATGCTTTTTCCATCTTATGTATTTTCCCTTTCTTGCATTGGTGGTCTTGTCTCCAAGGCTCATTGCATCTGAAACATAAGCCCTTCTTCATCAATCCTTCCTTCCATCTGATTTCTTCCTTGTCATTGCATTGGTGTCCTGTAATCCATGGTTCATTACAGAAGTAACATGCTCTTTCTTTATTCTCCCTTCTCCGCAGTCCTTGCTTGGATTATGGCTTGGGTGTGAGGTTTTTAGATCTTTCTTTTGAAGAACTGGACTCCACCTTCATGGCTCTTTGAATTGTCTCCCCCAAGGTTTGAGGTTCTAAGGGGTTCACTATGTTCTTGATTGGTTCCTTGAGTCCTTCAATGAAAAGGTAGGTGAGCCTTCTTTGGGATAGGTCGGGGACCATGACAACCAGCTTTTTAAATTCATTTGCAAAGTCTTCCACTATTCCATGTTGCTTAAGATGGGTGAGTTCCTTGAAATACCATTTTGGATGTTTTTGATTGAACCTATTAATGAGTCTTTGGGTGAACTCACTATAGGAGACTATATTTGGGTGTCCTTGGGTGACGAGTCCACGATGCCACCAATCATGTGTTGTACCCGATAAGTGGAGGACAATGAATTTAATGGCATTTTCTTTAGTCATGGGCTGAGAGAAAGGTAGGTATCAAGCTTTTCAACCCATGATTGAGCTGTGAACTTCTTGGAGCCATCACAGTAAGGTAAGGTCATCTTATTGATTTTTGATCTTGGCTCTTTGTGGGGATGGTTCTTCCTTTGATTTGGATTGCCTCACCTTTTTTTCGATTCGTCACCGAAAAAAAAAAGGCTGACTTTGTAAACCCTAATTTTTGGAAGCTTCTAAAAGCTTGTTATAAGCGGCTAGGATGGAGAGTTGTAGTATGACATTATTCACGATATTGTAATATGTTTTGCACTAAATAATAAAATCATTGGATGGCTGCGGTTTTGTGGATGTAACCCAAATTGGGTGAAGCACGTTAAATTCTTTGTGTTGTCTTCTATGTGTGTCTTGTTACTCTATTTTATTGTTCAAATATGCATTTAACTTGTCAGATATCTGTCTTCTAACCCTAACATTCACTTCTTCTCTACAAGTTGACAAGATCGATGTTCTGATACCACTATGATGTTCCTATAATTTTTCTGAGTAACTTTGTTTTCAGAGCTTTGATTTATAAATAGTTAGCAAATCTCAATAGTAAATTTTGAAATAATAGTTTGCTTAGAATCTTTCAAAAATACTTATTTATATTAGAGAGTCTAATTCTGATGAATATGATTGCTATTTATAAACTTTGATAGTAATGGATTGAGATCTTATTGCCTAGCCTTGAAGTCATCTTTGAATCACCACCTACAACAATCTTATTTAGTGATAGTCTAATCCTCTACTTGACAAGAATGACCCCCCTCAACAACAAGAATAGAATCGAGTGGGTGATTGATATGGTCTGGGTGGAAATCTGCATTAACTGATTCGGCTTACTCCTATGATTGTCTTGGAAATCGGTGGATCTGAATATTATTCTTTTGTCACAGATGATGTCCTTCTCATGCCCGCAATCTTTAAAACTTTCCTTGTTCTCTCCTAATCGCTTTGGAATGGGACGAGTTTGTAGGTGATCCTCGGCTATATATGACATCCTTTGCTTTGTTCGTTATCATGTAATCCTTCTATCCTTGCCTGATCGGATTCTTCTCTCACTCTCTTCTGATGTTCGCTTAAACTGATGACTTCGTTCCTTGTTCATTAGCTTCTACTCCGTATTTTCTTGATTTATTTATTTTTTATTTGATTTCTTGATGAATTCTTCAAATTATTTATTGACTTTGATGTTGCTTCTAAATAATTTACTTGCTTCCTTTCCGATTCGCATTTCCTTCCTTCCATCCTGATCTTCTTCCTTCCTTGCGTCCTCCTTGATATAGAAGTGGCACCCAAGAGACGCGTCTCTACTGGTTCCTATGCGTCCCTTCTTAACAAGTGTTTGTTTGCTTGATTTGTACCTTCCTTTGTTGTTTATCACTGGTGAATATACACATAAGCAAATAATATTATATAAGCAATAATAAATTCCAATTACATGCAATTATGTCTATATAAATGTATATGTATATCTTTATATATTTATATATCTATTAAAAGAATGTAAATATATGAAATTGATCTCCTAAATATTTCCTTGATAATGGGGACATCACATATCATCTCTTTATGTTGATTGAGATTTGATGCATTTCCTATTTTTTTAATTTATTGAGAACCATTTTTACACAAAAAGAAAAAGAAAGAAAACTAGACTTCATGAGAATAATTAATAGCTTACATAATCCCTCGATGGACAAATATCTTTTTGCAAAATTTGAGACATTTGAAAATGTGATTATATTTAGGTCAAATGAACCTAAAATATGTTTGGTTCCCTCGGTATTTTTTTGTTCATTCTTTAGATTTTGACCAACATACTTGGATTATGCAATGTTTGCATTATAGTTATGTGATTGAAAATCATCCGCTTTACTTTCTTCTTCTTGGTTCTGCTTTGTTCTAATGCTCTATCATCCCTTTATGATAACCGAGTTCTAATCTATTTCCCATCATTTCTTTCATGCATTTGAATTGTTTTCCAAAACAAAAAATAGAACCCTAATCCCGATTAAATACTAGCTATACAAATTTCAATAAAACATTATGCGAAACATTAAGATCACTTCAAGGAATATGTAGAACTTTATGGACATAAACAACTTACGATAATTGATATGAAACTTCTAATAATATTATCAAGCACAAAGTGGACAATACAATTTGAAATTCCTACAGGCAAAATAAACATAATGCATCGATTGCACAAGGATGAAATTAATAAAAAAAAACAAATGCACACCATTTTAAATGCCTATCATTTTCCCACATAAATTCTAGATATATCTAATAGAGAACATATAATTCATGAACCTCTAGATCTCACGGTAGCAACCATAATTCTCGTACATCTTCAGAATGTAAGGGATATTCCAAAAATCTTTGTGGGAATTTTTTAAAAATAACATTAGAAGTGAGACAACATATAATTAAATCAATAAACGGTAACAAACCAGCCAAGCCACGGAGATAAATACCATAATGGGAAACCCCTCTTTTCAAAAGGAGCAAATACAACATAAAGCCTTGAACAAAGAGTAACAAAATGAATAATATTTACATAAATTTAAAAATAATTACATTAGAAGTAAAACCACATATCATTGAATCAATACAAGATGCCAAGCCAAGGAGATGAGTACCAAAAAGGATAATCCCAATATTAAATAAGTGAATACATGGAGCGCTAAATGAAGAGTGACACTGGATAATATCAATATGTATATTGAGTCACAAATAACAAATTTAACTCTTACTCTAAGAATCATATAGAAGAAAAACTAGAATGTTTAGGTTCAATAAGGTTATCAAGTTCGAAGACAAGTTACCATGCAAAAACATCACAGGTCATATTTATAAAAGGCACACTACTAATAGAGAAGGGGTTTAAGACAATTTTTTACATAATTTTTGAGTAAATTGTCTTAACTTGAGATTAAAAAAAAACTTGTGTATTGTCTTAAATATTGACTTTAAGGGAGTGTCTCGAAATTATTGTCTTAAAAAATTGTCTCTGTAAAGACAATATGAAACAAAAATATTTTTGTCTCTTTAGAGACAATTTCACTTTTGTCTCTTTAGAGACAATAGTTGGGATTAAAGACACAGATTTCTTTAATCCCAACTAGAGATAATATGAAAAAATGTATTAAAAAAATAAATAATCTATTTTAAATACTTTTTTAGTGTGGTTTTCAACATTCAATGTTTTTAGATTCTCGTTGCCCTCCTGTTTGCTGGAATTTTTATTTTTATTTTTTCAAACATGGTGGAAATTTGATCTGTGTATTGAAAAATCATCCTCATCTACACAAAATAAAGAAGTTAAGCAAGTCCAACCAGATAGTAGCATAATTCTGCCAATTGTACCACCTCTTTTGCAATCTAAAGCTTAGAAAACAATAAAAAATATTTCAGATGGACAAAGTTGTAAAAGGGAAATGGTAATAGAAGGGAGCCATGGTTATGTGTACCATCAATCTACCTTTCTAGGAGAAAAAATGAATACTATGTTGAAGAACCTAAATAAACAGATTCCAAAAAGGCGAAAGATCAACAAAAGTAAACAAACTCAAATAGAAAATCAATCCTTAGAACCAACTGCTATTGCTCTTTCTCAAACAAATTTATGAAAAGAAAAAGTAAATTCACAATTGAAGATAACACTGAGAAATACCATATTAATTGTAATTATTTCCAATGTTTTGTATCTTACAAAATGATGTGGGAGATTCTCCACAACCAAAAACACATACCATGTATATGGCATAACCATTGTTAAATATTGACACTAATTTCCCAAATATAAGAAACAAATATGTCTTTTGTTCATTTGTTTCTATCCGTCCTCTTTTTACGAAACACTGTTCTAATTGTGGGTGTTGATTGTTCGTCACATTGAACACCCTCCTTATTATTTTTGTCTCCCACTTGCTAAAATTCAAGGATGGTTTCCTATTGAGGTTCAAGAAATACAATCGAATCATTTTGTGCAACAAACAATTCATCATGTTCCTCTAGCTCCTCTTCATGCTCACTACCTAATGGGTTTGATTGTTGGGATTCCTATACACAACACAATTTAACTCATTAAAATAACATATCAAACCTTACTTGCTTGCTTAAAATCATATAATTTAATAAACCATGAAAATCTATGCTTTTCGCTATGTAAACTAATAGTTATTAATCTTGTAGCAACTCAGATCACAATTTTAGCTTTGTTTGTTTCATTTCCCTATGCAAAAAATAAACTATTGTAATTCTAGATGTATTTGTCTAGATTAATATATGTATCATTTGCTTTGCAATGGAAATGAAAGCAAATATGAAATTTTATTATAGCCCATCATGCAAAGAACTTACCTCAGGTTCATGACCAATGACTAGTTTCTCCCCCCGATCTAGCATATGTTGTCAAAGGCCTTGGGAGCTATGTAGTAAAGCATATTTTGGGTCTTCCTCTGAAGCTTCCTTTTAAAATTGGTGAACCTCCATAAACAAATATAACCAAATTTATAAAGTATAATGACTCATAAAATACAATTAACTCACAAGTTTGTCATGACTTTTTTTATGAAATAGAGAATATAGTAGATGAAAATATTCACTTACCAAACCACCACGAATGCTATTGTACCCACCAAATCCTAATTTATGGGATCCAATACTTGACCCCCTAGCTTGGGTTTATTTTGATGTATTTCGAAGGCATCTTTTAGATTCTCCTCATGCAGATGGCCTATAGTTTGGATTATTGTGGGTCTTCCTCTTAAATTTGGCATCTTTCATAAGTTTATCCCATGTCACTTGGTCTATGATCCAAGATGGATGTGGATATCTCAAATCTTTTTTCAGCTTTGACCTTAAATTATCTCATTTAGAGTGAATGTATTTTCATGCAATATCTAGAATAATTTCCTTATTAAAACTAGGATTTCTAAATGCTATTATGAAATCTTTAAAAAGTTCACGTTTCTTAGCATTGGCTTGCTTCCTCCAATCTATTTGAATGGTATTGCCAAATAATTGTTTTGCATGATGAAAAATAAAGAAAAAAATTTAACCCCATTTCATCCTTCAAGACATTTCCTTTTGAGGTGAGCAAGATTGTAAATTCTTGTGTTTCTTTTGTAGTCACTAAGGATATTGTTGTAGCCTTAGGGGTTGAGGTAGATGTCCCTATAGGTACATCAATCACTTTGTCATTTATTTCCTATATTTATGTAATGAGATCATCAAGCAACCATGTAATCACATTTTAGCATCACAAAGCAACCATGTAATCATCAATGATGTTTTTACCAATTAACGTGTTATTACAGTGATAAAAGTAAAATATAAACTAGAAAAGAATAATAATATAATATTTTTATATAATTTTACCTATTCATCTGAAGTAAGCCATGCACTCCCCAACAATGTCCTCTCTCATAACTCATAACTCAATTTGTTTTCAAGATATTTTGGTAGGAGTCTTAGTACTCTTAATTGTGATTCTATAAGACTCCTCAAGAAAACTTGTTCAAGTGTTGGTGGGAGAATTCTAACTGAACCTAGACTTGATGGATTATTTATTTGCAATGTACTCCTGATAGGGGCATACATGTCTATTTCAACAGGGATACTAGAAGCATCCATGTTTGATGTAGAAGGCATACTATGAGATATTGTGCTTGATGTCACTCTTGTGATAGGTGTTTTTGGTCTAGATGTAGAGGGCATGACACATCTTGAAATATCCTGCAAGGCACAAATATAAATATTAAAGTGGTATAATAGGGGAATAACATAATCAAACCCACACAAACATATGATTGAATCTTACATTTTGCATAACATTGAGTGTATCAAATGGCATAAATGAATCTTGCATACCAACAAGATGCATTCTCAATGGACTTACTCTAGAAATGTCTTGTGGAAAAAACAAATATTAACAAAATGTAAGTGAAATAAATTAATTAAATGCACAAAAATCTAGATCAAATCTTACCACTGGCATAATACTAGATGTACTAAAGGGCGTGATAGGGGTTGGAACGACTTTAGAGATGGCCTGCATTCCACAAACATAAATTAACATAATATAATACAAAACATAAGATAATTGAACCTATAAAAGAAAATTTTCAAACTTACCTCATGCACCATCATAGTAATGTTTTGTCCTTGCCCATTCCTTAGCATTTCAATTAGAAACCATTTAAGATCAATGGATCCCCCATAGTAGAATTGGGAGCACCCATAGGCACATTCTTAAAAAAACACATAATGATATAAAGTGACAAAATATCAATTAGAGAACATATGCAAGTGATATTAGTAATATAATTCAAACTCACTAGCACATGAACAATAACAAACATAATTTTCGTTATGTTTCAATACATAAGAAAAACATAAACAATGCTCAACTTCCAACATTTTTTTAGCTTTATGCTATTGTGTTTCTCTTGCCTAGGTGTCAATTGTATAAAGAGCATAGGTGTTGATTGCGTAAAGCTTCCAAACACAATAGTGTCTTTCAAGTAAATTGTTAAAGAAGTTAAAAAAAAAAATGAAACAACAATTTATCCAATTGAAAAAAATTGCAAGCTATATTCATTGACATTACAAACATCCACTAACAAAACAATCAAAACATTCAAAATTACTTAATTTCCATTATATTTTGTGTATAATTAAAAACACAATACTTAACCTGTAAAGAGTTAATTATATTGTATGGAATCCTCATACAGCCATATTAAAGTTAACATGATGATCAAACAATGTCATTCTCACATGAAATTTTCTCATCTGATGAAATAAATGCACCATAATTAATGGGGCCTAAATCCATAAATAAATTAATACCATAGTTTTCATGGTCTTCTTCACCTTCAACTATAGGTAAATGAAAATCAATAAATTCATCATCTTCATGGATTTGATGCCCATGTGGTTGCTCATATCATTCAAACACTTCAGTAAACTTGTCGTGATCTTCATTTTGGTCATATGCATCATTAACAATACATTTTTCATCATCTCCATCTTGGCCATCTATGTCTTCAAGGGGGACTTCTACATCTTCAAGTAAAACATGGTCCTCTACATCTTGAACAAATGTTACTTTTTGTCCTCTTGGATCATAATCAATCACGAATGACCAACCAGGTTGTTCTAAATTTAGAATGAGAAATATATGGTCACATTGATTTGGAAACACATAAGGTTCAAAAGTGGCTTCAAACCTAGATGTATTGATCATATGGAATATATTCTTGTGCAGTAATATAGTTTTGTCTTCACCCACTTTGATAAGCTTGTACCATTGAACACGAAAAATAACTTTCTTGAAAGATATAAAATCAAGCTCTATAATATCCTCCACCACTCTATGATAGTGAAGTGTGCTTGTGATTAGTTGTCTATCATTTACATGTGAATGATATTCCACCTCAAATGATGCTAAAATTTCGCAATCATAAGTTTGTCTCTTGTCAACAACCATTTTGATACGAAAAATGATGATCGAAATTCCACATTCCTTTGTAATATGTTACCTAAATTCATATAAATATTAACTAATTAGATTCAAAGATAAAAAAGTTAAAAGGAAAATCACTAAATACCTTGAATATGTTAATATATATGTATCACCTCCCCATTTCTAGATCCTTTAACAAAATTTAGTTGTTGTTATGTCACTCTATTCTTCCCCTTTGTTGCCTCTTGTTCAATATTGGTCTTTAGCCAATTCCACAAGCATCTATCTAGCCATTTTCTTTTATGGCTTGCAAGAAGTCCTCAAACACTATTTTGACCATGTCTATTATATACAATGGTCCATGCATTTTCATCCTCTAATTTCTTTTGTTCAATGTAATTCTCAATCTAGTTCAATATGAAATTGGAATTGTATGCAACATACAAATGAAATGACATCCACTTCTTAGCATCTACAATGAAAAATAAAATGTTCAATGAATTAATAATGATTTAAAGATCTTATAAAATTTAAGATAAAAAACCAATTACTTCAAACATTTTTGTATACATTTTATCTTCTTTGAAGTCCCTTGACCCTCTAATTTTTCTCCTTCAAATGATTGAGGTTGGTTATAATCCCATAATCGAGGAGCTTCAAGATGCAATTCAAGTAAGTACTCACTCAAATGAACCATTGTCTTGAAAACCATGTACCCTCAACCATGGATCCTTCCAGTCAAGCCTTTTGCCTCACAAATTATTTTAGAACCTTCATATATCTCTACATGAGCCACATTGTCTGAATATGGATAGGACCACACTGTTCAATCTCTTCTACTAGGTGTACAAGGTAGTGCTCTTGAGAATTGAAGAAGCTCGAAGGGAAGTACATTTGAATATCACATATCAAAAGTGGAACATTCCTCTTCTAATAATTCAATTTATCTTGATGTATCTTTTTAAATGAAACCCACCTACAGATATTAATGTGTATTATAATAAAGACTTATTATTTGCTCAAAACTAAAGGTATAAACATATATAAAGGCATTACCAATAATACACTTCAAAGGATAAGAGTCATGGAAGAGTATGCATGATGGATTCAAAATACTTCAAATATTTCGATAATTTATAGATAGTTAACATGGCATCACGGTCAAAGGTGCTTGGTGCTATTGTGGGCAACACATACTATATGACCATTAACAAAAATAATGTTAAAATATGCATGAACTTTTGTTATCACTAAGTTATACAATTTTTTAATTATGTTGCCAACGAATCTGATGTTCTACAAAGTTACCTTTATCTAGTTGTTTCAATCATGTGTTTTTAGCCCTGAGAACTCTGATCCATCTCTTGTGAATAAGTTTTTTAATATCACACCAAAACCAAAAGGAAATCTTATGCTTTCATTGTATCAATGATTTTTTCTTTCTCCTTTTGATGTAGAAATCCATGGAGCGTGAAAAAATGAGTTATTTTCATGCAACCACATGTTCGGCATGATATTAGCAACTTGGAGGTCATTTCATAACTTTATTTGTGCTTCAAGGTTGGTTCCATTTAGATGTTTTCAAAAATATTGCCATATTTTTCCCGATGTGCATAGTATCAAATACGTGGGCTATTGGAAAGTTCTCATAATATTGTAATTTGTAGAAAATAGTCTTTTCATTCCTAATGGAAAGTTTGTCCCTTCTTTTTTTCATATAGTGTTTTCCACCTAGCAAGGTTCATCCTTCTTGGCTTCCTCATTTCCATTTAACTTATTTTTCTCATGCACTCGATAGCGATGATTTTGTGATAAAAATTGTCTATACTCATCATACACAATTTTATTGAGATCCTTTGACTACCTATACAATGTTTTCAACCCGCATGATGGACAACCATGTTTCCCCTTTGTTTGCAGCCCTAAAATAAGAATGGATACTATATTTAGTAAATGGTAAAATGAACAAAATAATTATAAATGTAATTTATAATATATTACCACAACAAATAGAGAGTCTCAAGGCATCATGAATTGTCTAGATAAGGATCACATGAAAGAGAAATTTTCTATCACTGATAGGTCTTGATACATCATACATATTTACACCATCCCATAATTCATGAAGCTCATCAATGAGGGGCTCCATGTATACATCCATATATCCTTTACCTAATACTTCCCTAAGTAAACAAAAAGTTCTTTATCAGAGTTTAATTGAGTTGATTTTTTTTTATATAATCTTCAAGAAAGCATTGCACTAATATTATCTAGTACTTGGTATGATAAGAGTTAACATTGCATGCTCCTTTTTCATTTCCATCCAAGGGGGAAGATTGTTGTTAATAATTAAAACTGGCCAAACAAAATATGTTGTTCTAAGATCTCCAAAAGGATTGACACCATCCATTGCTAGATAAATTCTTGCATTCCTTGGCTCATTTCTTAAATGTGGCCATTTTTCCTCAATCTCTTTGTAGTGTTTGATATCCACATCCATACACATGACACCATCTTGGCTCCTCCCTTGTGCATGATAATGCATATATTTTTCCAACTCCTTGCATTTGAATAACCTCTCAAAAATTGGCTTTAGTGGAATGTGGCGTAGTACTTTATAAGGAACCTTCTTGGATACTTCATCCTGGCGATACCTATTTGTGTGACACACTAGGCATTATTGAAATTTTTCATTCTTTCCATAGTACAATATATGGTCATTTGGACATACATCATATGTATTATACTCCATTCCAATGTCTTTCATCATTGAAGATACTTCTTTATGAGAATGAGGCAACTTATTGTCCTGTGGAAGTATTTTGTTTGCCAAAAGTATACATGAGGCAACAAATGATTTTTATAAGATAAAGTATACACAATATTTGAAACTTTCAAGACATTAAGATCATTAATTTATAGGAATAGTGAATCCTACCTTAATATATTGGTAAAGCATGTGTTTTTCAATCCATGTGTAACCTTCAAGTTAATCAACATAAGTGTCGCCAATATAGAAGTATATGCATTTGGGAAAAGAGGAATCCTAGCCAACTGAGCTAGGGGTGAATCAATAACTTCTTTAAAGATGTGTAGAAGTCTCGGATAAATTCATTGACACTAGCCTCATTTATCTGTGAAATGGTTTCATCCATAAATGTGTCTTGTTCTTCATCTTGAGAGTAGCTATCATCAGTGACATCCATTGGCTCTTCAAGAATATTGGGATCAGGAAGCAACTTTTCATCAAAAAATCAATTGAAATGATCAATAATAATGTAGTAAATAATATGTATATTTATTTATTATAAGAATAACAATTTTTTAGTTATAGTGTACCTCTTCTATATAAACTCCATAGTTCAATCTATGGATACCAACAAGTTTCTGCTTCTTTAGTTTCCTATTTTGGTACCTTTTGCAAGTGCAATAGATCATTTCATTGAAGTATTCATCTATCCCTAGAGTAGGTCTTGTTGCCCGTTCATCTAAATATTCAGATGATGATGTGTTATTTCCTTGAATGCACCATGTACCTTCAACAATAAGAGTACACCTTTTAACTCAAGTATTACTTCTTTATGAAGAAAACATGACTCTTAGGTACATGATATGTTACAACTTAAGAAATTCAAAACTTTGAAAATGTGGCTTTAAGGTGAGATACACAAAAGTGGAAAAGTTTGAGTCATTTATATATAGAATCTATGGGGTTTTAAGTGCATTTTTTTGTTCTTGGATCACCCTTTTTTGGACATTTGCAATGTGGATGTGTAGCACCAACATTGGAGGTTGAATACATTTTTTTCTTATAGTAGTACCATGTGACACTACACCAAATCTATGCAAATATAGGTTATTAAAGGTTGTATTGAGGCAAATGTAAAGTAAAGACCAATAAGAATAACCTAATCTAGATGCTAGTGTGTCCTCTTGGTAGCTTTCAAGAGAATATGTTACAACAATTTGTATCATTATTTAACACAATCTAATATGAAAAAAATGATTCTATGTTTTGAGGTTTGTCTCATCATACGACCATGGCTAAACACCAGCTTTGCAATAGGTTTCTCTTTGAAATATCTCACTCAACCCTTATGCCATGAGTTGCTTGACTCCATAGCCCATTGGTGAAGACCATCATTTAATTAAACTAAGAAAGTAATCTATTTTTTTTTTAAATCACTATTATCATTACACTCCAAAGATTAATTAATTGTCCTCATTACATTAGTACCCCTAGTGTAGTATTATGGTAATATTTTTTTAAGGTGTTCACTAATTTGAAGGGTTTTATTGATGTCACAAAGGAGTTCCATAATTCGTGTAAATTACTCTAAAACATATGTTTTTTCATCACTAACTAGTCCAATCTTTCAATCATAAAAATGATATGAAATATTACTCTATGTGCTACCTATTAAATCCTAGGTTAGTGTTTCATTTCATTAAAATGATACTACAAGTACCAAAAACAACAACATAAATACCTAGTTTGCCATTTCATATAGACACCAAGAAAATAGCCTAATAGAAAGCTACAAAGAAAAGTGTGTGGATGCTAGTTAGGATCATTACATAAATAGCTATTGAAATATATGAAAACATGTATCCCAAGAAAACCATAAAAGTATTCTAAAATATAGCTTGAGCAATAAAAAAATGAAGATTTGATTAAAACTTACATAGAAATTGATTATGAATTTTTGATGTAGAATAACTTGAAATACATGGATTTAAATTAATTATAGCATGAGTAGAAACCGAACATGCACCTAAGCCATACTCAAATATGCAAAATATGATAAGAATTTTTCAACATAATTTAATCACTAAACAAATATAGAGATTTTTGATTGACTGAAGAATTTGTGTTATCTGCAAACCATCAACTATTATAATATTTAAAAAGTAAAGGTCACTTGAATCAAAGGCATGAGATTGGTACAATTTTTGTAATTCTATTTTTTTATTAACATATTAGGAGTGGTGATTCGAAAAAAATTGTAAATGCATTAACTAAGAGACCAAATTTCATGATAAAAATGAGAGTTGAAGTAGAAGGATATGATGAGTTTAAGAATTTGTATGAAGTTAATCCTCATATTGCACAAGAATTGAAAGGAGGGATCATTTGATAGGTTCAAATGTATCTAA
Organism: Sequoiadendron giganteum; assembly: GCA_007115665.2. Taxonomy (NCBI): domain Eukaryota; kingdom Viridiplantae; phylum Streptophyta; class Pinopsida; order Cupressales; family Cupressaceae; genus Sequoiadendron; species Sequoiadendron giganteum. The sequence continues at coordinate 63,635,832 of CM021105.1, forward strand.
TTCTGTATTTCTAGAAGCCAACTTTCTTGTTTAAACCCCCTATAAATATTTTCAAAGGTTGTAACTGTTCAAGTCCATGCACATCTAGGCTCTCAATAAAACCACATCCATATACCTTGTCCCTGCATCAACAATATCATAACAGTCCAAATAAATTATAGCTTTGGGTACTTAGATATGTAGGTTTCTATCCTCATGGTTTACACTATTGGTGATGGTATAAACCAATAATTACCATATACAATTTATTTAGAATTAACCCAACTGACTTTGATCAAAATATAACTAGTTTTTTACTTGCCCACTTAAAGAGAATGTTGGTTTTTCCCAGTTATCAATGTTTCATAGATAAGAATCTCATTTAAGTTTGATAAAAATCTACAATCCAATACAGATATTGTCATGGCATGCATCATAAAAGGCAATCACATGACTCTATGTGCTTTACACCAATTCCATTGTCTAAGTTGCTAAACATTTGAAACAAAATCCTACATCTCGTTGAAACATTACACATCACAACTATTGTGCATTGCAATATTTGACCTTGTATGTTTCTCAACAATAATACTAACCAAAAATACCCTAAAACAGATATGCAATGGTTATAAATCAAATTTTATAAGTTTAATACCACCAATTCCATAGCCAGGCAAATAGTGCTAACCTTGTAAACCTCTCAATAATAATATTCAACAAGGATTATCCTAAAACAAATAAACTTGCTAGCTACAAAGGCTACAAGACAATTTTGTGATTCTACAGTACCAATTCTGAACACAGGCAAAAGTGTTAAACCTTCTACACTTCTCAATTAAAAGAATCTTGAAAAGTTACCCTATTATAGATACACTTTTTAGATATTACGACTACAAATCAAGATTTCTAGCCAATTCACTCCCAATTAATGTCATGCAATAGAGTTTCTTAATCATAATATTCTCAAGCAACAAATTTATGATTATATAGTTTGACTATTTTTATAAAAATTGGAGTGCAAAAATATGCGTTCACATTAATTTTTGCACGTGCAAAAATTATTTTCCATACCCCAAAAAACACATCGTACATTTGACGAGCACAATTTTCTCCTCTGTTATAGAATATGACAACCAACTAATCTATGTTTATGTCAAATTCTATCATTTCGTTAATATAATGACATTATCAAAAAGTAATTAAGTACTACTTATTGTCAACACTACTTCAAAATATAATAAATTAGTAATTAAATTACTCGGTTCTTTGAGGTCACATATCAAAGTTCACATCTCAATGCCAATCACATCAATGAAATTTTGAGTGATTAAGCAATGAATCAAAATCATGATTACAATTAGTTGAAATTCATAAGTTAGATTTATAGATTTTAGATTCGAAGTCCTCCAATGCACATACTAAAATTTGTACATGCATATGTATATGTATGTAGATATATCTATATACATATTCTAATTTCTTTAGGTGCTACAAACCAGACATGGAGACATTTTTTTGTCAATTAAACTAGGGTGTAAAATCTAAATTGTAATTCCTTTTGGGTGATAAAAACCATATATCATGTTTTTCTCTCTGAATCATTGAATTCCCCAAAACTTCAATAGTGGAAATGAAAATCCATTTGGTCAACCGTTGTAGTAGAGCATTGTCCTGCTTATTCCTTGTTTGATAATTTAGAAAAATAGGAAACAAAAAATAGGGTTAATTTGGCATGAATCATTTTATCCTATAGTTCCATCCTTGCATCTTATCATAACATTCAAATTAGTAATGTTACTCTTGAAGGGCACACATATTTAATTTTTTCTTGGTAGCTTATAAAAATAGCAAATGAAAAGCAGAGTTCATAGAACCTTTTGTTTTCTAATTTCAATCGCTATATTCCTGTTGAATTAACTGAATTCATTCTTGTGTCAATCTCTCTGGGATAGGGGCTGCCTTGCCCTATCTAAGTGCAAAGATTCAACTAATGGGATGTTTCTTTCACATTATGGTAATAATATTGCATAAACAGGTCACTCCAAACTGATGTCTCATTTATGAAACTCTTGTTGTTAGTAAGCTACAAATTCTAACAAAAATTCTATTCAACAATGTTTGACAGTGCCTATGAATATAGCTTTTGGAAATCAAAAGTAATCACTCCAGTCTTTATTTCCAGTCAAATATGATGCATTAAATAATATGAGTAGATAAGAATATGATGATAATCATGCAGCTATATGTTATAACTTATAAGAAATCATTTTGAATGTCATCAAATTGTTGCTAGTTTTCCACAAATATTTTTTGATTCTCTAGTTTGATTAACTATAAGAATGTCTAGTCATATATATGACTTATAACATGTATGGATGATTTTGCATCAATACAAAGAAAATATAATTCATTTTAAAGCAGGAATTCAATTAAGGAACTGTGCTTGCCCTCATTACATGACAAACAAGAGTATGTTATGAAAAAACTATTGATCAAGCATCATCACAGTGATGGTAATTTTTAGTAAAACTAAAAATAGTGATCTTAACCATAAAGTTGGTCTGCTAATCTGGCTTTCAGAAGATTATCCGGTAATGGGATGAACTAGAATATTACCATATACAATTAATTTAGAATTAGCCCAATTTATTTATGAAATATGGATCAATGAAGATTGAGTCAAAACTATACAGTTGAAATCTTGATAAGACATCAAATATAAATATTATTGATTTACAAATAATCCAAATGTGAAGCATGTGCACCTGTTTCCTTTTTTCAATCACATTTGACAGATGAATTATAATATTTTGACATTCTTGGAACTATAAAACAAGGTTTTCCTTTTCCTTTTTTTTTCTTTTCAGATTATGCGCCTTCTTATTTGGCTAGATTAAGAGGCCTATGGAGATTGTTTTAGAGTAGTTATATTTTTCTTTTGGGAAAGTAATTTCTTCATTCTTAGGGCTATGGAGACTATTTTTTGATTTGAGGGAAAAGACCAAACTGCCCTTGGAGGCTTCTCGTTAAAAGAAAGTTATTGTCTGCTCAAAGGATAGCTTGAGTGTGATATTCAACAATATTAAAATTCTTTAAGTTCTTGGCTATTCTATGTGTTGCTTGAGAGTTTTTAGTTAAATATTCAACAGTATTACTATTCTTTAAGCTCTTTTTTGTCCTATGTATTTCTTGTCTTTGATATTGAATGGTATTGTGGTTTTCTAAGTTCTTATTTGTTCTACGTATTGCTTGGAATTGATATTGACTCTACTCTGGTTCTTCAAAATCTTGTTTGTTCTATGCATTGTTTGGCATTTAAAATGAGCAATGTTGTGGTTCTTTTCATTTTACATTTTTCTAAAAGGGAATGTAGTCTTTTGTGATGTCTTTACAGTTTTGAGATAAGGAAATATTATCATGAGAATATTCTAATTTAATTGCAGATTCAAAAATTGCAAGTTCATCGCTTCTACCCCAAGGTTTACAAAAGGTGTTTTCAATTTGGAATTATATAGGATTTTAGATTGCTTCCCTACTTCTATAGTCAATATTTATATTTTCTCTTTGAAACCCAGGCTTCTACCCTAGGTGCAGTGGTTGTAACAAGATACACTTTGGCTATTAATGTTGGAATTGAATCCACTTTTTTACACTCATGGGAAATCATCATCTATAGCTTTGCACTCAACTATTCACAACTATTCACAAAGAAGAAGGCGGGAAGGCATACATTGATTTTTTTAATTTTAAGAAGTTCTAAGATGTTATGTGGTTGCATTAAGTGAATCTTTGAAGGGAATGAATCAAGCTTGGAAAAAACTGATGTTGGACAAAAAGAATGGTGAGATGAGAGTAGTGAAGAAGGTCATCAACAAAGACCTTGTTACCACAAAACGGAGGTTGGATATCATGATGATGAACAAAACTCTTTTGCAATAAAATATAGTAAATGGAGAGGAAACCATTTTAATCATGTCAATCAGATGAACAAGGGTGGGACTATATAATTAAGAGATTAATGGAGAAGATTCCCATTCCTACGATGTTTGTAATGAAACTATTAGGTTGAATATTTTGATAGGCAATATATCCTTTTATTTTACTAAAGCCAATGGAGTGGTCCTAAAATTTTCCTTTCCCTTCTTTGCATTTCAAAGGGCCAAAATTTTAACTATTGAGGATGATGGACCAAAAATAAACACATAGGTCCAATTTGTGATTGCATTCCATCATAATTTTGAGAATTATACATAGAGAAGCTACTTCTTAGCCCACAAGAATATGAAATATCAAAGGAATTTTAGCAAGGCAACATGTTGATAAAAAATATTTCTCTTAGGCATGTGGTTATTATGTGCATTGTTGCATTGAAAGAGTTTGTTGTGGTGTATGTCAAGTCTTTGAGGTTAGCTATGTTTTAAGCTAACATTCAATAATTGTTAGCATATATTAAAGTTGTCATTGAACATATTACATTTTAAATTTTTTTCAAAAGGAATCCAACCAAAAATAGTAGACCAAAGACCAAAAAGGTACTTAAAGATCAATCTCATCTTTTGTCTCTACTCCTGGATTGCCCAAAGAAGGATATACCCTGCTTACTAATTTATGCTCAAAATGGATTTTCTTTAGCAAAAAAGATATTTAGTCCAAGTGAAAAAAATGTAAGATCCTCGAAAGGATGCACATGATTGAGTTGCTAAAACAAAAACTGGGGAGATGGTCATACATGATTATGAAGAAGTAAAAGAAATAGAGAATGAAATTTAAAATACCTATGTGGGGGAGAAAGAGCAACAATAGATCTTGATTGTCTTCCTTGCTAGCATGCTAGGAATAACCCAATGGTAGACTTTGAGGGTAAAGAGCAAATTGAATGGAAAAATGGTGTTGTCCTCATTAATGGATGCCAAATTAAATGTAGAAACCAACAAGAGAAAGGGAAATGTAATACTAACCAAAAATACCCTAAAACAGATATGCAATGGTTATAAATCAAACTACATCTATAAATCAAGATAAACTTTCTAGTTGCAAAGGCTATAACTCACAATTTTGTGATTCTACACTACCAATTATGAACACATGCAACAATGTTTGGTTTAAACTTGATATGTTATCATTTCCAAAGGTACGTAACTTTGTCGACCTTGGATACCTCTCAAAATTTACCCTAAAATGGCTCTCTATTACCTACTAAGGATTTAAATCAATTTCTACTATAAAAACTTCTATTTTCATACCCATGCAACAATGTTAACCTTATACTTTCTTCTCAATTATAATATCTCTCAAAATTTATCCTGAAATGAATACATTAACAAGATAGAAAGGCAACATATCAAACTCTATGGTTTACATGCTGCCATTGGCACTAATATTCATCAACAATCACCCTAAACCCTAAAAGAACTCTGAAATCAATGGGTTGAAAAAGAACAATTTAATCCTACACTTCAAACTAAATAGATATCCACAAAAATTGCCACATCGGCCCCAAGCTTCATATTTAAACAAATGACAATGATAAATGTAAAATAGATTTAGAAGATTACAAGCTTGATGGCCACTTCTTCGTTGGTCTAAGTATTGGTGATAATTGTTCCAAGCACTGTCAGAATGTCGTTGATGTTCCAGAGAAGGTGCAAGTAAACCACCACTGCCATTGAAATGATCATAGCATCTAGGTCAAAGACAAATAAACCTTCTTGAGGTGGTTCTACACAACATGGGAGCTTCTATTCTTCTTTATATTCTTCATTGCATTATAATTCCAACTAGAATTCTCAAAAACTTATTGCCCACCATAGTAATTTAGCTCGATGCCATCACTAACAAAAGGAAAATGCATGTCAAAAGAGGGAGGGAAAATGAATGAGGAGAGGGAAATAATTTTTTTTTATAGAAAAAAGTATTTTTTTATTGTCTTAATTTAAGACAATTGGAAGATTAGAATAAAATTTAATCATAAAATATATATTTAAGACAAAATTAATATTTTGTCTTAAATTAATGTCTTAACCCCCCTCTATGTAGTAGTGGCATAGTTTGCTCTACTCCAAATATAAATATAATGCATTCAATCAAGTGAGCATTATCCATCAAGGTAGACTCAAGGCTTTGTTTGGTCTTGACACAAATCTATTGGTTTACAAGATTTTTATTTAGTTTTACACCGCCCTTGTCAAATCTCAAAGATCAATGAGGTCATTTTTGATGAAATGGAATGCATTCCAAAAGCACTTAAACAAAAAAATGTAGCATTTACATCAGTAAACTGAATTCAAAACTGACAATTATTTTATAAAATTCTATCACTCAAATGAGAATCACTAATAACTATGAGAAAATTGATATCTTCCAACTTGTATGAACTATAAGGTTCCATAAAACAATTCACTCCAATTAATCAAGAACATGATCAAACAAAAAGATGAAACATAAAGCATTTGATACAATATTAGAGGTAGTTGTTGAAGTATTATGGCAGTTCTATATATTTTTTGGGGGATATAGATATAGCATTGGCAGTTCCTTCCTAATTCCATTACAGTTTTTCTCATTTCAAACAAGCAAATAGCAATGCTACAAAACCAAAAAACCGTGCATTTTAAGTTCTTCACCATTTTAAGTTCCTTTAGGGCATGAAAAGACATCTCTACCCTTCATATTTGTAAGAGGTATTTGTCTAATTGTAAGAAAAAGAATTAGCAAATTCTAGTTGTTGTAAGAACAAAATTGTTTTTTCATGATTACCTCATCCATACAACTATACTATGGTTTCAATTATAATGACTTAATAAACACTACTTCATTCATTAATTACATTCTAGATTTATGTCAATCTAATGTATAATCCAAGTAGGGCAGTATAATACTACAAAACATTTGCAAATTCCAAAAAAAAAACATTGATAGATTACATAACATATTAGTATGAGAGAAGTTTAAACTTGTGTTATTGTAGATGGTTGTTTTCCTTGATTTGTATGACAAAGACAATGTTTTGGGAAGATGAATTTTAGGGCATGTATGAAAAATTCACCGCCAACAATTCACCGATGGAAAATTCATCGTCAACAATTCACTGTGGGAAAATTCACCACCATGACAAATCCACCTCAAGTAAAATTCACCACTAGCAATTCACCACCGTGGAAAATTAACAGCATTAGAAAAATTTAATATATAATTCACCTCAAGTAAAATTCGCCACCAGCAGTTCACTGCTGCGAAAAATTAACCGCATTAACATTTTTTAATATATATTAAAATGTTAATGCGGTGAATTGCTAGCAGTGAATTTTCCTATAACCTAATTTTAGCCTTCTGAATCAAAATTTCAAACAACTAGTACAATAGATGTGAGGATCATGGCCAAATAAGGTGAAGAAAGCCTTGTTGGAAGTAAATTAGGAGTTTACGTGAGAATACAGGAAATCCTTATCAAAAAACAAGAATTGTCTACTAAGAATCACAATCTATTAGGTGCTAACGCTCTTTCCAAAAACAATGGACTGGAAAAATACCATACCCTTGAAGAAGTAATTGAAGAGAAAAGGGTAAGGAATAGTTCATAGACGGATAAGTGTTCAAGATAGACAATTGAAAAAGCTAAATTAAAGGAATCTAATTGAACTCCTTTTAAATTTGAGGACAAACTAGATAACAATGATTTTGAAGGGCAGGCACGTGCTCATTTTTTTATAAATGAATTAAAAAATTAAGATTTACTTTAATTAATGTTTTCTTTAAGACATCTCAAAATAAAGGGCCATGTTCTTTATTTTATGGGCAAACCATCTAACTACTAAAAGGAAGCATAGGCGTTTTCTAAATAGAGAGGATTCGAAAAGAACCTATAAGAATTTATATCCTATTGGATTACAAAATTGACTAAGAAATTAAGTGTTTTATGTTTAAACAATAGAATCTCCAAAAAAGCATGTTAATGAATTGGCAGAAGGAATATGATGAAAAATTCTATAAGGGACTGCACCCATAAGGAAAAGAATAATCTTCAGAAATCCTTAAGATCGTAATGAAGCATGCACCCATGCACAAGGAAAAGATAAGAAAAACCTAGTTGAGGATGACTAACCTAAACAAAATCAATGAACAAGTCAACATAAAATGCAACAAGATTGACAAAATAAATCCAAAAACAAAGTTAAGCAACAAGCTAAGATGACTCACATAAATTTGCATTTTGTAAGGATCCAAATAATCCTTGTAGCCATTGTTTTAGAGATAAGCTTTCTAACATAAAGTGTCAAAAGTTGCATCATGAATTGCAACCATATAGAGAACTTTCAATATTCCACATATTTTCCACCAAAGAGGGAAGAGGGAAGTACAACATGACTCCACTATTGCTTGAAACTCCTTTATTGTATAGTAGATTGAAGATTGTAGAGGCAAACTCTTTTAGAGAGGGATACAAGTATAGAAAAAACTTTAAAAAATAACTAGAATTTCCTTCCAAAAGGCTCAACTATAACAAATTTTCTATATACTAGATAAAGAAAAATTAACAAAGCGTGAAAAAAGGAAGACATGATTTTTTCTTGCAATTTAAAAAATCATCATAAACAAAACGAACAAAATATTGCACCAAAATCCTCGAAAGCAACACATTACACTAACGCTACAATCTCAACTCAACTAAAGGAAAGAAAAAACATAGACCTATAGTTAGAAGACAAACAAAATGAGTGAAGACATTAAGTAAAAATATTCAAAAGTTGGAGCTAGAACTCAAGCTCCTACATTGTCTCAACTATTTCCTTGCAAACAATGTCTACATTTTAGAGGAAAAGTTCTATGAAACCTACAAATTCTCCTAAAGAAACACCCTATTCAACAACAGAAATAAAAATAGAACACCACCTCGTCAACCTATTTTAATAATAATAAATAGTCCAAAATAGTATAAGATCCAAATTGCCTGTAATATGGTCCAAACAGGCATTTTGGTAGGTTCTTAACATATGATACCTGTTGGTATGTGGTGATTGATCATGCAAATATTGTACACTCATAATTTATCCTCACCGGGGTTTGGGGCCAGGCTAGGCCTCGAGCAGGGTTTTGGGGGCGACAACCCCCGATAGTAGGGGTTTGAGAGTGAAGCCCTCAAAAAAAAAAATCTCGTTAACACATCAAGGTTTTCCTACTAACATGTCAAGGTTTTCTAGTTAACATGTCAAATGAAAAAAAATGACTTTGTAAAACCATAATTCTAGAAGCTTCAAAAAATCTTGTTATAAGCGGTTGGGATGTGTGTTGTGGGATGGAATTCGTGAGATTGTAATCTATTTTGCACTGGATAATAAAATCATTGGATGACTGGGTTTCTGTGGATGTAGCCCATATTGGGTGAACCACGCTAAAATTTTGTGTTCATCTCTTTTGTGTTATTCTTCATTGTTATTTATGGGTTATTTAATCTGCATATAACTGTTAATGTTTATTGCTCTAATTTTCTTGAACCTTAGCAACACCGGTGGTATTGGAAACAAAATGGAATTTCAGAAAATTTTCCTTGGAAGAGGCGAGGATTAATAGATGTGCAAAGGAAAAGGAAACCAACGGTTGGCAATACACTTCAAAAGAATGGACGCCCCATGTCATTGAATGGCGATGGAATTCAAAACAAGACAGATGTTAATTATAATACTTCCAGAAACCTTGAACAAAATATCAAGATCCTACAAAAATATAGTTATTGAATATTCAATAATTGTTGCATTATACTATAATACAATTCCATAAAATAAAAATAAGACAAATGTTAAACTATAATACTTTTAAAGCTACAACAAAATTTTAATTTTCTACAAAAAGATAGTGACAAAATTAGAAAAGGTTGCACTACAAAAAATAGAACAAGGATTTACAGTTAAATCCTCTTCATAAACAATTCCAAAAACCTCAACTATAACAACTGTGGTATCTCCTAAACTAAAATTTCAGTTAAGCTTAGAAGAAAAGAAATGAAGAGATGTACTTTTATTTATAATAATTTAAGAAATCATTGTACATAAAATGGGAAAATATTCAGCCAAAAACCTCAAAAGAAACATATTAAACTAACACTACTATTTCAGATAAATTTAACCAAGAAAAATAAAGCACAAACCTACAGTTAGAAGGCAAGCAAAATGAAGGTAGACATTAAATAGAATTCCTCAAAAACTAGTGCTAGAACTAATGCTCCTACATTGTCTCACACATTTCCCTAGTAACTTAGCAAACAAATAAGCAAATAATGCCTACATTTCAGGGGAGAAGTTCTACAAAAGCTACAAATTTTGCTAATAAATACCTATTTCAGTGCCAAAAGCCTACAACAATAGAAAAAAACAATAACACCAACTCATCAACCAATGATTTTTTAACATAGAAGTAAAATAATTGAGGTAGAACAATAAATCACCTCATCTTGTATCACAAGATATAAGCCTTAGCTTGACAGTAATATTGTCCAAACAACCAACTATAGCAGCTTCTTAACCTATGGCATTGTCGATATTGTAAAATCTGCCCCTCGGGCGCTACAATTGTTTTAAAACAAGTCATCACAACTACCAACTTAACCAATCGAACATATTTGATCTAAATTAGAAGTGCTAATTTCAATATCTCTTCATTCTCTATGGTGGCATCAACTCATCATTGTCAATTATATGCTTACACAAAAGAGTGGTAAGGTCCCAAAGTTAAGATCTTTCCTAGACCTACAATCTAACCCTCGAGGGTTCTGATAATAACAATTTGTCATCAAGGGTTGGGTCCATACCAAACATTACCAACATTAGTGTACAAACATTCACAATATTCACAAGGGGTCAAACATATCGTAATCCCAAAGATCATACACAACGATTGTCATGAGCATACCTCCATATACACAAGCTGACTAGCTCATACACATCACAAGTAAAATAGTGTCTAGATCATACATAAATCACAAGTACAATGGTGATTAGCTCATATGTACATCACAAGTACAACAATTATTAGCTCATATGCATATCACTATTACATTAGTGATTGGCTCCAACATATGTCCCAAATATACAGTGTCAAGCTCCAACATACATCACATATATATCTAGTGACGAGCTCCACAATACATCACAAATACATAATAACAAGCTCCAACATACATCAAAAATACATAGTGACGAGATCCAACACACATCACATGTACAGTAGCAAGCTCCAACATACATCACATACACATGGTGATGTGCTCCAACATACATCACATTCACAATGGTTGACTAACACATATCCATAATGCATCCCAAATAGAAAGAATATCGGTGCATTGCGCACTACACTGTGGGTCCCATCCTTTCCTCCGATCTTCTACACCGTTGGAAAAATGGGAAGAAGATCTGGTGCATCCCATACTACACCGCGGGTCCGTCCTCAACCCCACAAGACTAAGTATACAGTCTAACAACTTGGAAGGGGATCAATGCATCCCATACTACATCGTGGGTTTGTCCACCATCCCAAGGCTTTCCACAAGTAGTGAACCTACCATAACCCGGTGGATTCTGACTTTCATCGCCTATAGGCCACCAATGACAAGTCTATCCACCCAAGAATAAGCAACTCCTGACTTATGCCACCTTGTGACCTTAGTGATATTGGTATCCATCTTCTTCGCAATACCACATAACACTGACATCGATCATTTATGTGCCCTTAATGACAACCAATGAACCCCCTTGATACAATGGCTAGCCCCAAATTACTATTACCCACACAGATGTGTCCCTACCCATGCAACTGTTATCGTATCTTAATTATAACCTGGGTAGCCCATAACAACCTTCAACTCCGTGAACCGGGTGAATGTTAGTTGATCCCTAGCAGTAACCCAGGAATCGGTCAATGGAATGGTTCAATGACTTCATGTCACTGCTCAAATATCTCAGAGGTTCAAACTTGTGCGGATCATACATAACATGAATCACAATCACAATCAACAAATACACATGCCTATACATAGAGACCTCTAGATATGGAATCGATTTTCACAACATAAAAAATCACATGGAACCAACACAAGATGGACTTTACCCAACATATACATATTCAAATAGTAGAATTATAAAGTAGTCATTCTCTTACTTCATTTCACCTGTACTATATAGAAGCCTATTATGTACTAAATATATATTATCAAGATTCCATAATTCCTTCTTAACCATCTAATACCCATTTCAATCTCAAGTTGACCCCTACTAAAGAGAGAAGGTCTAACCAATTAGAAACAACCCCAACCTTGGATTTATTTGTTTAAACCCTCCCCCTACGAACTTGAGGTCATAGGGACATCTCGCCCAAGGACCGCCTACGTACCTGCTTCCAAACGGATCAAAGTCGCATGTAGTTCTCCTTACAAGGTTTCTCAAAGGACACCTACACACAGGTTCCCATTATCAAGGGTTTTATTATTTACTAGATCTTACTTCAAAATGGTTCCTTTAAAGATTCCCTAACATTTAATAGTGGTTAACAAGTCGAGAATTCCAACACAATTCCCAATTTAGCAAGCCTAAACTATAACACTTTCATCTAAGGACACTAGAATCTCTAATTAGGCCTCAACACCTTTAATATTCATAATGCATCAATTACACAAATCCCCAAGGTCTTATTGGGTTATTGGCTACAACAAGCACAAATTAACAATTATCCTTATCATCTTACTGGCCATAATTATAAAGTTTCTTTGAACATAATCAACATTTGAGTCATGCATGAGACCAATGGATAACACTATATATATCCTTTATATCTTAGTATGAGGATGTACGTTCAATAATGTAAATACTAATATTTCTAACCCTCTAATCTCATTTACATTATGGCACAATCCAATATTCTTATCAAGGTCTAGATAATGTTTGTACCTTCCATTTATATTAATTATGACAATAGTTAGTTGTAAGTTACATCATAAGATAAGAATGTAGTTACATCCTACTTAAGAGAGTTGGCAACACTATATGCATTGAGCCAACATATGAAAATATAAACCCAATATTAATTTTACTAATAATATTCTTAATCTTCCAATTTCCTTTACAATATGGTGCAACCTCATAGTCTTATAATAGTTTAGTTCATAGATTGGATAATTTATTCACATTTGCCATTTATACTAATCTCGATCTTAACAGTCATCAATTGGGTATCAAGAGAGGCTTCATAAGATTTATCTCATAACTCACTCTCAACAACATTATTATTCATAAACCAACTTGGACGTCCTTGGGTTCGTCTTATCAACATAGGGACTAGGCTTATTACACAACATGAAATTACCTTAGTTCCCTTAAACACATAGGAAACCACTTCCATTTGAGATCTACATAATATATTCAATATTTAAGTTCTCATACTCAAGGGGGCAAATAGCTATTTTGTGATCATATAAAACTTTTACCCCCAATACCCAAACACTATTCTAGAATTATATACTATGTCTTATCTTTACATTAAGCAAGAATGATAAATGGCATTAAAGGAACTTATTATTGTCACTGTAATACAACTTCCCAAATGGTCACATCATAACATGCACCTTGATATCTTCTCAATATAAATCTACATTTAGTATTTCCAATATTACAATTATCCAAAACCTCTTAGTTTTACTTAATTAAAGGACACATTGATGTTGACCTTATGAAAGATGAGTAGTAGCTATTGTCATTGATATTATTTACAATTTAATGGCATCGTAATCTTAAATAATATTTCACTTAAGACCAAGAACCCTAGGAACCTTCACACTATGCTGGATTCTAATTTCAACATAGAGGTTAAGGTCCAAAACACTTTCTTAGCCATGGACTAATAACATGTAATGATTATACAAACATCTTTTTCCACTACTAGCTTTAATATTTCTTTTAACTGATTCTGACCCAAAATATTAAGAACCTCTTATTACAAAATATGATCATCAATAAAGAATTTATTAAAGTATTGTCATGCTTGAAAATGGTAATGGATGCATATTCAATGAGACCAAAATCCCTATTATATCTCTAATTTACTTTAATATTAATTCAAAGATGTTATTCAAACTTGAATCTAATCATTAAAAGAACCTTCAATATTATATTTCCTTTCTCAATATGAACTTCCCAAAATAACATATAGATCGTCTTCTTGACATAAAAGTTAGGCTGATTTCTTAACAATAAATTATGGTTTGTGTAAATCCTTTGCACAGGACTTGTAACAAATAAATAGGATTTGATTCGATTGCTTACTGGCACGGGGCGAACAGATACTGAAAGCCTACTACAGTTGCGCCTAGTCTCCCTTCTCCCGCTTGATTTCTTTGGGAACATTATGTCCAAGCGTCCACATTCAGCATTCACATTCACCATGGCAGTCGTAACTCTAATGTTTGAAAAAAAACTCCATTCTTTGTGCTTTGATGAGGGTTTGTTCCCATTTTATTTTGCTTCAAAGTTTCTAAAGCCTTTCAACGAATCCATTTTGTGCATACCTGCCGACTCCTGTGCTTGGAGGCTTTTGAAGCCGTTTCAACACATATATTTTCTTGCCTCCATCATCTAATTCGCAGGTCTGGACTCCCAAAACGCAACTCCTTTATATGCCTTCCACCCATTCCCGAAATCGTCAATATTTTTCCTTCCTTCTCTCAAGCACTTTCATTGCCTTTCTTTTCACCTAACTCTGTATTCCACTGCATTTTTCTTCCTCCGTCCAACTAGTCTCTCCCGCAGTCGTTCCCCTCCAAAATAGCACACCTCTGTTAGCACCTTGCCTCTGCCTTTTCTCCTACACAATTTGGCTCCCTCTCCGCACGCCATTCTCTGCCTTCCTTTTCTTCGCACCCTTTGCTACTCACGTTCTGCCCCTCCCAATCACTCTCCGGCGCCCTCTCGTTTCTCTCCCACCCGAACTTGAATGAATAGCTAAAGGGAGGTCGTGGGGGTTCAATGCCATGTGCCTTTTCTTTTTCATGTTGCCTGCTGTGTTGGGTCGTCCAAAGACATGGATGGCATGCTGGATTAATGGCACGACCCATCTTTCTGTTCCCACCTTAAGACTTCAATGAATTTGTCTCTTATTTTTAGCCGATAGTTTACTGTCAAACTGAAGAAACCAGTCACATAACACACAAATGTATGTGATTCGGCCGTAGCCTACATCCACTGGAGAAGGGAGAGAGGGTGTTATTATTCATGGTAGTGAGAATGGAGATTACAACAGCTCTATATATAGAGATACATCAGCCTTAATTAGTGACAACAAAACTAGAGGCACGGATTAAGGAGTCAGCCTTAATTAGTGACAGCAAAACTAGAGGCACAGATTAAGGAGATCCCCCGTAAATCTCTCTTCTCCAACACTCCCCCTCAAGTTGGTGCGAAAATGTCAATAGAGCCCAACTTGGACAATATTTCTTGAAATTTGAGAGCTGGAAGACCTTTTGTAAATATATCTGCCAATTGCTGAGTTGTACGGACAAAGGTTGTGCGGATGACATTGGCTTGCACATTCTCTCTAACAAAATGACAGTCGACTTCAATATGTTTAGTTCGCTCATAAAACACTGGATTTGAAGCAATATGCATAGCAGCCTGATTATCACAGAATAATTGAGTTGGTAGAGATGAACCATAACCAAGGTTTTGCAATAGAGCTCGAAGCCATATAATTTCACTGGTAGTTGATGCCATTGCTCTATATTCTGTTTCAACACTTGAACGAGCAACAACACTCTGTTTTTTACTTTTCCATGTGACCAAGTTACCTCCAACAAAAGTACAATATCCAGTTGTAGACCTTCGATCAATGGGACATCCTGCCCAATCAACATCAATATAGGCAGTAATAGAATTCTGACCATTCTTACGCATCCATATACCTCTGCCTGGTGACCCTTTTAGATACTGTAAAATTTTGGTAACGGCATGCATATGTTGAGCCTTGGGAGCATGCATGAAACGACTTACCAAACTAACTGCATAAGAGATGTCAGGTCGAGTAATGGTCAAATAGATTAACCTACCGACCAACCTCTGAAACTGACCAATATCAGACAACAATGCACCAGTATCATCCAGTTTTCCTCCGCTATCCGTTGGCGTATCTGATGGTTTGATGCCAAATTTACCTGTTTCTTGTAACAGATCCAACACATACTTCCATTGATTAAGAAAGATGTCGCTTTTTGAGTAGGTAATTTCTAATCCTAGAAAGTACTTCAAAGTTCCCAAATCTTTAATGGAAAATCTATTGTGTAGCAGAATCTTCAGCTTAGAAATTGCATTTTGATCATCACCAGTAATGACTATATCATCAACATAAATCAAAACAACAACAATACCGAAGTTACCTCTTTTAACAAACAAAGAAGGATCTGCATTACTCCGTTTCAACCCATTCAACATAAGGACAGAACTAAGCTTAGCGTACCAGGCCCGTGGAGATTGTTTAAGCCCGTAGATTGCCTTTTTTAACTTACACACTAAACCAAACTTGGCCTCTTGCGGATGCCCAGGTGGAATGCTCATGTAAACTTCTTCTTTAAGATCACCATGCAAGAATGCATTTTTGACATCCATTTGAAACAATTTCCAGTCTTGATTTACTGCAAGAGAAAGGAGGACCCGGAATGTGTTCATCTTTGCAACAGGCGCAAAAGTTTCCTGGTAATCTACTCCATATGTTTGTGTGAATCCTCTAGCAACAAGTCTGGCCGTCGTTCTAAGGAACCATCACTGTTGTATTTATTTTTGTACACCCAACGACATCCGACAGTTTTCCTTCCTGGAGGCAGCTTAACAATCTCCCATGTTTTATTTTCA
This sequence comes from Sequoiadendron giganteum, assembly GCA_007115665.2. Taxonomy (NCBI): domain Eukaryota; kingdom Viridiplantae; phylum Streptophyta; class Pinopsida; order Cupressales; family Cupressaceae; genus Sequoiadendron; species Sequoiadendron giganteum. Next base: position 63,652,691 of record CM021105.1, read on the forward strand.
TCTAGAGCTTGTAGCTCGTCTTGCATGGACTTCCTCCAAACTGCAATGGAGTTAGCTTCTCGAAAAGTCTTAGGTTCTTGATTATGAGCAATTGTACTCAAGAAAGTTAGGTGAGACTGAGAAATATTATTATAAGACAGGCATTCCTGCATAGGATAAGATGCAGCATGATAAGTGAAGAAATCTTTCATTCCATTTGGAGGGTGAGTTTCTCTACTCGATCATCGAGTAGCTTGAGGTGATGTGGGGATTGGGGTTGCTTCGGTAACTTATGCATCTTTATCAGTAGCAACATCCTCATTGGTAACTGTAGGAAGCGGGACCGGGTCAGACAAAGACTCCCCCTATGACCGACTCCTAGATTCAACACAAACTTGAAAAAAAGATTCAGACTCCACAAAATGTACATCACGTGAAACAACAATTTTACGAGTGACTGGATTATAACATATGTACCCTTTCTTAGTGGAAGAATACCCAAAAAATACACACCGAGTAGAGTGAGCTTCGAACTTATCTCTGTGTATTGCTTGTTGGTGCACATAACAGACACATCCGAATACCCTCAAGTGTGAGATGTTAGGTGTTCGATTTTTTAGTATCTCCAATGGTGACTTGAGCTCAATAACTCGACTGGGAAGTCGGTTGATCAAATAGGCAGTGGTCAATACACCATGAGACCAATATTGTTTTGGAACTTTCTTTTGAAACATAAGGGCCCGTGCGGTTTCTAGGATGTGTCGATTCTTCCTTTCGGCTACTCCATTTTGTTGTGGAGTTCTGACACAACTTGTTTGATGAATAATGCCTTGGCTTCGAAGATATTCTGAGAAAGGTCCTTTAGCATTTTCGGTACCATTATCAGACCTAAAAATCTTGATTTTAGCACCAAACAGATTGAACACCATAGTATGAAAATCTTTGAAGACAGAAGTCACTTAAGTTTTTTATTTTAACAAGTATAACCAGGTAGCACGAGAAAAATCATCAATGAACAACACAAAATATTTATATCCATCATAAGAATCAATAGGTGCAGGTCCCCATAAGTCGGAGTGAACTAATTCAAACAACTCAGTAGACATAGAAGATGAATTAACAAAAGGTAAACGCGTTTGTTTAGAAAACTGACAAACGTCACAAACAGCAAAATCAACAGAAGTAGAGGGACAAAGTCTTGACAAGATATGGTTGGATGGATGTCCAAGCCGTTTATGTAAAGTGTGACTTTCAATTACGCCACTGGCATGACACTCCTTATTGAGGGAGTTTAGAAAATAAATTCCATGTGAGTATGTTCCTTTACCAATCATCTTCTTCGACTTTCGATCTTGAAAGATGACAGATTTTGGGGAAAAAATGACATCACCATTTAAAGAATTAGTAATTTTTCCAACAGACATAAGTTGAACAGGAAAGGATGGAACAACCAGAGCATCAGATGGAGCACTATGAGAAAAGAAACTAATTTTACCACTTCCTAAGGCAGGAACAGTAGTTCCATTTGCAACAGAAATGTCATGCTTATCAGTTTTCAGAATAAAATTGATTACTGAAGAAGGACTATTGGCCATATGATCAGTAGCTCCGGAATCAATAATCCAGGAATTAATTTTGGAATGGGAAGTAAGATAAGCATGAAGTTTACTTGACACATGAGTGGAAGTGGACTGACTGTTGTCAGAAGAGATAGTCTTACTGAGTTGTTGAAGAAGATGACCCAACTTATTGATTGAAAAAGGTGTCTCGGCTACAATAGCATGATCCTTCCAACCCTTATATTCAGATTTGAGATGTGGATGTAATTCCCAGCAACGATCCTTGGTATGCCCAATTTTCTTGCAGTGATCACATTGATAGAGTTCCTTCTTACCCTTGTAGCGAGAAACATTCCTGTTTTTGTCGAAAAAATGAGGCTTTCTTTTATCATCCTTTTCAGCCAAAAGGACATTAGATTCAATCTTCTCAGTTGAAGTTTTGGATTCTGAGCTCATAGTCTTTCTCCGAGTTTCCTCTCGCTGAATAGTAGCGCAAACACCAGCAAGGGTGGGTAATGTGGTATCCATCAGAAGTTTGCTCCTTATGTATTCATACTCAGGCTTCAGGCTACTAAGTAGTGAGAAAATTTTATCCTCCTTAGCTCGTTTCAAAAGAGTTTTGGCATCAGTGGTATGTGGACGATACAGGTTCAATTCGTCCCACAATTTTTTTAGATTCCCAAGGTGTTCACTAAAGGTTTTTTCACCTTGTTGGGCTGCAGCAATCTCAAGAGTGAGTTCAAAAATACGGGCAACATTATTTTGGTTCCCATATAATTCAGCGATTGAATCCCACAGTTGTTTTGCCGAATTAGAAAAAGTGAAAATTTCGGCAATATGAGTCTCCATCGAATTGAGTAAGCATGATCGAACAAGCTGATCATTGGATATCCAATCGTCATATCCCGATTCAGTATTTTTAGGACACTTTTTATCACCCTTAACGAAACCCAATTTTTTCTTGCCACCAAGCGACAAAGTAACAGCTCTAGACCATGCTACATAATTAATACCACTTAACGGAATTGATGAAAGTCTCCAACTAGGATTCGAATCGAACTCGGCCATGAAAAAAAACAGACAAAAAAGAAATCGCGAAAGGCGCTTACAATGAAATTCTCTGCAGCAGATTCATAACACACCAGATTTCTGATGAACCAGTAGAAAGAGCAGGCGCAGTATTGAACAGGGCAGATCATGGGGCAAGGCCGGTGATCTCACGCAAGGAAGCAAACAAACCCTCTATCATAGGATTCTCAAAAAAGAACAAATATGCAAGCGAAATAAAAGAATGGATCAGATCCGCTCTGATACCATGGAGAAACCAGTCACATAACACACAAATGTATGTGGTTCGGCCATAGCCTACATCCATTGGAGAAGGGAGAGAGGGTGTTATTATTCATGGTAGTGAGAATGGAGATTACAACAACTCTATATATAGAGATACATCAGCCTTAATTAGTGACAACAAAACTAGAGGCACAGATTCAGGAGTCGGCCTTAATTAGTGACAGCAAAACTAGAGGCACAGATTAAGGATTCAGCCTTAATTAGTGACAGCAAAACTAGAGGCACAGATTAAGGAGATCCCCCGTAAATCTCTCTTCTCCAACACAAACAGTTTGGTTTTGCTAATATCGGTTCAAACATTTTTGTGTCATCCCTGAAAGTTCATTTCTACTGGCAACTACCCACGCACGTCTAATCTCATCTACTTTTTATTTATTGTGAGTACATTGAACCAGCGGCTGTAGGGAGACTGATAATGGTTCATCAAGCACACTAGTATTTATTCTGATTTGATTGCACGTCTAATCCATTTAAGACGTAGCAGTTCTAGGGATATTTATGGAGTTGGATATTTGTGTGCCTTGCTATTATTTCCCATCGCCTATGAACACGGCCTGTTATCTCCATAAATATGTACAATGGTGAAGCTTAGTTTATCAGTCCATCCACCTTGGATTTCCAGTTGGGATGCTCATGTAAACTTCTTCTTTAAGATCATCGTGCAAGAATGCATTTTTGACATCCATTTGAAACAATTTCTAGTCTTGATTTACTACAAGAGAAATGAGGACCCGGAATGTGTTCATCTTTGCAACAGGCGCAAAAGTTTCCTGGTAATCTACTCCATATGTTTGTGTGAATCCTCTAGCAACAAGTCTGGCCGTCGTTCTAAGGAACCATCACTGTTGTATTTATTTTTGTACACCCAACGACATCCGACAGTTTTCCTTCCTGGAGGCAGCTTAACAATCTCCCATGTTTTATTTTCATCTAGAGCTTGTAGCTCGTCTTGCATGGACTTCCTCCAAACTGCAATGGAGTTAGCTTCTCGAAAAGTCTTAGGTTCTTGATTATGAGCAATTGTACTCAAGAAAGTTAGGTGAGACTGAGAAATATTATTATAAGACAGGCATTCCTGCATAGGATAAGATGCAGCATGATAAGTGAAGAAATCTTTCATTCTCTCTGGAGGGTGAGTTTCTCTACTCGATCATCGAGTAGCTTGAGGTGATGTGGGGATTGGGGTTGCTTCGGTAACTTATGCATCTTTATCAGTAGCAACATCCTCATTGGTAACTGTAGGAAGCGGGACCGGGTCAGACAAAGACTCCCCCTATGACCGACTCCTAGATTCAACACAAACTTGAAAAAAATATTCAGACTCCACAAAATGTACATCACATGAAACAACAATTTTACGAGTGACTGGATCATAACATATGTACCCTTTCTTAGTGGAAGAATACCCAAAAAATACACACTGAGTAGAGCGAGCTTCTAACTTATCTCTGTGTATTGCTTGCTAGTGCACATAACAGACACATCCGAATACCCTCAAGTGTGAGATGTCAGGTGTTATCTCCAATGGTGACTTGAACTCAATAACTCGGCTAGGAAGTTGGTTGATCAAATATGCAGCGGTCAATACACCATGAGACCAATATTATTTTGGAACCTTCGTTTGAAACATAAGGGCCCGTGCGGTTTCTAGGATGTGTCGATTCTTCCTTTCGGCTACCCCATTTTGTTGCGGAGTTCCGACACAACTTGTTTGATGAATAATGCCTTGGCTTTGAAGATATTCTGAGAAAGGTCCTTTAGCATATTCGGTACCATTATCAGACCTAAAAATATTGATTTTAGCACCAAACTGATTAAACACCATAGTATGAAAATCTTTGAAGACAAAAGTCACTTCAGTTTTTTATTTTAACAAGTATAACCAGGTAGCACGAGAAAAATCATCAATGAACAACACAAAATATTTATATCCATCATAAGAATCAATAGGTGTAGGTCCCCATAAGTCAGAGTGAACTAATTCAAACAACTAAGTAGACATAGAAGATGAATTAACAAAAGGTAAACGCGTTTGTTTAGAAAACTGACAAACGTCACAAACATCAAAATCAACAAAAGTAGAGGGACAAAGTCTTGACAAGATACGGTTGGATGGATGTCCAAGCCGTTTATGTAAAGTGTGACTTTCAATTACGCCACTGGCATGACATGCCTTATTGAGGGAGTTTAGAAAATAAAATCCATGTGAATATGTTCCTTTACCAATCGTCTTCTTTGACTTTCGATCCTGAAAGATGATAGATTTTGGGGAAGAAATGACATCACAATTTAAAGAATTAGTAATTTTTCCAACAGACATAAGTTGAACAGGAAAGGATGGAACAACCAGAGCATCAGGTGGAGCACTATGAGAAAAGAAATTAATTTTACCACTTCCTAAGGCAGGAACGGTAGTTCCATTTGCAACAGAAATGTCATGCTTAGCAGCTTTCAGAATAAAATTGATTACTGAAGAAGGACTATTGGCCATATGATCAGTAGCTCCGGAATCAATAATCCAGGAATTAATTTTGGAATGGGAAGTAAGATAAGCATGAAGTTTACCTGACACATGAGTGGAAGTGGACTGACTGTTGTTAGAAGAGATAGTCTTACTGAGTTGTTGAAGAAGATGACCCAACTTATTGATTGAAAAAGGTGTCTCGGCTACAACAGCATGATCCTTCCCACCCTTATATTTAGATTTGAGATGTAGATGTAATTCTCAGCAACGATCCTTGGTATGCCCAATTTTCTTGGAGTGATCACATTGATAGAGTTCCTTCTTACCCTTGTAGCGAGAAACATTCTTGTTTTTGTCAAAAAAATGAGGCTTTCTTTTATCATCCTTTTCAACCAAAAGGACATTAGATTCAATCTTCTCAGTTGAAGTTTTGGATTCTGAGCTCATAGTCTTTCTCCGAGTTTCCTCTCACTGAATAGTAGTGCAAACACCAGCAAGGGTGGGTAATGTGGCATCCATCAGAAGTTTGCTCCTTATGTATTCATACTCAGGCTTCAGGCTACTAAGTAGTGAGAAAATTTTATCCTCCTTAGCTCGTTTCAAAAGAGTTTTGGCATCAGTGGTATGTGGAAGATACATGTTCAATTCATCCCACAATTTTTTTAGATTCCCAAGGTGTTCACTAAAGGTTTTTTTACCTTGTTGGGCTGCAGCAATCTCAAGAGTGAGTTCAAAAATACAGGCAGCATTATTTTGGTTCCCATATAATTCAGCAATTGAATTCCACAATTCTTTTGCCGAATTAGAAAAAGTCAAAATTTTGGCAATATGAGTTTCCATCGAATTAAGTAACCATGATCGAACAAGCTGATCATTGGATATCCAATCGTCATATCCCGATTCAGTATTTTTAGGACACTTTTTATCACCCTTAACGAAACCCAATTTTTTCTTGCCACCAAGCGACAAAGTAACAGCTCTAGACCATGCTAGATAATTAATACCACTTAACAGAACTAATGAAAGTCTCCAACTAGGATTCGAATCGAACTCGGCCATGAAAAAAAAGCAGACAGAAAGGAAATCGCGAAAGGCACTTACAATGAAAGTCTCTGCAGCAGATTCAGAACACACCAGATTTCTGATGAAGAGGATAAAAGAACTCTGCATGAACTAGTAGAAAGAGCAGGCTCGGTATTGAACAGGGCAGATCACGGGGCAAGGTCGGTGATCTCATGGCAAGGAAGCAAACAAACCCTCTATCACAGGATTCTCAAAAAAGAACAAATACGCAAGCGAAATAAAAGAACGGATCAGATCCGCTCTGATACCATGAAGAAACCAATCACATAATACACAGATGTAAACCAATCACATAACACACAGATGTATGTGGTTCGGCCATAGCCTACATCCACTGGAGAAGGGAGAGAGGGTGTTATTATTCATGGTAGTAAGAATGGAGATTACAACAACCCTATATATAGAGATACATCAGCCTTAATTAGTGACAGTAGAAAATAGAGGCACAGATTAAGGAGTCAACCTTAATTAGTGATAGCGAAAATAGAGGCACAAATTAAGGAGAATCCCACAAATTATGCACTCTCCATAAATAGCTCAAGTAACCAACAATCCACAGATAGAAACAAATCCCCTGTAAATCTCTCTTCTCCAACACATTTAACATGGATGTTGTGAATGGATTGAAGCAGTAGTTGTAAGGAGTGCATTTCTAGTTCGTTTCATTTTAAAAGAAAATCTACTTTGGTAAGGTTTCATAATATTTTCCCTGCAAGCTCTATTCATTTTTTTTCATCGGCATACAAAATTATTGCTAGATTTGTTTATGTATAAACTTAAAATTGTAATGTTTTCTGTTTGAAGAAATGTGCCACTTTTCTTCTTTGTATGTTTGAATTTGAGTTTGAGGTAGCTAAAAGATGATTTGTGAATGGCTCTGAAAATTAGATCGAGAAGCATTTTGGAGTCCGGTCATTGAAATTCTCATCTTCTTGAAGAGTTATTTTTCATTGCATGGTTGCTGAGAATTTGTTATGCAAACAAATTTGGTTAACACCCATGAAGGCTTGACTGATTGCATCTAAGAAGAGAAAAGTTACTTAGCTGCATTGTAGGTCAGTAGCATGGATACAGGAAGGCTTCCATCCTCTCTGCCATTGTTCTTTCCGTTAAGGCATCTTTCTCATGATAAAATTTTGTAAACATAAGCTTGCTCCTATGAAAAAAAGTCCATGTTCTGTCTAAAATGAAAGCTTAATTTGATTTCTAAGATTCTTCAAAATTTTGACTAGATTAGCTAACAGTATATTCCAAAAAAAGGACTCTCTTACTAACAGAAAGGCCAATGAAGGCATATAGTTACATTCCCTTTCAGCCTGCATAAGATATTTTCAAATCTGAGGAGATGCCAAACCTGATGGTCCCTGAGCACTCCACTGGCTCTACTGGACCATCCTTAATCCAATTTTTCTCTCTTTTGTCAGACGTCTGTTGTATTTTTTGTAACATATTCCTGTGATTAAATAAAGCCATTTCTTTTATTAAAAAAAATATTAAGACATTGATTTAGTAGTCTACCTTAACAAATTTCATGTACCATATTTTATGTGTATTAAAGAAAACTTTAACTAGGGGAAAACCCCCAATTGCCGCTCACGATCCAATACTTGTTCACTCCATGCTCACCTGACCCCCCAATAACCGTTTATATTTCAGTCATTACATTATTTTATTTATGCCAATAAAAATTTACACATGACACCAATATATGTTCACTACTAAATGTGTAACTAACCAATAAAAAAAATAAAATCTAAATATCTATTGGTACATATATGTTTTGAATACAAGACAAGTTGCAGACAATAAAGTAATTTTTGCATTTATTTAAGTACATTGATGTTTACAATTACCACTCTATGCAAGTGGCTCAAAGCTTCAACTACATTATATATAAATGTATATTTGAACAGTTAATGGTGCACAATTTCACATTATATAAACCATTATGAATAGTTAATGGTGCACATTTCGACATAATAGCAAACATTGATCAACTTTATGAGCTATCAATTGCACATTCACCCACACTTCCTATCACATCTTCATGTATTATCTCCATCAACTTGTGGTACCTGCACACACAGTTAATGGTATAAGGCTCCCTAATAAACCAAAAGACATATTATAATTCATATAAATGACTGAATTTATGCAGGCCACCTATTTTATCTATTAAATCAAATATAAAATTGATTTCCTAAAGGCCATGACAGAACTCAGGCATAAAAGGCCACTGCAAAATGAAATGATAGATTGTTTCCCACAAAAAATTCAAATTTGAAACTCAACCACCGCAATTCAATGCATTCGAATTTGAAATTCAACCACTATAACTCAATGCATCCAATTTACACATTTGAATGATTTTATAAGAGGGAATTTCCAGGGTCATTATCATTACAAATTATCCTCTGTTTTCACTCAATATCCTCTGCAAAATTTAGAGCTTCCTAAGGCAATTTATCCTTTGCAAAATTCAGAGCTTCCTATTAGAATTTCTGCACATTCGTCTTTAAAGGGATTTTATTCATGTCGGTACACCCAGAATAGGTAAATTCATGTTTTATATTATCAGTTTTTTATTTTACATTTATTTTATCTGGTTTCATTATTCAGGATACTGTTTTATATTTATGTACTCACTGTTTACATTACCAGAATAGGTAAATTCATCTTTTATATTATCAGTTTGTTGTTTTACATTTATTTTATCTATTCTCATTATTCAAGATACTGTTTTATATTTATGTACTCACTGTTTACATTATTTTTAGGCATACTATTTTACATTTGTGTTGTCTGACTCATTATTCAATATTCTGTTTTATATTTACGTACTCAATCTTTGTATTTTTTTCAGGAAATATGTTTTACATTTATGTTGCCTATTTCATTATTGAATATACTCTTTTATATTTATGTACTTTACGTTTACATTCTTTTCAGGCATACAAATTAATATGTTTTTAGTCAGCTGTTCAACTTAGCATTTTCCATCATTTAATCATATTATAGTTACATTTTTTTCACCTACATTCATCATAAATCAAGATAATAACAACAACTTTACCCATTTTGGAATCTTATCATAGTTATATTATGAATCCCTCTTTACTAATCATGAAGTTTAATGGGTTTATAGTTTTTGTCCCAATTTATTGAGCAGTTTATGGATTAGAATTTGCAGAAAAATACATATATATACAATCATGCCATGTAGGGTTTCATCATATCAGATTGTATATATATATATATATATATATATCTGATAAGAATATAACATTCTCTGCAAATACAATGATACATTCTCATAAGAATATATCATTCTTTGTAAATAGAATGATATTTTATTATCATAATGTATACATACATTCATATATATATATATTCTTATCAGATTACATACATGTGACTGGTACAAAATTGATCCCTCGTGAATTATTCTGTCAATGCCATCGAGGGTTTGCCTGGGGTTGACTGTTATCATTTCTTTTTACATGTGACTGTTACAAATTTGATCCCTCGTGAATTAATCTGTCTATGCAATCAAGGGTTTGCCTGCTATGATTTTATTTGACATTATTTTATGAAATAATCACATGTAATGTGATTCAAACAGAACACTGACAAAATTTTTACCAAGTATAATAATGAAATTTTATGGGTTTCCAGTTTTAACCCCAAATTATTGAGGGGTTTCAGCATACGGGTTAATGGGTTTACAGATTTTGTTGATTCTCTTCGAATCCCCATAGGTTAAGTGGAATATAATGGTGCCTGCTAAAAGACTCTCTAAAAGAGTTGTAGAAATAGGACCATGCGCCATTAGAGTCACTCGTGGGGTGCACTTCGTTGATGAAGAGCCTGTAGAGGAAGTGCATGCAATTCTTGTAGAAGAAGACGTTCTTGACTCTGCGGATGAAGCCACCAACACAATAGAAGCCGAACCACCTGTTGAGCCAGATGCTTAGCCCGATGTACAACTGCCCTCACCTGTACCCATTAGGCAATGGACATATGTTGATATGGAAGGAGCAGTCAAAACTGTCGAAGAACACAACATGTCAGTCAGGGCAACAACAATCAAGTGGGGTATGCCACCTAGCAGTTTGAGGGCGTGGCTGTTAGGAGTTACCACCACTAAGAAGAGGGGTCCACATACCATATTATCTCACAAGGAGGAGGGTGAAATTGTCCAATATTGCAAGGACATGGAGGATTTGGGCCACGGACTGCAGGTCAATCAACTACAATCCACAATTTCCCAAATCACTACAACTCGGCCCAATCCATTCACAAATGGTGTCCCCGGGAGGTCATGGTGGGCAGGATTTCGAAGAAGGTACCTAGATTTGACAATCAGAACTGTTGAAGGAGTGGACAATGACAGAGCAATTATGGTTCGTCCTTCAGTCGTGCAAGCTTTCTATGACAACCTTCAAGATATGATTAACCTTAACCACTATGAAGCAAGCCGAATTTGGAACTGCAATGAGACAAGTATTCAAGCTAGTAGGAACTGTGGAATGAGAGTTATTGCAAAATTGGGTGTAAAGAGTGTACCACATTTGGTTTCAAAGAGCAGAGAGTGGATCATAGTGTTGGCTTGTGTAAATGCAGCTGGGTTAAGTATTCTTGGGTTCTACCTATTTAAATAAAAAAGGCACATGCAAAATTATATAGTAAATTGTGAGATAGGTGCATTGATGGCAATCCAAGAACATGCTTGGATGACAAAGGAACTATTTATCAAATGGTTAGACCATTTTGTAGCTAATATTCCCAGTGGCGTTTCACCAACAAACAGGGCCCTTCTAATTTTTGACGGCCATGGCAACCACGTGGCTTTCAAAACAATTGAAGAAGCAAGAAAATTAGGAATAGACCTGTTAAAACTTCTTGCTCATACTAGTCACAAGCTGCAACCATTGGATGTCAGCATTTTTGCTCCATTCAAGGCATATTTCAGAGAGGTACGAACCATCTAGCAAGCTAACAACCCACATATCGATATTGGGCGCGAAGAGTTGGCAACTCTAGCAAGCCAAGCTTTCAAAAAAGCTTTGACACCATCCAACATTATTAGTGGGTTTTGTAGAATAGGTATTTGGCCACTTGATTAGTCAGCCCTTGACAAGGACATGGGGCCAAGTCAAGGCTATATTGTTGAAGATGATGTACCAAGTCCTAGAACAAAAGGTGATGCTTGCACGATGGAAGATGAAGAGGATGTTATTGCAGCAAAGACATGCCTGCGTCTACTTGGATACAACCAGGAACATATTGATGGTTTTGTGTAGGAATGCAATCAGGGCATTGAAACTACATCACACATTCAACCAGAAATTCAGCTAGTTGTTGCAGATTTCCAAGCAGAAGTCCTACCTTTTTTTGCACCCTGCAATGAAGATACAGAAACTACATCAGACCACAATGAGGGCACTAAAACTACAACACACATTCAACCAGTTGTTGTAGAATTCCAACCTCCTATTGCACCCTGCAATGAAGATACAAAGACTACATCAGCTGGTCTGAGTTTACCAACTCAAGTCAGCCAACTAGATTGGATGCATGAAGCAGCCACAAACCTTGGATGCCAATTAAATTCGATTGAGGAAGAAGTCAGCCTTTCTATGAAATCCCCACCACACATTGATTTGGTTGAAGTGATACATTACTTCACTATTGCAAGGAATTGGGAAGAGCATAGTGATGGTCGAAGTGAAGATGACAATGCATATAGTGATGAAGAAGCTGAGTTTGTGTCATGCACCCCACATGATGGACAACAATCAACCAGACAAAATAGAAAATTCTTGAAACTTCGAGTGCAGAGGGTGCAAGGATAATCATGAGGAGGTCATTCTGGAGTGCTTCGCCTTAGTAGGCAGTCCCAAGAACTAACATCAGACACCTTCATTGAAATTTATACTCAACAAGAGGCAGAGAAGAAAAGGCAAGCAGAGCTGCAACAACGTAAGAAGGACTAGATGATGAAGAGAAAGGTAGAACGTGAAGCGGAAGCAATTGAAAAGGAAGCAATGAGGTCTGAGAAGCAAGCAAGGAAGGTGATAGAAGATGAGGAGAAGATGATTAGAATGTGGGAGAAAGTAATCAAACAAGAGCAGGCCAAGGCTGAACGTCTACGAAAGGCAGCTGAAAAGAAAGCACAACAAGCAGAGAGGATAAAGCGTAAGTCTACATCAGGGAATCCTATACCCTCCCAACACCTTATACTGCTCGATATGATGAACATATTGGCACGAACCTTTATAGCTATCAACAATATGCAAGTTGGGAGTGGCTCACAACAAATGGGACTGACTGTAGATGCAAGCTAGACATTGCTTGCTCAAATAGCAACATGCCTTCAAACCTCAATTAACCAAGTGTCGCCTCCTACAAGTGGAACAGACTCAGCTACTGGCAGATATCTCACGCCACCTTCTTTTCCTAGCAATATGGAAAACTAAATATGCTGGTATTGAGTTTTGTTTTTTGATCGATGTAGCAGTATATTCTATTGATCTACTTTGCATATCAGATCAAAATATCTGCTTCAAGTTATAACTGTGATATGATTATAAGATGTGATAATACTGATGTTATTATGTTTGGAACCTCACATATGTTTAAGGTGAGAAGAAGTTTAATACAAGCACCCAATAATATTTTGATATGTTTCAAGTATTTTTCAGCCATGTTTTTGTTGCACCACCCAATGAATTCTTGCAATTTGATAAAAAATATAACTATGATATGATTATAAAATGTCCTAATGCTACTGTTGATATTTATTTGAACCTCATAGTTAAGTCTCTTATATGTTTTATGAGGGTTTCAACCTTGTATTTTCTATGGTATCACTAACTACACTATGTTTCAGTGTTTGTGAATAAAAAAATCAGATTGTATGTATATATTTACAGACAATGATATATTCTTATTAGATTGTATGTATATATATTCATATATACATACAATCTGTTAAGAATATATCATTGTCTAAAAATTATAATTTGACAAGAAATCTGCGGGAGATGATGAGTTTAGGGCTTAAAGATGCCCAGGAAGCCGTGGTTAGGTAAACTCATACACGTGGTTTGATGAAGGCATATGGGGCACGTGGTTAACAATGTAATGTGGTGAGGTTGAGATTAAAGTGACCACCTTCTAGTAGACAATGATATGTTATTTACACACAATGAAATGTTCTTATCAGATTGTATATATGTATTTGCAGACAATGATATATTCTTATCAGATTGTATGCATGTATATATATACATACTATCTGATAAGAATATATCACTGTCTACAAATAGTGATCATTGTATTTGCAGACAGTGATATGTTCTTATCAGATTGTATGTATATATTTGTAGACAATGATATATTCTTATCAGATTGTATGTATATATACAATATGATAATAATATATCATTGTCTGCACATTGAAATCATTGTATTGACAGACAATGATATATTATTATCAGTTTGTATATAATTGTCGATCACTACTTCTTTCTTAATGATTAATGTTTCACTAGCACTATAGCTTATACCATCAATTATCACAATCTAACCACATTGAACTGCACTCTTAGCTGCTCTATTAGCCTCTAAGTTAACCCTCTATAGATTTTATATTATTTCAAACAAATCCAGTTACACGTGACCCTAAAGTTTCCATAATAATATTGTTATTTTCATTTCATTCTAACACAGTAAATTTGCAATAAAACATAATACTAATATTATATTCTTACTTCATATTATAATTACCCTAATAGTTTGTTCATCTAACTTTCAGCCATATATATAAAATCAGATAGTTTTCTGTATTACTAGGTCATTGCCAAAGTAAAGTCAAAGACTTTTCCTATCATTAATGCTTAATACCTTATGTTGATTGCGGACAAATCCTCGCATGCCTGCCATTAAGAGACCAATGTAGTTAAATATATTCCTCGAAACAAATTAGCATTTGTAAGAACAAAATATGTATGAAAACAATACAACATAAAATATAAACATATCATAAAGCATTAAGAGAAAAATGTCCCTATAGAGTTTATTGTGTTAACGAACACAACTTCCATGGTATGTTGATAATCAACATACTTGGTTCACCTCTTGACGCTCCTGCTTGCCTGCAAAACAATTGTAATAAATGGGGGTAGTACTCGGTACTTGTAACAGTCCCACATCAAATCATCCTTATAATATTGCATGCACAACAATAAGAGTTTTGATTGGAGCATTAAAACCCACAATGTTCTAATCCAATGTATGAAGCTGAAAATAATAGTGTATATAAATTTGTATATGTATATGTATATACATATACATATGCATGTACATGTACATGTCTATGTATATACATATATGTAATCTGACTATTGAAACACATATAGCAAGTGGAAGAAAACAAAATATATCACATCATACAATGATGTGATATGATTACATAATGGATAATGCTCATTTGAACAATTGATTGAAAATTGAATAATTTGTATGCCTCAAAATACTATAAACACTCAGTACATAAATATAAAAGAGTATACTGAATAATGAAACAAACAACATTAATGTAAATCCAGTAAGCTGATAAATAAGAACATGTATTTAGTTATTCTAGGTGTACCAACATGAATAAGCTACCTTTTAAGAGGAATGTGCATAGGTAGTGTTAGTAAGCTCTGAATTTTGCAGAGGATATTGAGGGAATGACTGTGGAAATTCCATCTTATAAAAACATTGGAGTGTGCTTGATAAAATAGGTGGCTTGCATAAATTCAGTCTATTATAATACGTTTTTAGTTTTCATTACATGTACCGAGCTGAATTTTGCAGAGGATATGCAGTGAAAGCATAGGAGAATTCGTACTGAAAATGACACTGGAAATTCTCTCTTATAAAATCATTTGAATGTGCATATTGAATGCATTGAATTGTGGTGATTGAATTTCAAATCTCAATTTTCCTGCCAAATAATCGGTCTATTCATATTGTAGTGGCCACTCCTGTCTCATTTCAATGGTGTGTAGAATTTTAAAAAAAGCCTATACAATTATCAATTAACCTATTTCAAGTTACGTTTGTATGTGGGCCCGATCAAAATATCACGTTGGTCCGCTAGGAGGTGGTCACTTTAATCTCAACCACACCACATTACATTGTTAACCACGTGCCCCATATGCCTTCATCAAACCACGCGTATGAGTTTACCTAACTATGGCTTGTTGGCCATCTTTAAGCCCTAAACCCATCATCTCCCACGGATTTCTTGTCAGAATACAATTTGCAGACAATTATATATTCTTATCAGATTGTATGTTAGAGTTTGTTAGAGCAACTAAGAGTGCAGTTCAATGTGGTTAGATTGTGATAATTGATGGTATAATCTATAGTTTTAGTAAAACATTAATCATTAAGAAAGAAGTAGTGATCGACAATTATATACAATCTGATAAGAATATATCATTGTTTGCAAATAGAATGATTTCAATTTGCAGACAATGATATATTACTATCAGATTGTATATATATATGCATACAATCTGATAAGAATATATCATTGTCTACAAATATATACATAGAATTTGATAAGAACATATCACTATCTACAAATACAATGATCACTATTTGCAGACAATAATATATTCTTATCAGATAGTATGTATATATATACATGCATACAATCTGATAAGAATATATCATTGTCTGCAAGTATATATATACAATCTGATAATAACATTTCATTATTTGTAAAGAATATATCATTGTCTACTAGGAGGTGGTCACTTTAATCTCAACCTCACCACATTACATTGTTAACCATGTGCCCCATATGCCTTCATCAAACCACGCGTATGATTTTACCTAATCGCGGCTTGCTGGGCATCTTTAAGCCCTAAACTCATCATCTCCCACAGATTTCTTGTTAGATTACAATTTGCAGACAATGATATATTCTTAACAAATTGTATGTATATATGAATATATATACATACAATCTGATAAGAATATATCATTGTCTGTAAATATATACATACAATCTAATTTTTTTATTCACAAACACTAAAACATAGTGTACTTATTGATACCACACAATGTGGTTAGATTGTGATAATCGATGGTATAAGCTATAGTGCTAGTAGAAAATTAATCATTAAGAAAGAACTAGTGATCGACAATTATATACAAACTGATAAGAATATATCATTGTCTGCAAATAGAATGATTTCAATTTGTAGACAATGATATATTATTATCAGATTGTATATATACATACAATTTGATAAGAATATATCATTGTCTACAAATATATACATACAATCTGATAAGAACATATCACTATCTGCAAATACAATGATCACTATTTGCAGACAATGATATATTCTTATCAGATAGTATGTATATATATACATGCATACAATCTGATAAGAATATATCATTGTCTGCAAATACATATATACAATCTGATAAGAACATTTCTTTGTCTGTAAAGAACATATCATTGTCTACTAGGAGGTGGTCACTTTAATCTCAACCTCACCACATTACATTGTTAACCACGTGCCCCATATGCCTTCATCAAACCACGCATATGAGTTTACCTAACCGTGGCTTGTTGGGCATCTTTAAGCCCTAAACTCATCATCTCCTGCAGATTTCTTGTCAGATTACAATTTCCAAACAAACACTCATCCCAAAAACCTTGCGAACTTCAAAGCAGGACTAGATTCACATGTGCGAAATCTAAGGATGGATTTAGTTCGGATTTGGTATGGCATGAATCGACGGGCCCGGTTCTCAAGCAATCCTTATCGTTACAGGATTAAGACTATTAATAGATGGACAGTATGATCTCCACCTCCATCTCTTCACAGAAGCCCTAAGTTTTCCAAAAAATCAGGATGGTATTCATGTTTGGAGTTGACTGCCATTGCACTAAGGAGTCGGGAATGGCCCAGTGCAGAAGGATTTTTAACATTCCAGACCCAACAATAAGGAATGTAGTTGTTGACCTAGTCTCTAAGGTTTTGTCTCTTGATCAGCATTGGTGCGACGACAGAATCTACGAGCTCATACTATGCACATTAGTCGACATAACCGAGGCCAGGGAAGTCGTGGTTGAGTGGCTCGACAGATTCATAGAAATCGGTAATGTCGAGGCCGTAGCCAATGCCATTTTGAACCTAAGTGATGAGTGTTGGGTCAGCTTCCTAAAGTATTATTTTGACCCAGCAATACTAAACGTGGTAGAAGATGAGGAGGAGGCGAAATTCGAAGAGGACGATGTGGTCGAAGATGCAGCTAGTGCCCGCCGAGTTGCAGCAGATAACTTCCGTATTGACGCATGGGAAGTATTTAGAGCAGGAGTCAAAAACGCCAACTTGGATGCCTTCTCCAACTTCATGTGATCCGACTTGGCTTGGCTCAATGGGGTCTACTTGCAATGGTTGACCAGGATGGGAGACATCCTTGCAACAATTTTCTTGCTCATAGAATGAGCAGGGTTTGTAATTTCGTTCTAGACCTGTAAAAGCCAAATTTGAATGTACATGGGAGTTACCCCCTTTGGTAACACTTATCTATAAAATAAAATATCATTATCTGCGAAGGAAATTGTGATGAAACCCTGCATGACTTTATATAATGAAACCCTACACGACATGACTGTATACACCAGTATATATCGCTTGCCTGCAAATTGTAATCTTAAAACCATAGTATTATTTTGGAAAAATATTGTGTACCCATCAAATGTCATCATGATAATGCAGGGATTCAAAGAGAATCAACAAAATCTGTAAACCCATTAACCTGTATGCTAAAACCCCTCAATAATTTGGGGTTAAAACTGGAAACCCATAAAATTTCGTTATTATACATGGTAAAAATTTCTTCAATGTTCTGTTTCAATCACATTACATGTGATTATTTCATAAAATAATGTCAAATAAAATCATAGCAGACAAACCCTTGATTGCATAGACAGATTAATTCACGAGGGATCAAATTTAAACCAGTCACATGTAAAAAGAAATTATTACAGTCAAACCCAGGCAAACTCTCGATGGTATTGACAGAATAATTCATGAGGGATCAATTTTGTACCAGTCACATGTAAAACAAAATGATTACAGTCAAACCCAGGCAAACCCTCGATGGCAGTGATAGAATAATTCACGAGAGATCAATTTTGTACCAGTCACATGTAAAACAAAATGATTACAGTCAAATCCAGGCAAACCCCCAATGGCATTGACAAAATAATTCACGAGGGATCAATTTTGTAACAGTCACATGTAAAACGAAATGATTATAGTCAGTTATCATAGCACCATACAGAGAAATTCACTCAAACACCGTCGATGCCAACGAAAACCCACTGTTCTACAAACAAACTTGCAGGTGAAGAGAGGTGGAGACGTTACCTGCAGTGTTTGGGTGTCGAACGAAGTCGCCATGGTCGCACGAGCTCGCGTCGACGGTGGGAGAGAGGAGACGACGATGAAAAATCCGTGGGAGATGATGAGATTAGGGCTTAAAGCTGCCCAACAATTGGGGGTTAGGTTATATATTTTTGGTGGGTTGATGAAGGGATTCAAAGAGAATCAACAAAATCTGTAAACCCATTAACCTGTATGCTGAAATCCCTCAATAATTTGGGGTTAAAATTGGAAACCCATAAAATTTTATTATTATACTTGGTAAAATTCTGTCAATGTTCTATTTGAATCACATTACATGTGATTATTTCATAAAATAATGTCAAATAAAATCATAGCAGGCAAACCCTCGATTGCATAGATAGATTAATTCACGAGGGATCAAATTTGTACCACTCACATGTAAAAAGAAATGATTACAGTCAAACCCAGGCAAACCCTCGATGGCATTGACAAAATAATTCATGAGGGATCAATTTTGTACCAATCACATGTAAAACAAAATGATTACAGTCAAACCCAAGCAAACCCTCGATGCCAGTGACAGAATAATTCACGAGGGATCAATTTTGTACCAGTCACATGTAAAACAAAATGATTACAGTCAAACACAAACAAACGCTCGATGGCATTGACAGAATAATTCACGAGGGATCAATTTTGTAACAGTCACATGTAAAACGAAATGATTACAGTCAGTTATCACAACACCATACAGAGAAATTCACTCAAACACCGTCGATGGCAATGAAAACCCACTGTTCTACAAACAAACTTGCAGGTGAAGAGAGGTGGAGACGTTACCTGCAGCATTCAAGTGTCGGATGAAGTCGCCATGGCCGCACGAGCTCGCGTCGACGATGGGAGAGAGGAGACGACGATGAAAAAACTGCGAGAGATGATGAGTTTAGGGCTTAAAGCTGCCCAACAACTGGGGGTTAGGTTAGAAGTTTCTGGTGCGATGATGAAGGCGAATGGGGCACGTGGTTAACAAGCGGAGGTGGTGAGGTTGATACATACGTGTGGGTTGATGAAGCATATGGGGCACGTGGTTAACAATGTAATGTGGTGAGGTTGAGATTAAAGTGACCACCTCCTAGCGGATCCACATGATATTTTGACCGGGCCCACATACAAGCGTAATTTATAATAGGTTAATTGATAATTGTAAATTGGTTTTTTTATAAAAAATTATTGGATTTAGAATGAACGGGTATGGGCGAAGTCATAAAAATGTAGCGGGCGGAGGTTTAAAAACACCTTTTTTTGGCACTTCTCGTTTGATAGGTTCTACAAAAGGTATTTTAAATACCCACAAGCTAAAATTTTCTTTTTTAAGGTCCTAACTCGCTTACGAAGAAGACCAAAAAAAATAAATTAAAATTGGACCTATTTTGCACTCTGCACGAATGCACAAAGTTAGCCCTGGCAGCTACTGGTACGTTTCCCCTACTACTTTCTTCGATATGATGATCTTGTTTTTGTCTTTTTAATTTTCCCACACCCAAAAAAGGTATAGTTCTAATTGTACTTATTACTATGATATAAACACTGAGTGCTCTCATTACTGTTACACTATATATCTTTCAACAGTATTTATGTTATTTTATTACGCCAGCCAACAAAATTAGTGTAGTGCTTGTCATTGTACTATGAGAACACCATTTGTCAGCTTCTGCGATCAAATATAAGACTCCCCTTTGTTGTCTTGTATGACCTAAACATTGTTGTAGGTTCTGCACCATAGAAGGATTAGTTGTATTTCTTCAAATATTATAAATAAATTAAAAGAAGTTTAGATTTTGAAGAATAAGCACATTAACAATTCATTGATTCTATTATCTATTTGATTATTAATAATATGAATTATGATTTAACGAGAAAATGTTGCTTCTAGGTAACAATCTTAACGAATAGTGAATTATTTTTAAGTGATATTGAAAAAGTTTTGATTTCAATTTTTTATATTATATATATATTTTTTTTAGTTTTTATAATTTTCATTTTTTAATAAATTAATTTAGTGATTCTAATTTGATCTCTTTTATTATTTTTATATTTATTTATTTAATTTGGTTTGGTATATAAATTAATTTAATTTATACAAATTGTTTGATATTCCATTTATTAGTCAAATGTCATTTCAAATAAATTTAAACAGTGAAAGCAATGAAGTATGTGAGTTGTGTCAATAAAAACTCAACAAATTTAATTTGACGTTTTCACCTTGATAACTTTTTTTTATTTGAAGAACTTTTTCTATTTACTTAAGAGTTGTATTATTTTTCTTTAAGATTATTTAAGAATTAATATTTATAGTTTACTGAATGTAGGTTTTATTATTGCATCAATAAAATAATAAATTATAATTTTATAAAAAACAAAACAAAATAAAACATAGAATAGTTAAAATAGTAATTTAAAAAAAAAATTGTTATGTAATATGAAGTGTTTTTCCTACTCTTTAATAAAATATTTAAAAATCTAAAGTAAAATAATATAATACATTGAAACTATAAAAAATAGAGTTAATACATTTTATATTTTTGAAAAGAGATCAAAAAAGTTTTTAAAAAAAATTATAATTAAAATTTAAGAAGAACACTGTTAAGTAAAGAAACAATATTAATTATAAAAAATTTAAAATTCATATTTTTATAACATTAAATATTTATTTTTAGAGAATTATCTTTATTTTGAAAAGAAACAATGAAATCATATATATTACTTTTGAAATTAATGTTAATGACGATGTAAACATTTTTCCTAAGTCAATATGATAACTCTAAGAGTTTTATACATATATTATTAATTAATATATGTATGCTAGTATTATTTTACTTGTAATCAAATCTATAAAAAAATAGCTTCTTCATCCATTATTCTTATAGCTCTTTTTTGTTAATATAAATGAAAAAAATTAAAATTAGCAAAGAAACTAAGTGAGCCTAAAATTAACAATGTTAAAGAATTAATAAATCTTTTTCTTAAGTAAATGATTTTTTTTTAATCATGTTAATCTACTTTACTATAGTTTTGTAAATATAAATGTAAATATTTAATATTAGCAATAAGAAAAAAGAAAGATGTGGCTAAAATTAACATTGTTAAAGAATTAATAAAACTTTTCCTTAATTAAATCATGTTTTAAAGTTTGGTTAAGATATTGCGGAGCTCATACTTTACTTTGACATATGAACACTTGATAATAAGCACTCTAGTCAACACTGTGTTTCCATTAGACAAATAGATGCTCGTATGTAACTTTGACTATTACAAACTCGATACAAATTGTTCAAAGGGATTGCATTGTGTTATTTTATGTGTTGTGCAATTCATTTATAGTTTTTCTTTAATTTCCTATGGACGTTTCCCTTGAACCTCCTATGAGTGCAAGTGCTAGTCATGTAAAAATTAGAAGAAACAGTGAGGATGTCGTGTCTACACCTGAACATTAGAGGAAATGGTTGGATTCCATGCCTTATTAAATGGCATGTTCGTCCTCTACCATGCCTTGAACCATGCTTCGTAAAGTTGAAATGACTTATTTTATGATATTGCTATCAAGATTCAACCGTGTAGTTTTTCGAGTCAAACTCATTGACCCATGATTCATGAGTAGTGGTTCACAAGAACCCATCTCTCATGATAATGAATGGTCTACTTAGCACTCATTACATCTAGGTGATGTTCACAAAGGTAAAGCATTGGTCCGTCTCGTAAGGTCACCCATCCCAGTACTGCTCCAGCTCAAGCACGCTTAACCACAGAGTTCCCCCCTAGGTTAAGCCCACATAGCTTGCTACGTCATTTGCAAAACCTTCAGCAAGTGTTGTGCCTTATGAACCATTCATTATAGAGCCCCTTTAGCTCATCAATTGATAAGTATGAGGTTTCTTCCACAGCGTATCAAATTATGATATTGCTATCAGGATTCAACCATGTAGTTTTTTGAGTCAAACTCATTGACCCATGATTCATGAGTAGTGGTTCACAAGAACCCATCTCTCATGATAATTAATGGTCTACTTAACACTCATTGCATCTAGGTGATGCTCACAAAGGTGAAGCATTGGTCCGTCCCAGGAGGTCACCCATCCCAGTACTACTCTAGCTCAAGCGCGCTTAACCCCTGAGTTCCCCCCTAGGTTAAGCCCACTTATCTTGCTACCTCATTTGCAAAACCTTCAGCAAGTGTTGTTCCTTATGAACCATTCATTATAGATCCCCTTTAGCTCATCAATTGATAAGTATGAGGTTTCTTCCACAGCGTGTCAAATTATGATATTGCTATCAGAATTCAACCGTGTAGTTTTTCGAGTCAAACTCATTGACCCATGATTCATGAGTAGTGGTTCACAAGAACCCATCTCTCATGATAATGAATGGTCTACTTAGCACTCATTGCATCTAGGTGATGCTCACAAAGGTGAAGCATGGTCCATGACTTATTTTATTTACTTTACTTTCTCCAACCTCCATCGTGTAGCCAACTGATGGGGACATGACAAATTTCTTGGAAACAAAATGGCATTTTGCCAAACTTACCTCGAAAATGATTGAAATTAAAAGTCGCCCAAAGGAAAAAATATTTGACGATTGGCGATACCCTATAGAAGAACGGGTGCGTTGTGTCATCAGATGGCACGATGGAATTCAAAAGATTCTTAATCATATTCAATGAATGGTACATAGACATTTCTTATAGGAAGTTAAAAAGGGACATATATTTTTTTTATCTATTTGGTAATTTTTACCTTTTGACTGCTTTCATTCCAATTTATTTCCTTGTGCTTGGAACGTACCCATGAGGTAATTTCTTCAACTCTTCACTCACACCCCACTACAATTGTAAATTAAATATTTACCTTTATTAGCAATCGCACCTTGGTGTGTAATGGGTACGTAGAAGAGTTGTGGAAGGTCAATTAGGGAAATATTTGGTTCATTTTTTTTATACATTTGTGCAATATATGAGGTCAATTGATAGGCCATTTAGAAAATGATTTATTTTGCAACAAAGCTCTCAATGGAGAAGTGACAACTTCAAATCAACTATGCATCCATTTATAGGGATCCAAATATGATTGATAGAAAACCTTTGAATTAGGAAGATAATTAGGCTCCATTATGAATAGGCTCATGTTGTGTTTTCAATAGGGGGAGATGGAGAGATGGGAACAAAAAAATGAACAGATAAAGAGATTGAGAGAGGTAAGGAGATAGAGATAGAGAGGAATATGGAGATGGAGATGGATATGGAGAAGGGGAAGGAGAGGGATAGAAATAGGTAGACGAGGGAGAGAGAGAAGAGGGGGAGAGAGAGATGGAGGAGAGAGGGAGATATAGAGAGATATGGTGACAGAGTCAGGTGATATAGAGAGAGGGATAGAAAGATAGAGATAGAGATAGGGAGGGAGAAATAGGGAGCGTACATGTGTATACGAGTTAGAGAGAGATAGACATATAAATAAATAGAGAGGGATAGTTATCTCTCCCTCTCCCACCTCTTATTCTCTCTTGATCTCTTTTGTCTCTCTTATGTCCCTCTACCTACCTCTCTCCCTTTCTCTCTCTCCATCTCTATCTCTCCCTCCCTACTCATCCTATTTATCTCTCTATCTCTACCTCTCTCTTTCTATTTCCATATATCTGTATCTCTCTTTATCTCATGTTTCTCTCTCCCTTTCTCCATATTTATGTATATCTCTACTTCTCTCTATTTATCTATTTATATCTTTGTCTTTATTTCCCTCTCCCTCTCTCTTTATATCTCCATATATCTCTCTCTATCTCACCATATATATCCTCTCCCTCTTCTTCTATCTATCCCTATATCTTTATCTCTCCCTCTATCTCTCTATCTCTCTATCTATTTCTCTCCCTCTATCTTCATCTCTACCTCTATCTTCCTCTCTCTTTGATGGTATAAAATTAGTTGGCAATGACATGTGCCATGATAAGTGAAGGGGCCAATGAAGGGTCAACTAAACTATAAACAATGATTTTGGGAAACACCTGATGTACCGCCTACTTTTGTGAGCTTTTCTATATCAAAATTGCAAGACCATTAAATAATGATACAAAAAAAAACCAAACCTACAATTATCAATGAAAAACATAAAAATGAAAGGAAATAACAACCATTAACTTGATCAATTGATGCAACATGATCATAAATACTCTTTGCAAGTTGTGAGTAAGACAAAGGCTAGAAATCACATTGTCCAATAAGTCTTCATAGCAAGTTAGTGAATACACTCCAAGTTGTGATAGTTTTTGGTGTAGTCCTCAACTCATAGAAAGCTCATGACAAATACAAGAAACTAAGAGATACCATTATCAATCATGTGTATGCATAATCTTATATTTTATTTCCAACACTAGTGATAATGTATTTTGTATGTATAGGAAGAGAAATAAAGAGAGGGAGATATATGAAAAGAGAAAGGGAGAGAAAGAGATAGTTGAGATAGGGAGGAAGCGAGAGAGGGAGAGATGGGGCTTGAGATAGAGAGAGAGGGATATAGAGTGAGGGAGAGAGAGAAAGGGGAAGAGATAGGTGGAAGAGGGTGAGATAGTATTATTTCCTCTCTCCTCTCCTCTATCTTTATCTCTCTTATCTTTCTCTCTTTCATTCTCTCTCTCCACCTCTCTCTTTCTCTATATTTCACTGTATTTATCTCCCATCCCATGTTGCTCATGTTCTCTATCTCCCTTTTTCTTTCTTTATCCTCCTCTCTCTCTTTCTTATTCTCTATATTTTTTTGTTTACATTTGTCTTCCCTTTAATATATTATATATCTATTATATATTTAATCAAATATAAATATACTATAGATTTTATTTATAACCTAAATAACAAATATATAAATTTTAAATATATAACATAGATAATATAACTATATAATAATATCTAAAATATATATTTAATAATTTTTATTATGCTAAATTAAAATATTGTATATACTAATAAATATATATATTTAATTTAAATAAGAAGTTTAGTTTTTAAATTTTATTTTAACTTTAGCGGATGATATAATATCTCTCTCTAAACTAATCAAATTTTTATTTTTTTATAAATTAATTTAAATAATAATATATGTTAAAAAATATATTATAATTATAATTTTTTATTTTATTTAATAATATATAATAATAAATATAAGAGAGGTACTTCATATAAGTAATATTTTATAAAGTAAAACTAACCATGTTTTGAATACATAATTAAGGATAAACTTAACTACTTATGTTGCATGAAAATACATCATATAAGGAGGAAACCCTTATCCCCTATAAACTTCATGTAGATTCACACATACACACAAAAGTGGTGACAAAATGTAAGGGTTAAAAGTGCATACCCTTCACTTCTACACCTTTTTATGTCACTTTACACACATGTAAAGGAGTAGTCATAACACTTGATTGAGCTATTTGGGATATAAGCCTTCTACCCACCACCCATTTTCCACTTTGTCACCATTTCATTTTGTGACAACACATTCCATGACATTTTGCATTGTAGACTAGACCATGTCATTCAACTTGGTCCTAGTCTAGACCAATGGACTTGACCTGGTCCTAGACCAAGTTGTGTGACTCAAATTGGTCATAGCCTAGGTTGTTTGGCTAAATCTATTATTGGCCTAGGTTATGTGCCTCATCCTAGTTTTCCAAAATTCAAATTAATCATTTCTGACCTTGAAACTAATTCTTACAGAAAACTAGACATTATGCCCATTAACCCACACATTTTTTTTTTGAATTAACAACCATGGATATATATCTAAACCATATCTTTGGTCATTTGAAATAATTGAAGAATCATCCAAGAAGTATATCATTTAAAGAGAGATCTTTACATTTAGGCATTACACTTGTCTACTAGTTACATCAAATTTGCATATTTGTAGCATGTTTTATACGTGTGTGGCAAGGTAAGGGAATTTCCCTTGTCTTAATGTAAGTCCCACCATGCTTCTTACCACAACTAAACTAAAAAAGACAAGTACTAAAGAAAGAGTGACCGGGGTGATCCCACAATATTGGTTTATAATTTTTGGCCAAACTAGACACTAAACTGATTTTTTCTAACTAAATCTTCACTTTCAGGCACCTATAGCAGCTAAACCGTGAGGAATTTGAAGATGATGCAAACTAGTGATTTGTAACATTTTTTTTGTAGATTCTAAATATATATTTTTTCAAATTTTTTGGAATCAAATTGCATTTATTTTTCCATCTCCTTCAAAAACTAGTTTTTTTTCAGTAAACACCATTTTTAAGGAGTGATGCTCACCATATACAACATAATTTTTTTTCCATGGAGGATAAAATTCTATTTTTTTCAAATTTAGATTTGTAACTATGATATCTAGTGCTTTCATTTGGTTTCATAGTGTTTTATTGAATATTTTTTCCGTAATCAAGTTTCGAAGTCAAACCAATTACAATTTAGACATAGGTGGACTGTATACAACATAACTTTTTTTGAATGTATCGAAATTCAATTTTTTTTTGGATCAAGGATTTAAATATCTAGTGCATTGATATTTTAAAATTTTATTTTTGATAATATTCTATTTTTCCACATGTGTAGAATAAAGAGCTTGATTTTCTATGAAAAATCTACATTCACAAGAAATAAAAAATAAATATAATAATTAAATTAAATTTATTTAAAATTATACTTTTTGGGAAGCTTATAATAAGGACTACATAGTTACAAAAAATAAAATTTAAATGAACTCATTTGATCCCCCAAAAGGTAAATCAAAAGTGGCTTTTAATCAACATTTTGATAGGTGTAAAGGAGACTTCATTATAGGTATAGTTTAATACTAGCAGGGTTTTATCCAAGGGGGTTTGATCTAAGGTGGCTTGATCAAACCCTCTTCAATTGGAATCTTTAAAATGGAATTTTAAAGGCTTAAATCATTATATTTTCTAAAAATATGTGATTTCAGCAAAAATCAGAATCTCTTAGAAATTGTAAACCAACATTGTGGGATCACCCACCGATTTTATAAAGACTATGCTAACAAAGGACAAATGTGCTCCATATAGACTAGATTGCATGAGACAAACTAATTTAAGACCAAATTACATAACATAACCTAATTTATAATTACAAAAATCTTTACATAAAATTGTCACTTCTTAATTTAATAAATTTACATCTATTTTAATTATCAATTCTATTTGAAAAGGTTAAACCTCCACCAAACCATGTTAAATAAACAACTATTTTTTAATTACTAACAATCATTTTCTAAATCTAATCTATTTTTAATTACCTTTCTTATAAATTAATGGAGAATAGGTATAGAGAATGTGTCCCTTGAGAAGAGAGTAAAGAACTCACTAATACAACTAATACAATTAATAAATAAAGTGTAAATCGGGATTGTGTGAGTGCCCAATCGCCCACCATTCTACGCACTTAGTCTAAAATTATGGTAAAATGTGGAGCCACTTGGCTTCTTGTACCAAGTCTTCAGACTATGTAAATGTAGTGGAAAAAGAGGTTGGCTAGATGACAACATTGTACAACTTACACCTACAATTTGCACATTTATTTATGAATTTTATTGTTCTGAGAGTAAGGAGATGGAACGAGTACTATGAAATGATTGCACAGAGACTCCTCTATTATTTTTTTGTTTTTAAATATTTAATAAGGATGGTCACAATTAAGGGAGAGGAGCCGATCATGGGTATAAGACCTATTGTGGGTATAGTTTTGGACACCCTAGGGCCCAACTTTGGACAATCCGAGGCCCACTTTTGGGTAATAAAAGTGTCAATAAATTTACACTTAATATCCAACTACCAATCACTTTAATTCAAAAAATACACAAACTGACCAATCATGTAATGCCACATCAGCATACCAATATTACATGACTTAGTGACCTACTATCAGTGCACACCTTTTTTTGGCTCTTTTTTTTGTGGTTTTTGAAAAATGGTCCGAAAACATTGATAAACGTGCTCAAATTTCACCAAAAAAATGGGGGGATGCCAGCTTGATGGTCAAGAGACGTGGCAAAAAAAAATTGTTCAACTTGAATGCTGATGACATTGACCCCTCGCTCAAAGTTACCCTACCCACCATCGACTCCTCTCCCTTACAAGACTCACTTTAAAATAGTATGTGAAGTAGGATCTTAAACTATTAAAGAACAAGAGAAGTTTTGAGATTAAATTAAACATAATCATTATATATGTTGGTGTAAATAAATTCTTGTACCTAATTAATTCATTACTAGGGGACTTATTTACACATGTTAAGTTTACTTAGGTCATAGGAAGGAATATTTCTAAAAGGTGTTAGTTGTCATTAGTTGTTATCTTATCTTTTAACAACTAATACATGTGACCTAGGTAAGCGTGATGAGTTGTCTCATGTCATATGATTAAGACACTTGTCATAATCTTATGACATCTTGTATCTCACCTTGGCTATATAACCAAGGGGTCTATACTACATTGTACATCAAATCATGTCATTGAATCATATTGATAAGAATATAGTTTATTTTGTCATATTCCATTATCTCTCTTTGTGCTTTCCATTTGGTCTCAAGATCTTGGCAGCCATATCCAATTCTAACATGGTATCAGAGCAGGTTGGGTGTCATTGGAGAGTCTCTTTCTGAAGAGAGATACCAAATTTGGGAGGGTTCCATTTTTCACTCTTTATTACAGGTTCAAATCGGAGTTTTCCAGTGCAAATCTAAGCTCTCCATTGCATTTGGAGTGTTCTAAAAAGATGATTTTGCCTTTTGTTTTGTCCAAATTAGACATATGAGGCCAAATCTATGAGGCTTTGAAGCTGAAAAGTGATTGCCAGATCTAGAAGGTAGCTACAATTTTGGAGGATTTTGGGTCAAATCCGACCTTACCATCGTGTCTAGAAAGGCCCAAAACCCTAAGATCGACTATAAAAAATGGTATGATTTTTGTAAAAAATAAATATTTTATTTCGTCGAAATTTTTTTGTTGAAAATTTAATTCGGGCGATTCAATTTTCATTATCAAAGTTTTTGGTAAAAAAAAAAAAAAGGTGTTGGTTTTAATTCTGCGGAGTACGTAGGACAAGATACTCAGCGTACCCTATACCCGTAGTACTCACAGGTAGGCTTTTCGGGCACCACATGGCCATAGGTCGTGGCCCCCGCCACCCCCTATTTCCACATCCGGTGGTGAACAATTCAACCGACAGACACATTCAAATGGGTGAAAATATAAAAACTGGCAAATCAAGACTAATTCGGCAAGGGTATAGGGAATATTCCAGATTCCTTGTGAATATTTCAAAGAATATTTCACTTAGTCAACATAGGCCACGATGGTCAAACGACCATCAAACTTAAGCATAGAGTCTAGAGTATATTCTTTGCATAGGGAGCATATTCTGTTTTGATGCCCATACGACTGTCAAATTTAATCCCATGACTTGTTGACGTCAGCATCACATCAACACATTTTTTGAAAATTTTCCTACCCTTCTCCATTTGAGTTTTGATTTTTGCAGTTGATTTTCAAACACATATATTTGTCATTTTAACTCCTTTTTTAGAGGATTTTTTTTTATTTGGGCCATAGTTTTGTGCTCTATGTAGCGGTGCAACTAGTTTTTGGTTTTGGTGCTTAGTTTTTCTAGAATTTGCAAATTATCATAGGTGTTTCTGCTTCGTCCTCATTTTAAGAACTTTGGGAGTTCATATCTTGCTCCTACGGTAACATTTTAGGGTGTAGTTTTTTTTGAAAGTGCATAATTTTTTGTGTACTTTTCAATGGTATGATCAAGTTGATCTCATTTTGTACCAAAAAATATACTTGAATCTGTAACCTATTTTGGCATCTGTAAGCACTAAGATCAAGTCTAGCTTGTCTTTCTTGGCATCTAGCAACTGTAAACACACTAAATATAAAGTGTCCAATCAGATATTACTTGGGGGGTTTCTTGCTTGAGTGATTTGGGGGGGTCTCTTGGTGCATTCTTTTGATCTATTTGCTTGTTCTCTCTTATTTTCATGGATCATTCTAAGGTTCCTTTGCTCACATCATATAATTATTCAACATGGCATCAAAATGCATGGAGTATTCTAATGACAGAAGGTCACTCTCTATAGGTTGAAAATAAGGTACCTAAACCTATAGATGCAGATAAAAAGATAAAATGGATGATTGAACATACCACAGCTCTTGGGTGTCTTCGTAGACTAGTTTCTCAAGATTTGTTGTTCCAAATTGAATCAAGTAAAAATTCTCATGAAGATTGGGACAAATTGAAAACATTGTATGGTACTACAGATGAAGTAAGAGTCTATCAAATTGATAATGAACTAATGAGCCTTGATCCTAGGAACTTTGACAACATCCAAGACTACATCACTAAGGTTAATGATCTAAAATAGCAATGTAAAGCATGTGGAATTGATAAGAAGGACATTTAGTTGGTCTACAATATGATGAACAAGCTTGGTCTTAATTATGCTTCTTTTGTTTCTAGCTTTCATACTCATAGATTGACTATGGGGTATAAATGTACTACACCTTCATTTGCATCATTTTCTAAGATGTTGATACATGATAAACAAAGCTTATCTCAATGGGTTTCATCAAGACTTCTAAATCTTAGGCATTGTTGGTTAGTCAGGTGAAAGAATCAGAATTAGATAAGAAACAAAAGAAAGCAAAGAATAATCCACATTCAGATCAAGCAAAAAAAAAATTCCTCTTCTAAAGGGGAATCATCTAAGAAGGAGAGGCCTACTTGTGCATATTGCAAGAAGGATGGACATGAAGAATATTATTGTTATAGGAAGGATATTGATGAGTTGAAAAATCTTCTCAAAAATAATTAGATTGATTTTCCTTCTAGAATGTCTGAATCACCTCCTTCTTCTTCAAAACAGTCTAAAAAGGACAAAGGTCAAGCTCTTTGTGTTTTTTCAGGTCCGGGATCAGGGCAATGACTTCTAGATTCAGGAGCATCTCATCATATGGCATCTTTGCAGTCTATATTTGCTTCATTTCAACCTTGTACTATGTCTCCTATCTTGATGGGCAACAATACATACATGAGTGTAAGTAGGAAGGGATCTATTAGTTTTGGGGACAACACTTTCCAAGATGTTTGTGTGTTCCTCATTTGATGAACAATCTTCTTTCCATATAACAAATTACACATGGTGGAGATGGGAGAACTGTGGAGTTCACACCTGGTTCAGTCATCATTCGAGACCTGGAGAGTTGAGAGATCATTGCTACTGGGATAGTTGATCATTCATCTCAGTTGTATACCTTTGCAAATTTTGCTTCTGATGGTGACATTGTTCCTTCGACTGTTGATCACACTTCTAGCATGAACTATGATTCAAAGGATACATTTGGATACTTGAACTTGATATTTTTCACATCATATCCAATTCTTGAGTCATGTATTCCATCTCCTCCATCTACTGTTGTAGTTGATGATGCTTGTATTACTAAAAATATGGATTCTTGTGATTCAGTGCAACAAGATCCTGATTGTCTTTCAGATTTGGCTATTTTGGATGGCTTCTTGACAGGTATTTCAAACTTGTTTGTGGAGTCCCATATTGCATATTTGGGGGACATCATCAATAGCATTCATCTTCTCTTTGATGGAGATGTTCCTTCTTCAATTGTTGTGAGGGAACACTCTGACCCTCTTGTTCATTCTCTACATGATCATTCTTTGCAGTTTTGCGTGAGTGTGGATACTTTTGGACAAAATTTGGAGGAGGCTTATTTGTCTTTAGAGGGGATATTCTTGTTTTTGGATCATGTTCTACATTCATCTCTACTAGATGTTGGATTGTCCTCTTCAACAATGTGGCCTAGAAGGCCTGTTTGGAGTGTGTCAACTTTCAACATCAACATGGAGACATGTGAGCATCATTTAGAGACATCATACACCATCCATATTTCTGAAATCTTGCATACATCCATGGTTTTGTTTCTTCCGAAGGGGAGGAACGTTGTTCGACCAGATTGGATCATCTTCAACATTCAATGTCGAGCTTCTACCATCATTGCAGGAGACTCAACATTGAGGGAGGGTTGCCTTGTCTCTCTTCTACTTCTCTCTTATCAGGGGGTCTTTTTCCTCACATGGAGTTTTGGCCTTCTCATGCATCATTGAGAGCATTTATTTTTTGTATTTCATCTCTCTTTTGTGGAGGAGTTTTGTCCCACTGGGTTTTCTCCTTTTCTCTGTTTGTGAGAGATTTCTTTGTCATTTCATTTGCATTGCATGTACATGGGTACCTAACATGGCCTAATAGCTAGGATCCATTCTTGCATCTTTGTGTCATTTGCATAATAATCTTCTACTCCCTAAGTTGCACTTAAGGGGGGGTGTTGGTGTAAATAAAGTCTTCTACCTAGTTAATTCATTACTAGGGGACTTATTTACACATGTTAAGTTTACTTAGGTCATTGGAAGGAATCTTTCTAGAAGGTGTTAGTTGTCATTAGTTGAACTATCTTATCTTTTGAAAACTACTACATGTGATCTAAGTAAGTGTGATGAGTTGTCTCATGTCATATGATTAAGACACTTTTCATAATCAAGTATGACATCTTGTATCTCACCTTGGCTATATAACCAAGGGGTCTCTACTACATTGTACATCAAATCATATCATTGAATCATATTGATAAGAATACAATATATTTTTGTCACTTGTCACATTCCATTCTCTCTTTTTGTGCTTTCCATTTGGTCTCAAGATCTTAGCAGCCATAACCAATTCTAAAAATATAAAGTATAAATAATGTATAAACAATGATGGCAAAGAGGTAATATAGTGAGTTAAAATTGAAAAGGAGATAGATCAAGAAATTAGAGTTCAAATTCCTCTATAACAAAATACTTGATTTCAATGTCATTCTTGATTATAATGTGATTTGTCATATCATGGACATTGTGTATGTAATAAAAAAATTCTTTATGAATTAAATCCTTATTATAGAGGGTTTCATTGAAGTTTTTAGAATCATTATATTTTTTGTCAATGCATTAGAAGAGATCGAAAATCTTGCTGATCAAGGCCTTAAGCTAAGAATTAATACTATTAATTTAATAGGTCAATGCTTTGTTTCCCTTTAATGCCTTTTGCAATATAGCTTATAGGTTAGCCATCCACAAGAAAAGATTAGAGCATTTTCCTTGAATTTAAATTTTGTGAGAGCAAAAACAACATATTTAAACTTCAACATAAACTTAATGATAAATTGATGACATGTTTTAGTAACAAGATTCCTCGACATGATGTTATCAAGTAGGGTAGAATTTTAAGACCTACGCTAAGAAAAATAGCAATGGCATAGTCATGAATGGAGGGTTTAATTAACAACTATCTAACCATGCAAGATTAACACAAAATATTCATAAGATTCACACAATAGAATGAAAACACACAAGATATGAGTAGAACAATGGTTTTTTGAATCACAATATAAAATACATCAATAATATTTGTCACAAGGGCTACAATTAGAATAAGACCTCAATATTGAATTACAATGAGATATGAGCACAACATTAGGAAATTCCTCAAAACAATATCTTCTCAGCTAGTATACAATACATGATACTCTCTAATCTTTTGAACTCATGATCTACTACCAAAATTGAGCTTGTATTAAGCTAACTCCCCTACAATATGGAATCAATGATCTTTTATAGTAAGAAAGGATGAAATTCCTTAGCACCAATTAGAAATGTGGTACACTAATATATGCACATGCATTAGGAATCATGGTGCAATATAATGATTCCATATTTTGATCTTTAGTAGGAAATGTGTTAATGATCCGCCACAACATGATTGTGATAAGATGTAAGATAGATTTCAACGTGTTCCTAATCATTAACCTCCACTGGACTAGTAACCTTGTGTATGACATTGCCAATTGGCGTGAGATTTAAATATATTGCATAAAGCTAAATTAGGTCTTTCTTAAGTGAATATGACAAGTCACATCATATTAACCAATGAGAAAACACTTAGTAATAACAATGTATAATACATCTATCCATGAAGATATAACATGAATTTAAAGGATTTATGATCAAGATGTGTTGTCACATAATATAAATACTATATGGAGCTCTAAAAACTTTAGCTGGCAGGTTATAGTCCACTTTGTGATTTCTTGTAGCTGATTGTTGATGAAACCTTCGAATTTGACCTATGTAGAAGAAAAGAGGGGGAAAGGTTGTGTTGTATAGGAGTTTGCCTAAGTAAAACCCAATTTTGGTGTTTCCACCTCCATGAACAATAAATGATGATGATCAAGAGGGATTACTCTAGGTAGGGCAAAGGCCAAACAATAATAATTGACATAAATGAGAAATAAAAATGGATAATGTTACCTTAGGTATGAAACCCTTGTTAAAGTGATGTTCACAACATAAGTTTCCACCAAAGGTTGTTTGATGGATGCTTGAATTTCTTGAAGACCTACAAAAGATTAGCTCACAAAACACAATAGATTGTTGTAGCTAGCATGCAAAGGATAACTCGATACATCTTCATGGTAGTGCATGATTTATCATAATAGCTTCTTGTTCATAATTTTTCTTTTCTCTAATATTAAAATGAGAATAAAACGTGTTTATATATCCATCCTAATTGATATTTTTTATTATAAGCAGACCTAGGATCTTTTTAATTATCCAAGGACCAACAAAAAGTGTTAAATTTAAAATAGGCCACCCTTAAGGTCAAGGCTACCCTCGCCTCACTCTTGATTGGGTGCTTTAGGCCCAATTTTGTTAGGATGTTAGGGATTTTGATATATTTTCTTATTTGGCCCCAAAATGAATAAATTTTTAATATATTTAATGTTATAGGCCAAATAGGGTGTCCATGTAGTGTGAAACAAGGTCAACAATTTATGACACTACACATATCTAAAACATGGAATCCATTTTTTGCTAATGAGTTGGTCCTTTACCCTTGTCCATAAGGATTTTTATTGACATATGTGGCTTAGAGAAGGATAGACAAAGTTTTATTTTTAAAGCAAGACTATGACATCTTAGATCAACATTATTGAGAATGAACTTATGGTTTCTAGAGTTTGTTACTTCTTATGAGATAATTTCTTTGGCCCCATACTTGATTCATCTGTTGATTCTACCATTATCATTTTTGCAACCATATTGCTTGATATCTATAGGTAATTAATTAGGTATATTCATATCCATAGCCCCAAAATTATAGTCACATTCACATGTTTCTTTTGTCCAAAATTCTTGTTAAATTAGACCTTTCAAATAGTCTCCTAGAGGATATTAAGCTATAGATTGGGGAGTGCACTTGGTTGCAACCTTTAGACTATGAAAGAATTGCTTCTTGGTGTAGGTCACATTAATATATTATAATTTTTTGGAGGATTTCTCAAGAAAAAAAGTTCAATTGTGGTTTATTCCTCTCCCAACAAATGGGAGAATTTTTTTTCATTAATTTATTCTAGCTAACCCTCCTAAGTTAAAATCCTCACATCTAAATCTTTTGGTTAGCTCCTCAACTCTTAAAGTTTCTCCCTCAACTATACCTCGTCTTATTTTCTATAATATTACTTGCTCCTCATCTCCTTCTATCGTGCGATATCTTCACTTGTGATGGGAGCTCCTTTTAAACTCCTCCTTCAACTCTCAATGGATTGTAATTTTTTGCCCCTCTTATGGATTCTCCATAAGTTTTGGATGTTGATTCTTGTTGTTGTATGGGATCATACTAGCCCTCCTTAACAATTTTTCAATATTTTATTCAATATGTTGCCTCATCCCCTTCTTTTCAAAATCATCTATACCATGTCATTAAGGATAGCTTCAATGATTGGACTCTTGCTTCTAAGAGGAAATCATCAAAGTTTTGATGAAAAATGCTCATGGTCATATGATCCTCCAATCTGGTATGAAAAGGTGTTTGGTATAGCTTGTGGGTTGTGTTTCCCTAATTGAATAGATTCCCTTAGTAATTATTGAAAAATTATGTTTATTCAATTTATTTTTATTAGCTCATGTCTCACATTAGTACAATATTTTTTGTTTACCTATATATTTAATTTTTCCTAATTAGTTGGATTTCAATTTGAGATAAGATAATTTTTGTTTATGTTTCCAAATAAGATGCCTCAATATTCTTTTTGCATCAACTTTTCTAGGATATGTGGGATTAACTATGCATTCCTAAGTCATTTTCATGTGTCTCCATGTTCCTTATGAAATTTTCTCAAGGACATGGGAATAAAAATATTTAATATTGAATTCCTATGATAAATTATAATTGCATTCATAGAGGTGGGCACATGTTTGATGGCAATTATAAGTATCTTGGAGGAATATTCCACTTAGGTGTCCATTTTGGGAGTGGGGTACAAGTGGACTTGCATGTTTATGCATGTTGACATATGTTATTTGCATGTCTTCCATAGTTGGGTGCCCAAGTGTGCATGTTGTTGTATATCCTATTTTGTAGTCATCGGAGTTCTCAAAGAGTTATGGATCATCCAAGATTGACCAAATTTTGTTGGCTACAAGTTAAGCACCCATGTGCAAGCCATGTGATCATTTATTATTTTTACTATGTATATGGGCTATCCATTATGCTAGGTTGGGTTTTCACAAGTGTTTTATACCTCTTATTTTGGGATATGACAATGGTTTTCTCTCACACAATTTTTTTATAAATTGGAGCCTTGAGATAATAGTTTGATGATTTGAGTTGCAAGTAATAGGGGGCTACCAGATTGATCAAAGATTACACTTTAGTGTATTGTTGTTGAGGATAATAAAAACAATTGAAGTAAATAAAATAAAATAAAATTCATAACACACACTTACTTCAAATCACTTTCAAACACCGTGATTGAGCTAGAACATGATGCACCCAAATCCTATTGATTTCTATAAATGGAAAAAATATGGATTTCTCTCAAGAATAATTCAACATAACCTTGTTTTAATGAGGTTTAATGGAGGAAAATAGTAGCATAAGGGTAATAGCAATAGAATTGATGATAATGAATGATAAAGGCTTCAATTTATAGAAATAGGACCAAATGAATGAAGGGTTGAGAAATTTCCATGAGATCAAGGGCTCAAGTTAATAGGTTCTCTCAAGCAAGAGAGAAAGGACAAGTGTCATGTGAGGGTAAATTGTGGATGGAGGCTAAGTGATGGAAATTGGATAAGATTGTGGGAGATTGTGTTAGGATTTCAAAAAGAGGTAATCTTTGACTTTTTCCCATTTTTAGGGAGGTGGGAATTTAAAATTAGATTTTATTAATAGGATAGAGGTGGCCCCATGCAATGTCAACTAAAAAGGTGATATTTTATTTAGTGGATTTAAGAGATAAAATGTAAAAAATTATTGGGTGAATGTGCAGGCATGCACATGTGGAGGGGGGTGACACATGGCAGGTGATGACAAGTTTGAATTTTGAAGAATTTTAAATTGGGAAAAAGGTTAAATGGGGACTAGCATAAGATAGATTAATTAATTAATTAATGTTGGTGTAAATAGGTGTTTTACCTATCTAGTTCACTTATAGATCTTATTTGCATGTTAAGTTTACTTAGGTCTTAGGGATTTTTTATAAAAGTCTTAGGTGTCATATGATCTTATCTTATACTATCTTATCATGACATTTAATACTTGTTTCCTAAGTCATTTAATAATTTTTAGGTAGTTGTCTCATTCTACAAGATTAAGAAACGTGTCATGATCTTGTGTAATCTTATTTCACAACCTTGCATTTATAAGCAATGCATATTATGTACATTTTTTATATACTCAATCAATCAATCTTGCATCCTTGATCATAGAGACATATTCTTGTCATTTCTCTCTTGTGGAAGATATTTTTGTTTGACAGTTGATCTTGGGGTGTTGGAAGTTCACATTCAACTATTATATGGTATTAGAGATCTAGTGCTAAAAAATCCTTCCCAAATCCGAGGGATATATTTTGGCTTGAAGAATTTTTTGGGTGTGATTTGGGGTCTTAAAGACCTCGTAGTTGAATCTAGGGCATTAGAGAAAGTCAAAATTATTTTTAATTTCGTCAAAATCTAACATATAGGGCCAGATCTACAAGGGTTTCAAGTTGGGTGAAGGTTACTAGATCCTAAAGGTATCTGAATTTCTAAAGCACTTTGGGCCAAAATTGTCCCTACCATTGTATTTGGAAGGCCCAAAAACTAAAAGATTGCTTGTTAAAACACCAAAATTAGACACTTTGTGTCAAGGGCATCAGAGTTTTTTTGTACCATTGACATATTATGTACAGTTGTACAAATGCATACCCATACATATCATATGGTAGTGTATGTAGTCG
Source organism: Sequoiadendron giganteum (assembly GCA_007115665.2). NCBI lineage: Eukaryota > Viridiplantae > Streptophyta > Pinopsida > Cupressales > Cupressaceae > Sequoiadendron > Sequoiadendron giganteum. The sequence continues at coordinate 63,691,999 of CM021105.1, forward strand.
TTAGATGGTCACAGAGTATTATATGGCATTGACAACATATTCTTCTATAGATTCATCATAAATTTTTTGAGTCATTTATCGAGTACTTGGTCCAAATTAACACATATCACATCATGATATGAATTAGTCTTAAAAAATTGTGTTTTAAATTTCATTTGGTTATCATTGGTTTGTGGTTTCGTTTAATACTTGTAATTCATGGTCACATGGGTTGGAATACCCACAACCAACACTTATTAGTAGGGGGTTATGCCTTGGGCGACACAATCGATGGCTTGTCACCCACCAAACACACCACCCTAGCAATGTTGTTGTTGTTGTTAGCATTCCTTTTTAATAACCTGCAGTGCACGCTTAGTCATAGGGTGCTCAAGGGCCAAACATTGGCCCCCTAATGCACGAATTGGGTAAAAAAATTAAATGGCCATAACTTTTTGCTAATATTTTTTTTGAAAATGAGATCTATCTTCAGAAAGTTGGCTCTATTTAATTTGCAATGGTGAAGGTTGCTTTTCTAGATTCTATTATTTGGTGTCATTATTTTCTATTTGAAGTCAAATTTATATTTATGGCTCTCGAGCTCGTGAATTTTTGTAACAATATTTTATTTTTGTGATTCTTGCAGCACTAGAAAGGTATTGAGGAGCTCTATCAAGACATCTATGCATTTTTTTATAGATTCGACCCCGAGTATCTTTTAGTAAGATTTATGTGTATTCATATTTTGGTTGATCAGTTATACATACTATGACTTGGAAAGATGTTGTTTTGATCTTTGTACTTCATTTTGATTCTAAATATTGTATCTATCTCTTATTGCTTCAATTTGATTCTAGGGTTGCTCCATATTGAGAGTTTTTGAATATTCCTTGGCATAAAGATAGTTAATCTTTATTTTTGTTGCATATTATGATTCCAGAGTCGCTCCAACAATTGAGATTTTCTAGTGTTTTCAACATCAAATTCATCATGTCCTTTGTTGTTAAAATATGGGAAAAGGATCCCAAAGGGTTTTTATGATTAATTTTGTTATCATAGAACCTAAGGATCTCAATTGTTCCTTCCCCCAAGGTGCATTTCATTAGGAAAGAAATCACAAGGTGTAAAGGTTGAATTCAAACCTCAATAGTGAGTCAATCAAACTTGGATATTAGTCCTTAAGATAGTAGGCAAGATTCAAAATTAAATTGAAATGATTTGAGACACTCAAACTAAATAAACAATAAGACCTAACACTTAATATGAAAATTATCGAAAGTACAAAAACTGAAATGATTATTTGCAAGTAGATCTAAGAAAGGTTTGGAAACATGTACTTGTCACTAGAAATTTGTTTGGATGTATGTTGAAGGACTAGTTTTCCCAAAGGTGAATAGGTCCTAGTAGCCCTTTCCAAAAACGGTAAAAACTAAAGTTGTAGCTCTTTGTCCACACTCTACTCTTATACCTACAAATATTCACTTTCGAAACCAGACCTACAATAAATCTACAAATAGAAAATGCTTGTTTGTTTGTATGGGGATTTGCATCGGTCAAACCCCAATTTTGGTAATTAAACCTTGATAAAAGACAAATATTTGATAAATGACAATGTGTGAGCCCTAAATTTAAGTGCATCTAAGGTTGTTATGAGCTAAAATGTAATTAAACCTACAATAAATCTACAAATAGAAAATGCTTGTTTATTTGTTTGATAAAAGACAAAGATCTAATAAATGATAGTGTGTGAGCCCTAACCTTAAGTGCATCTAAGGTTTTTATGAGCTAAAATGTAAAGAAACCCTACTCAAGTGGATTAGAGTATGATTCTTATATGAGAAATGACAAAGATTCAATTAGGGAGAAGTCAAAACAGCCCAAATAAATCTGAAACACAATGATATCTTCTTCTTGGTTGGTAGTAAAATGAAGCTTGAAGATGAGAACACTAGGAAACAAGTCATTAGGTGAGACAAAATGGCCAAATGCATCCCCAAAACCTAGAATTCATCATTCTCTTCTATTAGCATCAACCTTCAATCATGTGACAAAGCTCGATCAAATTTGAAAATGGGCTTGAAGACCTACAATAACAATGTTTCTCCAAGACTTTGAATTTTGCTTTTTTGAATGCTCTTTCTTTCACCTTAGTTCTCTTTTCTCACTTCTCTTATCTCTAGTTTGAAATGGTGAAAAGATTAGACTTTTATAGGCATTTCTCCAATTTCCTAATTATTAGATCTCGATAGCCAACATTTACAACTTTAATTTGAATCATTCCAAGATCACCAAAAACATGTTTGAAAATGGGTCTTGCCACTTAAAGGGGACCCATTCGTCCATGGGTGAATGGGTCTTGTCCTATAAGTATAGGACACACATGATCCCGTGTAGATTAATATTTTAATGCATTTATTCAATGCGTGTTTTAGTGTCAAAAAATGATAAAAATAGGCCTTGGGAAGCATAATAAAGGGAATTAGGGCCTATTTAGGAAGGGTGAAAATGCATAAATGTAAGGTCACTAAAATAGGTCTAAACTAAGCATAAAATTGTACTATCATCTACAAGGGAGTACAAGTTTCCATGCTACATTTAACCCCCACTTTAGCGACCATATGACACTATGTAGATATGCAAGCTAAAGTACTTGATAGTAAATCATGCTTCATAAAAGGATCCACCACTAGAGGATATGAGAGATGGTGAGTAAGAGCATGATCCCCACACATCTTCCCTCATGATCATCTCACAGGTGTTGATGGACCTCTTCCAGGTCAGAGATATGAGAGAGAGGACACGGTTGTGGATGGAGATACTTCAAATGATGATGACATAATGGAGGATACGAAGGAGGATTGGAAGCCGATGGGAGAGCATCCAGTAGAGGCCATGGATTCCCTCAAGGAGAGATCAACTTATCATCCTCGTATCACCCGAGTGACTGCAATACGCACCTCATCCCATGTGTGTGGAGAGTGTAGTTATGTTGCACCTCACACCCTTCCTATGCATGTGAGGAGTCTTGATAAGGAAGCTATTGTATCCTATCGAGATCCTGACTAGAGGATTGGTGTTCCAAGTGATGATATGTGATTTATATTTTAATTTTTTTAGTTATGCATTAATTATGATACAATTTTTTGACTTGTGTTATGTTTTCTTTCTTGCAGCAGGTACATGAGAGTGGCTAGACTTCTTTAGTCATCATTGCAGATATGACACCACCTAGCCCCCACACCAAGTGATACAAGCGGAGAATAGGCCACCACCTAGCATGGGGTGACATGTTGACCTATTTGAGCCCTTACCAAAGTGCATGATAGCTTATGAGGATGCTATGTGAAATATTCCACCCTGATATGAGATATTTGCTAACTGAAAATGCCTTGATTAATTTTTTTGTTTTTATAGGTTTTTATAGGTTTTTTGGTATTTTTGTGTTTTTTAAATGTTTGCCAAGAAATGCAATAATATATATATATATATATATATATATATATATAAAGGAAATGATAAAATCAAATGCAATATACTATAAAATCAGATTTATCATTGTTTTGCATTTACAAAGAACTCATACCCAGAGGCTTGAATACAAAATATTGTAATTTTGAAAATTCTTAACCAGTAACCTAGAAACCCTTGTGTTTGGATGCCTTTCACAAAATACTAATTTCTTCACCTCAAATTTTTTGCCGGGTGATACCTTTGATCTATCCACCCTTAAATGAGAATGAAATGATTCTAAACTCAAGGCATTTCATCCTTGAAACCCCACACCCTAGCTAGCAGTTGTACGACCCAATAATATGGTATGACCTTCAATAATGAAACTACTATGTGCTAGGAAAGTATTCATAAATAGTAACAAAGATGTGAGTATATATAAACTTCTAATCTAAGCAATCATTTTTTTAAAATCTAAATAAAATCACTTCCAGTTTGCACAAATGTGACCTCTGGTTGAAGCCACCTGATGAGAAAACCTTGGGTGTTATTTCACACCTATAGAATGCTTGAATTTGAGAGAAAACACATTCTCCAAGATCAAATTGCAGCAAGAAACCCTTATTTCTCTTCTTCTTAGAAAAAGCATCAAATTGGCCAAGTGTTGAATAATGAATTATTCTTTTTGAGTGCTTTTATATCTCCTTGTGAAAAGCATGACCTCCTTTGGATTTTTCAAACATTTAATATACTAAATTATATTTTCTTTTGTTTCCAAGTCTTATATCTCATGTGGGTTCCCCCTTTAATGACTTAAATTATTTGACTTTATGTTATTAAATAAGCCTTATATTATAAAATCAATAAAGTCATTAATGATATTTAATTTTATAATTTAGCTATTATTAAAGTAATCAATTTAAAAATAATTAAAATATCATAACTCCATAAATAATCAACATCAATTAATTCTATCACCACGGGCAATCCCACTGCTCAAACTGCTCAACTAGATGCCTTACTATATATAGTAAGTGTTATGCCTTGCATAACCACCCCATCTTTTGCCTTGGTCAAAATGGGTCCCCCTCTTTGATTTTTTATTCTTGATTGATTTTCAAACAAAGTCTGGAGTCCTTTGCTTCCAACACTTTGTTTTATTTTGATTTAGTCTGTCGGAATCGGAGCCGGAACCAAAATCGGGTTCTGAAACTTCTTTCAAAACTCGATCCGATCCCCATCCCGACAATCTTTCTTTTACTCTTTTGTTTTTGCCTTTATCAAAGCCAGAACCAGAGTGGACGTGAAGTTGGTGTTTATTGAAAATTGCAAAATCAAAATCCATCCCGTCTCTGCCTCCGCTTTTTTTAACTTTTTTCTTTTAGACTAAGTCCTTGTGTTAAGTTTTATTATGTCGGTCTTTTATTTTACTTTTTGTGTTTGGTTTTGTTTTGTCCTTTTTTGGCAGACCCGGGCTCGGAACAGGAATGAAGTTGGGAAATTCCTTAATTTTCCGCATCAGTTCTCACTCCGATTCTGCTCCCGCCATTTCTTGGTCATTGACTTTTTGACTGAAGTCACACTGTAATGAAGTGTTTGTAATAATCCAGTTCCGACTCCGCCTAACTCCATTTAATGCATTAATGACAGCTGCCCTGCGTAGGTAGAAACTCTAATTTTTACCTTCATTAAGGGTTAAATGCATTATTATTATCATTGTTAAAGAATCAAAGAGTGAAAATAGAGCAGCTACGGAGTTCGTCTGAGTGAATCGATTGAAGGAGGAGGAGATATTGCTTAAGAAATTAATTCAGAAGGTTAGCCAGGTTTTGTGTTTGCGGTAGGGTTCCTATTCTCATTTGTTTTATTTGTTTGCTTTCGTGTTTCCTGTTCTTATTGTTATTTATTTATTTGCTTTCGTGTTTTTGGTTTGGGTTTGTTTGATTTAAATCTTTGGGCAAGTTCGCTGATTCGGTTGGTTTGTGTGTTTGTTTTCTTTGTTTGTTTGTTTGTTGTTCTTGATTTTGTTTTATGCTAGCGTTTTTGGTTTTATAGTGAGCTAGGGGGCACGGTCGCTTTCGCGTTTTGTCGTGATCGCGTTGTGCTGCATTAGGTTTTAAATGCATAGGTTTAATTTGGGTTTTCACAGGGAGGTTGATTAAATCTAGGTTTTGACAGTGAGTTAGGGTTGGTAGAATTTGGGTTTCACTTAGGATTTCATTGCACATTTTTTTGGATAAATTAGGAAGGGTTGAATCCGTGCCCTAGTTTTTATATCGCGTTTTTTAGGTTAGGGTTTTATGCATTTCTGTGATCGTATTTTAAAAAGATTAAATATGATGCCCTAAAAATACAGTCATCCCCCATGGTCATATGGGCATGGTATTTTCATTATATATTTTAAGCCTCATTTCATTTAAATATGACCTTAGTCTTTAATCATGGAGTCAAACGTTAAATTGATAAAATTGTTGATGACATCATGGTCAACATAGCCGGAAGCAAGATCGGGATTGATTTAGGAGTTTTGGGATGTGTTTTAATGTTTAGTGCCAATTCCATTTTTTATCCTGTCTCCGACTCTTCTTATAGTAAGAAGCTTTACTTCACAAAAATGTTTACTTGGCGGAAGCGGAACCGAGACAGAGTATGAAAATAGAAAAATCTGAAGGAAACCGAATCAGTTTCCATTCCGGTTCCGGTTCTGATTAATATTCCACTTCTGACTCTGAGCCTGCTTATTGTTAGTAGAGTTACCATTTCAGTTTCGACTCCGATCCTGACAGTGTTTTAAAGGAAGATTATTTAATATGTTTGTTGCCTGGTTCCACCTCCAATGTATGTTTGAAAGAAATGATTTTAAAGACACATTTAGAGATGTTTATCTAGAGGATCTAACTAAATTTTTTGTTGCAAGAATGCTAAAAGGATGTCAAGAACATCAGGAGAAGCTTCCCAAAGAAACCGGCCTGCAGGAACATCAAAGGCAGTACCTAAACCAAAGAAGATCAAGCCTGAACAATTGCCTTATACCTTGAGGTATAATCACAGGGGTCCCGTTGTGAAAGTGAGCAAAGTAGAATCAGATTGGTCGGACATCTCCGATACCAATTTGGGTGAATATAATTTTGAGGAGCAATGGGCATTATTTGAGGAGGTTAGAAAGGCAATTGAGGCAAAAGCTAAAGAAATGGAAAAGAAAAAGTTAATGGATGCCAAGACACAAACTGATTCCATACTACAACATCAAAAAATTGAAGCTAAGTCAAGAGCTGATGAAGTAGAGAGACAGAAAAGGTAACAAGAACATGAAATCAAGGTTAAAGAATAAAATGATAAGTTAGAGCTGATACAAAAGATTCATGACCTTGAGGAAGAGAAGGGAAGACACTGGAGGGAGAAAGAAGTCTTAGAGGCCAATTTGAAACTTGTTGAGGAAGCTCGCCAAAAAGAAGAAGAAGAGAAGGCTGAAAAGCTTAAGGCTTTAGAGGTAGAAAGGCCAGAGAAAGAAAGACTAGAGGCTTTAGAGAAGGAAAAGATGGAAAAAGAAGCTCTAGAGAAAGAAAAATTGGATAAGGAAAAACTGGAAAAGGAAAGAATAGAGAAGGATAGATTAGAAAAGGAAAGATTGGAAAGGGAAAAAGTGGAGAGAGATCTATTGGAGGAAGAGAGGTTGAAGAAGGAAGAAGAAGATAAGAAGATACAGGAACAAAAGGATAGGGAAGAGGCTGAGAAGTTGGTACAGATGCATGTGGTGCAAAAATAGCAAGAGGAACCAAGGGTTGATTCTCAGTCCCACGTAAATGTGCAACCACCCCTACTACTACTATTGCTTCTTCTTCCATTGTGATGACTATTGCTCCAAGTGCTCCCACTTGGTTAAAATTGGACCTACAGAAAAGGACAGTAACACCTTCACAACCTCTCAATTGTAAGGATATGATGAAGGAGATTGAAAAAGAAAGGCTTAAAAAGAAGGCCAAGATCCTACACTCTACCAGACTCACAGACAAGGGAGAGATCATTGTTGAGTGTGCCATACCAATGACAGAAAAGGAGGTAGGGGACATGCAGTTAACGAATTATCAATTGAGTACTGTCAACTTGGGAAGGCCTACCAGGAATCAGCAGATGAATCTAATTGATGTGGTAGCTTCAACAACCAAGTCAAGGATGTTAAAGGATAAATAGAAGAAAGATGAGCTTAAGGCTCAGTTGGATCAATTGCATTCCTTTTTGAAAAGTGTCTCTTCTCCGAGATCACAACAGGTAGCGGCTATTGAGACTCCAATTTTTTTAATCAAAAAGGAGGTAGATGATTTAGTGCAGGTAAGAAGCAAAGCAGAGATGTTAGATAGGTGGGTTGACAAGATTAATCAGGAAGTAGGTGAAGTTTTGGACGAGGGTTTTGAGGTTTACAAAGCCATAGAAGAATTGATAAGAGAAATGCATCAACATATCAAAGCATCGGAGAAACAGGAAGAGCAATATAAAGAGTATAGTCAAAAATTAGAGAAGGTTAGTACATTTCCTTTGACTACTCTCCTTGAAAAGTCAATACTCGAGGAGGATAATAAAGATTTTGTGGAAAAGAACTCTTGTATACTTCGATTTAAAACTGATTTCTTGTGTAAGCATAGGAATGAGGTCCAAGATGCTGTTAATAATCTAACTGAACATTTTGAGGAGTTGGAGGCGGTCATTGCTATCATAGTAGATGTTAATATATTAACAAAGGAAGGCTTGTCTTTGAGCCAGATAAAAGAGAAATGGGGTGAAAGGTTTAAAGGACTCATGCAGAAAGGGGATGATGGTGAAGATTTGATGATAGATCGATTGATGGATGTCAAAGAAGAGATAAAGGCTGCTAAAAGAGAGTTGACAAAGATAAAAGGTATGAGAGGGTTTGCTACAGCTGAATTGGAGCGAATTAAATTTGAAGACAGTTGGGTTGATGGGCCATAATTAGATGTATTACAACAAGTCTTCACCAATTATGACGAGTTTATTGCAGAACTAGCTTCACATGCATAAATCTTTTGCATGCATGAATTTCTTCTTCTTTGCATGTTGCATGCAGCACTGATAGTTCTTGAAGCACATGACATTTTTCTCTTCTATTCTCTTTTCTTCCAGTTTAACTGAGTTTCCAAGAAATTTTTTGTTCCTAAAAGGGTGGATGACTTAAAATAGAAGTGGAGTTCAAATTTTGTATATCTATAAATACCCTATGGGTATCATTTTGTAGAGGGTCGGCTAATAGAGAATAGAATTGGCCTACCTGATATTAGGAGATAGAATTTTGTAGTGATTACAGAGATACATTGTTACTTGATACTTTACAGTTAAATAAAATTACAGGTTTACGCAATATGGTGTTAGAATTGAATTTTACTTGATAAGGCTGATAAGTTATAATCTATCTGGATGCCAGTGATTGTGTTGAAGCATGATTATTTCTTATGTGATGAAAGTCATTAGAAGAAAATGGATTTAAGGATTATCTTGTTAGATTATCATTGGATTTAATTGGTTGAAGTCTGTTGATCTATGATCTTGGCAATGAATGAATGTGTGTTGTTTTAAAAATCTTTGAAGTAGTTGGGATAGGTGAATTAAAATAAGCACCTTAGATGCATACAATGGTATAGATTATTCTGTGAATTGTATCATGCTTTGGTTTTCTTGATCTGATTGGAAAACATTCATTGTTGAATATATATGTCTGGATGATAGATGAGTTTTGTTCATGTTTACTGGTTTACCCTTTGATCTATCTTTTTTCTTTTGTTTAAAACCCCTTTGATTTACTAAAAACAAGTCGGTAAAAATGAGTTATTGCTTGCATTCTTTGTTACCAGCACAGGCCCCTTGAACATTACAGTTGCATGAACTGATTGAGTGACACCAGACAATTGAGAACCAACTACCAGGACCTTGGGAGTTAGGCTACTATATGTTGTCTTTCTTTTTTAGGAGAAATAGAGTAGAAATATTTTATTTTAACGTTGTTTGTTTCATTTTCACCTTCAACAAAAAATGGCGCTAGAAGGAGGGTTTGAAAGAACAAGCTAGCTCGCATTGTGTCTTTCTCACCGGAGAAATACGGGAGGATCTCAGATCCTCCACTAATCCTGAACCATTTGAAGAACTTCAAACCTTGGTTAGACCTAGACCCCATGCTCGTAGGATATTGATACCTACCTTACCACCACTACTTAATCCACCTACATCACCATCGCCAAGTAGGCCCGAGTCTCCACCAATTCAGCCTATATCACCACCAACTGAACCGATCCCACCCATGGCTTACTTTTTCAATAACCCCTGTCCATTATGGACTATTCCAGGAGGAATCCATGATTTACCAAAGAACCCAAATTTTTTTTGTCCTAAATACATACATGGAGAATCAAGAAGTGTTGAAGAGCACATACAAGCATTCAAAGATGCTTGCACAAGAGCTCACGTTGCTCATCAGGATGTGGTATGTAGACTGTTTCCTTACTATTTAGGAGATATGGCCTATAACTGGTATTTAAATTTTCCCCAAGGATCTATCCTAGGTTGGACAGATTTAGAAAATGCATTTATTAATCAATTTTGGGTTTATGTAGACCCTGCCATTTTGTATCACCAATTTCCCACAATAAGAAAGGAACATCATGAGCCACTACCGTTGTTCAATACTAGATTCCAAAGAATGTTTCGTAGGTTGCAAGATCCTTATCTAGTAGCTGAGAATATTGCCATACAGGCATATTTAAGAGTTGTTGATCCTTTAATTGGCCTATTCTTGCAGAGAACGTATCAGCCTAGTGAGATAGACTCTTTGTCTAAAGTTTATCATCTGGCCATCAAGTTGTAACAACAGATAAGTCTGCAACCAAGAGGTTTAGGAGTATCTCTTCCTCCCATGAATTATCCAATGCCTAGTCCACCATTATACAACACTGTCCCAGGGATGTCCTATTCCCAATATGGACCTGTGTCTAAGCTACAAGCTCCACCTACCATGCCCTTCTTCGGTAATGGCATGCAAGATTCTTCCCAACAACCTCAAAATCCATAACAACAAGTGGGAGGATCAACCCATGTTCATTCCCCAGCCTTAGTACCAAATGTGCAGAATGAGAAAACTGTCCAACTGACTAGTGAGTTAGAGACTCTTAAGAAGACTCTATCTCAAATGTCTAATGATATGGCACAACTAAGGCAAAACCCTCCCCACAACCAAAATCAGAATTACAACAATTAGGGTAATTATTCTAATCAGAATGGAAACCAGAACACCAATCAGAACTTTCAAGGTCAAAATTCCTCTAACTAGAATTACCAAAATCAAAACAAAGGGTATAACTAGAGGCTCAACAACAACAACAACAATAGGCAATGGAATAATGGGCTTAACAATGGGGGAGTTCCCCATAATTACCAGTCAGGTGAGGAGAGATCACATACTGCTAATGTTGTTGACCTCAACTTTATGACTAATTGGTGCAAACTACATGATACTGCAACACATTTTGAGGTTAATTGCCCTAAAATGGAAAAGATTGTAAAAATTGCACAAGCTAATGCCCATCCTCCAATAGGAAATTCCAATCAAGATAATGGGCCAGTTAGCACGGCCATGACTTATGAAACCATTGAAGAAAAATATCAGTTCCCTATGCAAGGAGCTAATGAGCCCGAGGAAGATGTCTATGATGCTCAATCTTTTTAGTCTAAAGGAGGTTACTTCTTGAGAAATCAGAATAAGGGCCCATTTACTACATCTACACCCCCTAATAACATGGTCCCACCTAACCAGAATGCAAATAACAATCCACCACCACCAAAGGGACCTTCTGATTCTCAGAATAGAGGTAATCCACCTCCTTTTCCTAAATATCAAGTGAGGAATTATTCAGAGTTTGATTTCATTATAGAATTACAAAGGCAGAAGACATCACTTTCTTTCTTTGATATCATGAAGTGGTGCCCAGCTCAACGGGAGGTGGTATTAAAAGCTTTGGAGGAGGCAGATCACCTAAAAGGAAAAGGTAAAAGGACTCCAATAAAGGAGACAAATGCAGCCATTTATAAAGGTAAGACTAGTATCCCACCTTTTCTATTAAGTTTAAGAATCTTTGGAAAGAATCTGCACAATTGTTTATTGGATAGTGGACCATTGGGAAATGTCATGCCTTTTTCAATTTGTAAGAAGTTAGGATTGAGTCCTATCCCAACCAATAAAAAGGTGATTCAGGTGGATAAAACCGAAGTCAATGTTGTAGGTGAATTAAATAACATGCATGTGCAGGTTGGATCAAACCCAAGGATCCAAACCTATATAGATATCCAAGTAGCGGATATCCCAGAAACATACGGTATGCTCCTAAGTCGGGAGCTAATGAAAATCATAGGGGGATATTTGTCCTTGGATTTCTCTCACATGTGGTTACCATGGAAAGGAGTTGTACCACATATAATAATTGAAAGTGAACCTAGGCTTAAACACATGATCACAGAATATGATGCTTCAAATGAAGTACCATACTTTGAGACTGAGATAGGATTTTACAAACAAGAGAAAGTCCTTACTTTCTCTGTAGTCATTCCTAGGGATACATTGCCCTTGGAACACAATGACCCAATGATCTGCATCAACCAACAGGTTCTAATAAGAAATTTGCAACAAGATAAGCTGGTTTTAGGAGCAGAAACTAGTTTGAGTAGTTTGTTACTTCCTAATTGGTGTAGGATCCATTATCATAACCATTCAGAATTAAGATGCCAATCGTGCTTAGATATTCTAAGTCATGTAGATCAACATCAACAAATATGTCAAGAGAAACAAGCCCATACCCCCATCAATGAGTTTTCTTTCCAAGTTGAGGATGCAACTATTCTTACATGGGCTAGTCTTTCTCAACAGGAAGGTCCTTCACCAAAAGAACAGACTCAAGTTGTTTGTTTTGAAGTTCAAAAATTAGTTGAGGTGTCCCAGTTCCTATTTGATACACCTGCCCCACATACTTTTCCAATACCCAAGGCATTGATGAGAAGTGAGTTGGATTGTAATTTAACCCAAGAGGTTGTTCAGGAAATATTGCCTGGACAGGCTGAAAACATAGAAAAATCTTCAACTGAATTTTGTCCTGAGTCAAATTTTGATAAACAGCAAAAGTCTGAGCCGCCACACGTCTCAAGTAATTCATCCCCTGTTATTCCTAAAAAGAAGGAGCTTCCAGCCAAGGATCAATTATGGACTCTTAAATTTGATGGTTCCAAATCTAAAGCAGGAAGTGGAGTAGGGATTGAGCTAACTAACCCAAAAGGGAAGACTTACTTTGCTTCTTATAGATTGTAGTTCGGTTCCACAAACAATGTGGCTGAGTATGAAGCGCTTGCATGGGGTATTATGTTTGCTCATAAGAAGAAGGTTACTGCTCTCACAGTTATCATAGATTCTAAGGTGATTGTAAAGTAGGTACGTAGCCAATATACATGTCACAACAAAAGATTGGCTGCATACAGAAACAAGGTTTGCAATTTAATCGAAGATTTTGATGCTTTTGATCCCTAGGGAGGTTAATCAAATTGTAGATGCACTGGCTGTGGCTACTAGCACATTAGAACCTATGCAAGATTCTGATCTAAAGAGGTTTTCAGTTGAGTTGATTTCAGTCCCAGTTGTTCCTGATAATGTTAGACACTTTCAGGTATTTGATGATGATCAACACATTTTAGCCTTTTTGGAAAGTTCTGATGTATTTCAAGAACAAATAATTGATGAATCTGAACGAGATCAGGGAGATTGGGACCTTGAGAAAGATAGTCTAGAAGGGATATTGGATTTAAAGAGTAATAGCATTCAAAAGGGAATGGTTGGTTTAGAGAGGATATTTGATTCAGATTCAAGGGCTCGTCAAAGGATGCCTACAGAGAGTGAGGGAGGTAAGTATGAATCTATTAATTTGACTCACTCAGGTCTGGAAAGGAATGTTCTTATAGGAAAAACTTGTCCTCAGGAAATTAAGGACAAGATAATCAAGGTCTTGGAGTAGAACATTGAAGCTATAGCTTGGAGTTATGATGATTTAAAAACTTTTGACACATCAGTCATTACTCATACCATCCCTCTCAAGCTAGATGCCAAGCCTTTTCACCAAAAGCAATGCCTGGTCAATGCTTTAATTGAGCCCTTAATTCAGAAGGAGGTGCAGAAACTTTTATCTGCTAGAATAATCTTTCCGGTTAGACATTCTACCTGGGTGGCTAATTTAGTTCCTGTCCGCAAGAAGAATGGTGAGATCAGGTTATGTGTGGATTTTAGGAATCTAAACAAGGCCTCTGAGAAAGAAAATTATCCATTACCTTCCCTTGGTGAAGTATTACAAAAGGTAAATAGATCCCAGATGATGTCATTCTTGGATGGTTGTTCTGGATACAATCAGGTTTTGGTAAGTCATGAAGATAGGATGAAAACTGCTTTCACCACTAAATGGGGGACATTTGCTTACAGGAGGATGCCATTTAGTCTCATCAATGTTGGAGCTACTTTTCAAAGCATGATGGATGTAGCTCTCAAAGATCTATTACGAAAGTGTATAAACTTTTATGTAGATGATTTAACCATCTTCTCTAGGAATAGAAAAGATCATGTTGCAGACTTGGAAAAAGTTATAAAGAAATGTATACGTTATGGTGTCTCTCTTAACCCAAACAAATGTGTATTTGGATTTTCTGAAGGAAAGCTCTTAGGTCACATTATATCAGAGGAGGGGATTTCCATAGATCCTGACCGAGTGGAGGCCATCTTGAAATTGACAAAGCCAGGAAGCAAGAACGAAATGAGGTCTTTCTTTGGGAGGATCAATTTTGTTAGGAAATTTATAACAAGGTTTGCAGAGATTGTCAAACCCCTCAATGAAATGATGAAGAAGGATGCAAAGATTGAGTGGAGTGAAGAGGCTAAGTCTGCTTTCATGTAGATTAAACAATCTATATCTGAGGCACCTATTTTGACAAGTCCAGATTATCTAAAACCCTTCTACATTTATTCTTTTGCTTCTGAACATTCATGTGCAACAGTTTTAACATAGAGAAGAGAAGAGAATGAGGAGAGACCGATTGCCTTTATGAGCTCTCCATTTAAAAATGCAGAAGTTAGGTATTCACCACTAGAAAAACAAGCCTTTGCATTGGTACGAGCAGTGAAAAAGTTCAGGCATTACATAATTCGAAGTCAAGTTATGGCCATAGTTCCAGATCCAGTTGTGAAGTCTCTCTTGATGCAAAGTGAATTAGGGGAACGAAGAGGGAAATGGATGGAAATCTTACAAGATTTTGACTTAGAAATTCACCCGATGAAACTCGTTGAAGGACAAGGATTGTCAAAAGCAATGGCTAAAGTAGATAGAAGTATTACTTGCCAACAGTACACTGTCCAATCATTCACAAGGGATCCCTGGTATTCAGATTTAGTCTTCTTCCTCCTCAATAAAAAATTTCCAAAAGGAATGAATGCTACTCAGAGGAGAGCATTGAGGATGAAGAGTGCTCATTACATGCTCAAAGGGGGATCCATTTACAGAAAGAATTTTCATGGAATTTACCTACGCTATTTGGATCAGCAAGAAGCTAAGCATGCTATTTTTGAGTTTCATGGAAGGCATGGAACAGGGCATGGATCTGCTGATGCTTTGGCTCATCAAATTTTAAGATCAAGCTATTATTGGCCTTATGTGTTTAGAGATGCACATCAGCACTGTAGGACTTGTCATGTATGCCAAACTTTTGCAGCTAGAGAAAGAAATCCTGCAATGCCCTTGCAACTGGTATATGAGGTAAGGCCATTTTCCCAATGGGCACTTGATTTTGTAGGTGTAATTAGTCCAAATTCTTCTGCAGGTCATAAATTCATCTTGACTGCAACTGACTACTACACACGTTGGACTGAGGCACAACCTTGCAAGAATAGTATTGTAGGATTTGATAAATGCAAATCCACAGCTCGCCAAGAACACCTGCATGCAAAATACCTAATGCTGAATGGAGACCAAAGAGACAGAAGCAAGGGTTTGGAAAAACTCAGCGGAGTGAGAGCATAATTGTTATTTCCCAAAAAGAATGATTACAATAATTACAAAAGCGGCATATAAGGTGAGAAACCCTAAAGCCGAAGAAAGCTAGGTTTGTGCATTTAATAATTAATAAACATATTAATTATAATGCACCTACAAATGACAAGCTTAAGTAAATAGAATAATAGTTAGCATTAATAATTAAACCAAAGTGATTTAATTATAAAGGCAAATGAACTATTACTCTAACACCCCCCCTTAAGCGAAGCTCAGGAGGAAGCAAACCTAGCACAGCTAAGAAAGCAAGAAAAAATGGGTCCCGGCAACAAGGCAGATCAGGTACCCAACTACAAAGAAATCTCTGTAAAACGGGGAAATAGAGAAAACCCAGTGGGAAAAAACTCTACCCCAAAAAGAGATACAACAACATGCTGAAAAAAACATGAAGGAAGGAAGGCCTCAACAAGACCCCCCAAGGACAACTTCCGTCACCCCAAGCATAGAACGCAACTGAAGATAGCGCGGAGATGCAAAAGGTTTGGTGAAGATGTCAGCAACCTGCGCGTCAGTGGGGATGTACTCCAAAGAGAGAACACCATCCTGAATCTGCTGACGGATGAAATGCATATGAAGCTCAATGTGTTTAGTGTGCTGATGCTCCACCGGGTTGCGGGAAATGTGAATAGCACTCTGATTATCGCACCACAGAACAGTGGGACGATCAGGAGGAAACCCAAACTCAGTCATCAACTGCCGAAGCGACAAAATCTCCTGACTAGCATGCACTGCCGCTCTATACTCAGCCTCTGTAGATGAAAGTGCGCGAGCATTCTGCTTCTTGCACGAACATGTGATAGGACCAGAGCCAAGGCAAAAAATAAAGCCAGAAGTAGACTTCCGATCATCAACATCACCAGCCCAATCTGAGTCAGTGTAGCCAACAATGTGAGGAGCCCCTGATGTGTAATGAATGCCATACATAAGTGTGCCCTGAATGTATCTCAAAATGCGCTTGGCAGCTTGCCAATGACTCTCATGAGGCTCGTGTGAGAACCGAGAGACTAGACCAACTGCAAAGGAGAGATCAGGACGAGTGTGTGTTAGGTACAACAAACTGCCAACCAACTGCCGATACAATGTAGGATCCACTGAAGGTGAAGTGCAAGAGGTAGACAAAGTAACACCCGACTGAAAAGGTGTGGGAGCAGGCTTGCAATCAAGCATATCAAAGCGCTGAAGCATGTCAAGAGCATACTTCTGCTGGTAAACAAAGATCCCAGCAGGGGACTGAACAATCTGCAGACCCAGAAAGAAGTGTAATAGACCCAGGTCTGTCATCTCAAACTGCTCCATCAATGCACGCTGAACATCCTGAATCATAGAAGATGAGCTACCTGTGATGAGAAGATCATCAACATATAGCACAAGGATCAAAACCTCATCCTCAAGACGCTGAATGTAGACTGTAGGATCGGAATGACAGCGTGTGAATCCTGTAGAAAGCAGAAAGGAGTCCATCTTCTCATACCAAGCCCGAGGGGCCTGTTTGAGACCATACAAAGAACGCCGAAGTCTGCAAACCAAGGAGGAATCCTGCACAAATCCCTGAGGCTGCTCCATGTAAATCTCCTCACTAAGATCACCGTGCAAGAAAGCACTCTTCACATCCATCTGATAAATGGGCCATCCCTGAGAAGCCGCGAGGGATAAGACAAGGCGAATAGAGTTCATCTTGGCGACAGGGGCAAATGTCTCAGTGTAATCAATACCCTCAACCTGTGAAAAACCCTTCGCAACAAGACGTGCCTTGTACTTATCAATAGAACCATCAGCAGCAAACTTAGTACGATACAACCACTTGCATCGCACTAACTTTCTTCCCTTAGGAAGAGAACAAAGATCCCAAGTATGATTCTTCATCAAAGAAGAATACTCCTCCTCCATAGCACTGTCCCACTCAGTATGTCCTGTCGCTGCCCCAAATGTCTGAGGATCACCACAAATAGCATGACTCAGAAGACTAGAACCCGCAATATGAGACCGGGTGCGACGGGAAGTGGAAGGGTCACCAGCCAGAGATCCTGCAGCATCAACTGTAACACGAGCCCATCTAGGCATCTGTGGAGGATCCTGTGGTGGAGGTAAATGGGGATCACTAAGATCATCATCCTCATCGTCCTGAAACAAAGTTGGAAGAGAGGAGGGAGTAGTGGTAAGTGAAGTAGACTCTGGAAGCGGGGTATCTACTGTAGGAAGGCGCTCATCAAACTGGACATCCCGTCGAAACAGGACCTCTCTGGAATCAGGGTCAAACAACCTGTATGCCTTAACATCCTCGCAGTAGCCAACAAAAATGAGGTGTCGGCTCTTCCGCTCCATTGCTCTCCTCTGAGCGTCAGGCACAAATGCCCATGCTTCACTACCAAAAACTCGGAATGAAGATATATCAGGCTTGACATGAGACCAAGCCTCCTCAGGAGTCATATGTCGAACTGCCTTGTGAGGCATCCGATTCTGAATATAGTTGGCACAATTGACTGCCTCTGCCCAAAAAGACGAATCCATGGACCTGGACTGTATCATACAATTAGCCATCTCCCGAAGTGTTCTGTTCTTTCTCTCTGCCACACC
The DNA here is from genome assembly GCA_007115665.2 of Sequoiadendron giganteum. Taxonomy (NCBI): domain Eukaryota; kingdom Viridiplantae; phylum Streptophyta; class Pinopsida; order Cupressales; family Cupressaceae; genus Sequoiadendron; species Sequoiadendron giganteum. The sequence goes on from CM021105.1 coordinate 63,710,130, forward strand.
ATTCTGCTGAGGGGTGTAGGGCACTGAAAACTGATGCTGAAGACCATGTTCAGAGCAAAAATCCCTGAAAGTTTGGTTCACATACTCCCCCCCATTATCTGTGCGTATCCGGCGAATAGAAAGACCAGATTGCTTCTCCACAAATGTCTTAAAGACTCGAAATGAGTCAAAGACATCAGACTTGTACTTTAAAAAGTACACCCATGTGCGCCTGGAGAAGTCATCAATGAAAGTAAGCACATATCTAGCACCGGAAAAAGAAGGAGTAGGAAATGACATGAGGTCACTATGAATCAACTCCAATGGTGCCAAAGCACGAGTAGCTCGTCCCTGAGGGAAAGGATCCCTATGTTGTTTGCCAAGAACACAACCCTGACAAACCCCATCAGTGCAAGTAATGTGTGGAAGCCCAAGAACAAGTGCCTGTGTGCTCATCTGCTGAAGATATCTGTAATTGACATGGCCCAAACGCTCATGCCAAAGTCTGCTCACTGAATCTGCATGTGCTATAAGACAGGAACCCATGCCAGTAGAAGACTCAAATCCATAAAATCTGTATAGTCGGGATGCAGTGTCAACACTCCCAGTAGCCACAATCATATCAGAATCATGTAAGTCCCGAATAACCACATCATGTGGTGAGAACTCAACTGTCTTACCAGAGCCAGAGTGACAAATCTGATAGATAGACAGTAGGTTTGTCGAAATGTCAGGGACAAAGAGAACATCCTGAAGAGAACCCCCAACCAATGCAACAGAACCAGAACCCAAAACAGAAAGATGAGATGAGTTCCCAACAACAATCTGTGAAGTAGCACAAGGAGCAAGTGAGGTGACCAATTGCTGAGTGTGAGTCATGTGGTGAGAGGCACCGGAATCAAGAATCCAGGTGGGCCCAGAAGTCATAGCTCGTGCAGTAAGAGCATGACCTTTCCCTGTAGGGGAGGATGTGGACTGAGGAGATGAAATGTGATGCTCCTGCATGGCTTCCTCTAAAGCCTCCAAACATTTCCAACACCGAGAAACAGGATGTCCTTCCTTTCCACAAAAGCTACAGGTCTCAACTGATTTCTTCTTAGTCTTGGAGGTAGACTCAGTAGACTTCGAAGAAGATTTACCCTTGGAAGGGTTAGCTGGAGGTTTTGAATCAGTTTTCTGTGCAGGTTTGGAGGAAGACTCATTGCCTGCGGAATCTTTCTTCGGTTTGCTTTTCTGTTTTGGTTTCCCCTGTGAAGACTGAGCAACCAATGCTTGGCTAGAAGAGCCAGAAGCATCCATCTGTTGGATCTTTGCCTGTTCCCGTGTCAACCGATCACAGAATGTCTCAAAAGAAGGCATGGTGTGTCTAGCACCCAAAGCATCCATGGTGGAGTAGAAAGTGGAAGAGAAGATCTGATACTGTCCTCGCAACTTTGAGAGTATCAAGAAGATACACTCGTCATCTGTCTTGGTTTTCCCACATCCCTGCAAAACTGAGCGTAGAGACTTGAACTTCATCAAGAAGTCCTCAATGGTGGGAAAGCCGGTAGGTGTCAAAGTAGTCAGCTCTGCATCAAGCTGTAGTGCCCAGAATTCATTGACAGTGCCAAACAAATCTGAAAACTTGCCCCAAATGGCCCTAGGAGTGGTCAAACCATCCAAGTGAAAGAGGAGACTGTCGGAAATGTTCAGTGCAATCAAGCCCATGGCTTCATCCATTTTATTCCTGTGCTGAAGAATCTCAAAAGGACGCTGTAGGACAGGTTGATGTTCATCTAGGCATGACCATAAGCCACGTGACATGAGTAGCCTGGTCATGTGTGCTTTCCAGGTGTGGTAATTGTGCGGTGTTAGCCGGGCCATAGAGGGGTCCGACATTGAGAGAAGAGAAAGACAGAAGTAGAAGGGTCGTTTTCTGAAAGTAAATGACAGAAAGCAAAACTACCCCCCCACAATGTATGATTCTAACCCTCGTACAACAATTAAACAAATACTGGAAGTATAAAAAACGAGGAAAAAACCTGAACGCCAGATGTAGTGAGAGAGGAAAACAAAGCCTCTACTTTGATGCCAAAAAATAGTGCTCAAACAGCCAAATCAGCAAACAAAACCAGCATGATCACGTCCGGCTCGGAAACACCTTTCCAACGATATTTTGTTTTTCGAAAACGGACACCGTATGCCCAAGATACGGCCAAAAAACCACAGGTACCCCCTAAAATTGAACTCTCTGGAAAAAACCAGTCAGGGGAAATAATTTGACGGCCGTATGGCTGTCACTGGACATCGACGGTGGCCAGTGGGCGGCGACACCGATAGAGGTGGCGATCGAGCGGAGTGGCAGTGGCGGCCGAGCGGCTGGGCGGCGGTGGCGGGCCCCGGTGGCAGCTCGGTGGCCGCAGGGTGGCGCGTAGGCCAGCGGCGGCACGGGCTGGCAGCACCCAAAATTTAGAGAAAAATTTTTTTTTTAAAATTTTTGAGCCCTCGTACGGCCCTGGTAGGCCAAAAATTTTTGCCTGTGGTCACTGTGGCCAAAATAGTCAAAGTTTATATGAATTTTGACTCTCCCGGACCTTCTGAACGCAATGGTGGAGTCCGTTTTTGCTCAAACGGCTCCAGAAAATAGTGCCTCCTTCAAAGTGACAGAAAAACCCCAGAGAAGCTGTGGCTGTCGTCTTCGAATCTTGGCCTCAAACACCTTCAAACCAGGCAGCGACAGGGTGGCTCTGATACCATGTAGGATTTGATAAATGCAAATCCACAGCTCGCCAAGAACACCTGCATGCAAAATACCTAATGCTGAATGGAGACCAAAGAGACAGAAGCAAGGGTTTGGAAAATCTCAGCGGAGTGAGAGCATAATTGTTATTTCCCAAAAAGAATGATTACAATAATTACAAAAGCGGCATATAAGGTGAGAAACCCTAAAGCCGAAGAAAGCTAGGTTTGTGCATTTAATAATTAATAAACATATTAATTATAATGCACCTACAAATGACAAGCTTAAGTAAATAGAATAATAGTTAGCATTAATAATTAAACCAAAGTGATTTAATTATAAAGGCAAATGAACTATTACTCTAACAAGTACCACAGAGTTGGTCATCAAGTTTCTGACTGAGAACATCACAACCAGGTTTGGAGTTCCATTTGCTCTGGTATGTGATAATGGCCCTGCTCTTTCTTCTGCTGAGTTTATTTCATGGGCCTATGAACATAAAATTGTTTTGAAGTATTCTTCCAATTACTATCCTCAGGGAAATGAAGTGGTTGAGTCCACAAATAAAAACTTGTTGGAAGTAATAAGAAAGTTGTTGGAGAATAATCCTAGGGACTGGCATACCCAATTGAGATTTGCCTTATGGGAAAATCGAACCAGAATCAAAGTAGCTCTAAGAAACTCACCTTTTAAGTTAGTTTATGGCCAAGATCCAATCTTCCTGATTCATTTACAGATACCTGTCCTTAAGTTCATGCATGAATTTTATAACAAGGATGATAGGATTGACGTTAGACTACTTAATTTATTAAACATGGAAGAGCAAAGAGATGTTGCTTTGCAGCAATTCTCTAAGCATCAGGCTGTTGTCAAACGCTAGTTTGACAAGAGAGCCAAAATAAAAGCCTTTAGAATATCATATCTTGTGTTATTATGGGATAAGGCTAGGGAAAAGAAAGGAGATCATCATAAGTTTGATAGACTTTGGTTAGGTCCTTATCAAGTGGCTGAAATACTAGGCGAAAATGCTTTTCGTTTGAGTACCTTAACAGGAGTGCCTATTCCATTACCAGTTAATGGTTAGTTTCTCAAGCACTATTTTGGTGCATAGAAGGTCTGATGTTTTAAAAGAAATTGTATTATACTGTATCATATGTAATTAAGTTTCTATTTTTCTTTGTTTTGTTTTGTTTTTTTTCTTTCTTGATCTCCATTTTGTTCTTTTCAAATTAAGGGGTTGTTATTCAAAGTATACTATTGGTACTAGGAGAGAAGTTGGTTTAGGTATTTTCATTATCACATTGAAAAGGATTTCGTTCTGAAACTTATGTTTTATGACCATTCTAGTTTGGGTTGGAAAAGTTATTAAGGATAGAAGATTTATTGTGAATATCTCATGAATTATGATCAAAGATCTATCACCAAATAAGAAACAAATTTGCATGAGTAGGTACCTATTTGTTTTAGAATGGCTCTACCCTTTGATCCAAGTGAAAAATTTGATTCCAAAACTATCACGAAATCCATAGTAGTTCTCAACCCATGTTTCAGATTCATTATGTCTAAAGTATTGAGGAAGTACACAAAAGATTTCCACAAGTAAGGTTCTAAAAGAGAAAAAAAATGAACGAAAGGAAAGAAATGAAAGAAAGAAAGAAGAGGCAAACTCAATATCAAATGGGTAATCAAGTATCTCTATTGGGGCTATGGACTCCTGGCTAGCAGTAGAGCAATGCTTTGAGAGAACTAGAGGTATCTCCATCAGGGCTATGGACGCCTGTCTGGCAGTGGAGCAATTCCCAGGATTTTACAACACGATAGTTAAAGGACTCAACCTATGTAGCTTGAATCTTAAGGTATAGTTGTTCACAAAAAAAGAAAGTATCTACAAAGAATGATGCACAAAATAGGCACACATTCAGATTCAGAAATAACTCATGAGCACATACATCTGAGATTCTAGCTCAAAATTATCCTACATATATCTGATCTTATTCAAGTTAGTATGCTTTATAAACCAAGTAGTTTTAGGGTGACTTAAATTTTCTTTGGGTATCTTGAAAACGGGTAAACCATTTTTTTAGCCGAGTCGCCATTTGTTATGCCTTGCATAACCACCCCATCTTTTTCCTTGGTCAAAATGGGTCCCCCTCTTTGAGTTTTTATTCTTGATTGATTTTCAAACAAAGTCTGGAGTCCTTTGCTTCCAACACTTTGTTTTATTTTGGTTTAGCTTGTCGGAATCAGAGTCGGAACCAAAATCGGGTTTTGAAACTTCTTTCAAAACTCGATCCGATCCCCATCCCGACAGTCTTTCTTTTACTCTTTTTTTTTTTGCCTTTATCGGAGCCGGAATCGGAGTAGACGTGAATTTTGTGTTTATTGAAAATTGCAAAATCAAAATCCATCCCATCCCCGCCTCCGCTTTTTTTAACTTTTTTCTTTTAGACTAAGTCCTTGTGTTAAGTTTTATTATGTCGGTCTTTTATTTTACTTTTTGTGTTTGGTTTCGTTTTGTCCTTTGTTGGCAGACCTGGGCCCAGAACGGGAATGAAGTTGGGAAATTCCTTAAGTTTTCGCATCAGTTCTCACTCCGATTCCGCTCTCGCCGTTTCTTGGTCGTTGACTTTTTGACTGAAGTCGCACTGTAGTGAAGTGTTTGTAATATTCCAGTTCTGACTCTGCCTAACTACATTTAATGTATTAATGGCAACTGCCCTGCGTAGGTAGAAACTCTGATTTTTATCTTCATTAAGGATTAAACGCATTATTATTATCATTGTTAAAGAATCAAAGAGCGAAAATAGAGCAGCTGCGAAGTTCATCTGAGTGAATCGATTGAAGGAGGAGGAGATATTGCTTGCGAATCAATTCAGAAGGTTAGCCAGGTTTTGTGTTCGAGGTAGGGTTCCTATTCTCCTTTCTTTTATTTGTTTTCTTTCGTGTTTCCTATTCTTGTTGTTATTTATTTATTTTCTTTCGTGTTTTCGGTTTGGGTTTGTTTGATTTAAATCTTTGGGCAAGTCCGTTGATTCGGTTGGTTTGTGTGTTTGTTTTCTTTCTTTGTTTGTTTGATGTTCTTGATTTTGTTTTATGCTAGCATTTCAGGTTTTATAGTGAGCTAGGGGGCACGGTCGCTTTCGCGTTCTGTCGTGATCACGTCGTGCTGCATTAGGTTTTAAATGCATAGGTTTAATTTGGGTTTTCACAGGGAGGTTGATTAAATCTAGGTTTTTATAGTGAGTTAGGGTTGGTAGAATTTGGGTTTTCACTTAGGATTTCATTGCACATTTTTTTGGATAAATTAGGAAGGGTTGAATCCGTGCCCTAGTTTATATATTGCATTTTTTAGGTTAGGGTTTTATGCGTTTTTGTGATCACATTTTAAAAAGATTAAATATGATGCCCTAAAAATACAGTCATCCCCCACGGTCATATGGGCATGGTCTTTTCGTGATATATTTTAAGCCTTGTTCCATTTAAATATGACCTTAGTCTTTAATCATGGAGTCAATCGTTAAATTGATAAAATTGTTGATGACGTCGTGGTCAACATCGTCGAAAGCGGGATCGGGATTGATTTAGGAGTTTTGGGATGTGTTTTAATGTTTAGTGTCAATTCCATTTTTTATCCCGTCTCCGACTCTGCTTATAGTAAGAAGATTTACTTGAAAAAAATGTTTACCTTGCGGAAGCGGAAGCGGAACCGAGACAGAGTATGAAAATAGAAAAATCTAAAAGAAACCGAATCAATTTCCATTCTAGTTCCAGTTCCGATTAATATTCCACTTCCGACTCCGAGCCCGCTTATTGTTAGTAGAGTTACCATTTTAGTTCTGACTCCGATCCCAACAGTGTTTTAAAGGAAGATTATTTAAGATGTTTGTTGCCTGGTTCCGCCTCTGATGTATGTTTGAAAGGTAAAATTTTAAAGACACATTTAGAGATGTTTATCTAGAGGATCTAACTAAAAGTTTTGTTACAGGAAAGCTAAAAGGATGTCAGGAACATCAGGAGAAGATTCCCAAAGAAACTGGCCTGCAGGAACATCAAAGGCAGTACCTAAACCAAAGAAGATCAAGCCTGAACAATTGCCTTATACCTTGAGGTATAATCATAGGCGTCCTGTTGTGAAAGTGAGGAAAGTAGAATCAGATTGGTCAAACATCACCGATACCAATTTGGGTGAATATAATTTTGAGGAGCAATGGGCATTGTTTGAGGAGGTTAGAAAGGATGTTGAGGCAAAAGCTAAAGAAATAGAAAAGCAAAATTTAATGGATGTCAAGACACAAACTGATTCCATACTACAACATCAACAAATTGAAGCTAAGTCAAGAGTTGATGAAGTAGAGAGATAGAAAAGGCAACAAGAACATGAACTCAAGGTTAAAGAATAAAATGATAAGTTAGAGCTGATACAAAAGATTCATGACCTTGAGGAAGAGAAGGTAAGACACCGGAGGGAGAAAGAAGTCTTGGAGGCCAAGTTGAAACTTGTTGAGGAAGCTCGCCAAAAAGAAGAAGAAGAGAAGGTTGAAAATCTTAAGGCTTTAGAGGCAGAAAGGCTAGAGAAAGAAAGACTAGATGCTTTAGAGAAGGAAAAGCTAGAAAAAGAAGCTCTAGAGAAAGAAAAATTGGATAAGGAAAAATTGGAAAAGGAAAGAATAGAGAAGGATAGATTAGAAAAGGAAAGATTGGAAAGGGAAAAAGTGGAGAGAGATCGATTGGAGAAAGAGAGGTTGAAGAAGGAAGAAGAAGATGAGAAGATATATGAACAAAAGGATAGGGAAGAGGCTGAGAAGCTGGTAGAAATGCATGTGGTACAAAAACAGCAAGAGGAACCAAGGGTTGATTCTCAGTCCCAGGTAAATGTGCAACCACCCCCTACTACTACTATTGCTTCTTCTTCCACTGTGATGACTACTGCTCCAAGTGCTCCCACTTGGTTAAAATTGGACCTACAGAAAAGGATAGTAACACCTTCACAACCTCTCAATTGGGAGGATATGATGAAGGAGATTGAACAAGAAAGGCCTAAAAAGAAGGCCAAGATCCTACACTCTACCAGACTCATGGACAAGGGAGAGATCGTTGCTGAGTGTGCCATACCAATGACAGAAAAGGAGGTAGGGGACATGCAGTTAACTGATTATCAATTGAGTACTGTCAACTTGGGAAGGCCTACCAGGAATCAACAGATGAATCTAATTGATGCGGTAGCTTCAACCACCAAGTCAAGGATGTTAAAGGATAAACAAAAGAAAGATGAACTTAAGGCTTAGTTGGATCAATTGCATTCCTTTTTGAAAAGTGTCTCTTCTCCGAGATCACAATAGGTAGTGGCTATTGAGACTCCAATTTTGTTAGGAAAAAATGAGGTAGATGATTTAGTGCAGGTAAGAGGTAAAGTGGAGATGTTAGATAGGTGGGTTGACAAGATTAATCAGGAAGTAGGTGAAGTTTTAGTTGAGGGTTTTGAGGTTTACAAAGGCACAGAAGAATTGATAAGAGAAATGCATCAATATATTGAAGCATCGGAGAAATAGGGAGAGCAATATAAAGAGTATAGTTAGAAATTGGAGAAGGTTAGTACATTTCCTTTGACTACTCTCCTTGAACAGTCAATACTCGAGGAGGATAATAAATATTTTGTGGAAAATACCTCTCGTATACTTTGATTCAGAACTGATTTCTTGTGTAAGCATAGGAATGAGATCCAAGATGCTGTTAATAATCTAATTGAACAGTTTGAGGAGTTGGAGGTAGTCATTGCTATCATAGTAAATGTTAATATATTAACAAAGGAAGGCCTGCCTTTGAGCCAGATAAAAGAGAAATGGGGTGAAAGGTTTAAAGGACTCATGCAGAAAGAGGATGATGGTGAAGATTTGATGATAGATCGACTGATGGATGTCAAAGAAGAGATAAAGGCTGCTAAAAGAGAGTTGACAAAGATAAAAGGTATGAGATGGTTTGCTGCAACAGAATTGGAGTGAATTAAATTTGAAGACAGTTGGGTTGATGGGCCAGAATTAGATGTATTACAGCAAGTCTTCGCTAGTGATGACGAGTTTATTGCAGACCCAGCTTCACATGCATAAATCTCTTGCATGCAGCACTGACTATTCTTGAAGCGCATGACATTTTTCTCTTCTATTCTCTTTTCTTCTAGTTTAATTGAGATTCCAAGAAAGTTTTTGTTCCTAAAAGGGTGGATGACTTAAAATAGAAGTGGAGGTCGGATTTTGTATATCTATAAATACCCTATGGGTATCATTTTGTAGAGGGGCGACTAATAGAGAATAGAATTGGCCTACCTAATATTAGGAGATAGAATTTTGTAGTGATTACAGAGATACATTGTTACTTGATACTTTACAGTTAAATAAAATTACAAGTTTATGCAATATGGTTTTAGAATTAAATTTTACTTGATAAGGCTAATAAGTTATAATCTATCTAGATGCCAGTGATTGTACTGAAGCATGATTGTTTCTTATGTGATGAAATTCATTAGAATAGTCCGGATTTAAGGATTATCTTGTTAGATTATCATTGGATTGAATTTGTTGAAGTCTGTTGATCTATGATCTTGGCAATGAATGAATGTGTGTTCTTTTAAAAATCTTTGAAGTAGTTGGGATAGGTGAACTAAAATAAGCACCTTAGATGCATACAATGGTATAGATTATTCTGTGAATTGTATCATGCTTTGGTTTTCTTGATATGATTGGAAAACATTCATTGTTGAAAATATATGTCTGAATGATAGATGAGTTTTGTTCATGTTTACTAGTTTACCCTTTGATCTATCTTTTTTCTTTTGTTTAAAACCCCTTTGATTTACTAAAAATAGGTCGGTAAAAATGAGTTATTGCTTGCATTCTTTGTTACCAGCACAGGCCCCTTGAACATTACAGTTGCATGAACTGATTGAGTGACACCAGATAGTTGAGAACCAACTACCAGGACCTTGGGAGTTAGGCTACTATATGTTGTCTTTCTTTTTCAGGAGAAATAGAGTAGAAATATTTTGTTTTAACGTTGTTTGTGTCATTTTCACCATCAACAGTAAGGTTGGACCCCAATGTCCAAGGGTCTTAAGATAAATAGTAAGTGTGTAAAAATAGAGCCTAAATCACCTAGAAAAGGTATTCTTAGAATAAAACCAAGTACTAGAGACGAGAACACTACAAACTGGCATCTAAAGAATTAGATAACTCCAACATAGGGCCCTCTAAACACCAACATTAGCCTACGAGGACCTGATGATAGGCTAATCTGACAAAAATAGAAGTTTCCTAAAAAGGGAACATTATAGTATGCCCTCCCCAAAATTGTTTGTCCCCAAGCAGTCCTCACTTGGATACCCTTCCAGGTCTCTTGAACACTAGGGTCCCAAATCGATCTATAGAATGCCCAACAACATATCCTCTAAATCCATTGGGTAGTCATAAAACCACACTCAACATCACTGTAGGCAACTACCCCAATGTAGAGAAATCTACCAAACAAATAAATCCCTAGATCCCATAACCAAAATGGAAGTCTTCCATACACATCACCTGTTGACTTCCACTGCGCTACTTTGGTATAATCTTCACCATACCTAGAATGGTGAAGAACCACATCGGGATCCCATTGAACTATCATGCCACACCTACCACCACCCGGATCCCAACACTAAAAATCATCCCCATATAAATTGTGCACAATAATCTCCATGGCATGCAACACAAATCTACGAAGTAGAGTAGCTACATACTCTACCATAAAGCCATCAACTTGAGAGGGTTGTACCTCATTAATTCTATCATTAATTCTCGTACACCAACCCAAATCTCCATCCACATGTGTAGTCATAACATTAGTGACTCAACCACTAAGCATGTGTTCAACTATTCCACTAAACATTAGGACTTGAGCCTTTAATGGGATCTCCACTAGAAGTAACTCATGAGTCTCAAGATGTAAATTAGGTACACAAATAAAATTTTCTCATTCATACCTCTTCTCTTGTTCACGCATATCTGTATACTCTTCTTTTTTGCTTACCTCAAGATGCTCCTCCTTTGCATGCTCAACTTCTACACATTCTTCCCATGGAAGAATTAGAGATCTAAGGTATGACTCACTCCACTTCTTTTCTTGATCTAGTTGGTTGCAACATTCATTGACCTCTTACAAGAATTTTTTTTTCTTGGGCTACCAATAACTTTGCCTTCCTAGATTTTTGTAACCACCCCTCACATAATACTTGTGTCTTGTTTACATCTTCCAAGGTCTGATATACAAAATCAGAATGTTTGTGGCTTGAATCCATAATGCATTCCTTATTTTTGACTCTCACATATTGTGTGCCAACATTATAAGGTCCTTCAACATCATTCTCCTCATGTGCCATAACATCTATCTCATGGTTATGCTCAGTAGTATGACTATTGTCATAAAATAAAAATTCAGAAGTTACATCATACCTATTTGTAGTGACTTCTTCCAACTTTATGTGCTCTTCATTTGTATCAAAACCAACTTTCTCATTTGTATATGCTTTGTAAACTTCAAGCATTAAAGGGAAGGTGGCATTGTGATCATCCAAAAGAGCACCAATAAAATCCATTCTTCCATAAAGTTTATTTAAACCAACATGCTCCATGTCAAAGGGACCCATATTCACCTCTTGTGTAGATGCCTCATGTATTTCTTCATGTAAGGGTAATGGGGCCCCATAAAGCTTATCAAATACAATCTTTACATCACCAACATAAAAAATTTTGCACACCTCTATTGTCGAAGCATCAAGTGGTTCTCTTTCCTTAACATTATTGTAGAGATCAATGTATTCTACCTCATTTGAGGGACTAATTTCATCCTCAACCTTTGTAGCATCATGTCCATCTAGTACCTTTTTAGTCACTTGTAATTCCTTTCCAATCTATTCTTTCTTCCCTTCCCTTTCTTTTTCCTTTATACTGGTAAAATTGTGTGCATTAGTGTTTGCTTTCCTTCCCTTCTCAAATAGAGGGTCTAATTTTTTTGGATTTTGTATAAAGTCTTGAAAGACCTCCATCAATTCTGCCATGAGTTCTTGCATAGAATTCATTTTTACCAAACCACTAATCAACTACAATTGAGATCAGGTACCCAACAAGTTGGTCGGAGTTTAAACTCTGAATATTTCCGATTCGCCCAACAAGATGGTAGGAAAATTGTGCTCTGATACCACTAAAATATTTCACTCTGATTTGAGATATTTGCTAACTAAAACTACTTTAACTGATTTTTTTATTTTTATAGGTTTTTGGTTTTTTTATGTTTTTTTTATGTTTGCCAGGAAATACAATAAAATATATATATGTAAATGAAAATAAAGGAAATGTTGAAATAAAATACAATATACTATCAAATCAGATTTATCATTGCTTTGTATTTACAAATAACTCATACCTAGAGGCTTGAATATAAAATATTGCAATTTTGAAATTCTTACCCAGCAACCTGGAAACCCTTGTGTTTGGACGCCTTGCACAAAATACTAATTTCTTCACCTCAAATATACTACTGGGTGATAGCTTTGATCTAACCACCCTCAAATGAGAATGATATGATGCTAAAATCAAGGTGTTTTAGCCTTGAAACCCCATGCCCTAGCTAGCAGTTGTACGATTGGTACGACCTGCAATAATAAAACTTCCACATGCTAGGAAAGTATGCCCAAACAGTAACAAAGATGTGAGCTGATATAAACTTCTGATCTGAGCAATTATTTTCTAAAAAATTGAATAAAATCACTTCCAATCTGCACAAATGTGACCTTTGGTTGAAGCCACTTGATGAACAAACCTTGGGTGTTATTTCACACCTGTAGAATGCTTGAATCTAAGATTAAAAAAAATGTTCTCTAAGATCAAATTGTAGCAAGAAACCCTTGTTTCTCTTCTTCTCAACAAAAGCATCAAATTGGCTATGTGTTGAATAATGAATTGTGATTTTTGAGTTCTTTTAGATCTCCTCATGAAAAGAATGACCTCCTTTGGATTTTTCAAACATTTAATATATTAATTTATTTATTTTTTCCAAGTCTTATATCTCATGTGGGTGCCCCCTTTAATGACTTAAATGATTTCTTTATGTTATTAAATAAGCCTTATATTATAAAGTCAATATAGTCATAAATGATATTTACTTTTATAATTTAACTATTATTAAAGTAATCGCTTTAATAATAATTAAAATATCATAACTCCATAAATAATCAACATCAATTAATTCTATCAACACTGCGAGGAAGCCCACTGCTCAAATTGCTCAATTGGATGCCTTACTATAAATAGTAAGGTTGGAACCCAACCTCCAAGGGTCTTACTATAAATATTAAGTGTGTACAAATATAGTCTGAATCACCTAGAGAAGATTGTATCAGAATGACACCAAGAACTGGAGACGAGAACACTGCAAACTAACATATGAAGAACCAAATAACTCTCACACAGTGCCCTCTAAACATCAATATTAGCCTACGAGGACCTGATGATAGGCTAATCTGAAAAACATAGAAGTTAGCTAGAAAGGGGACATTACACTATGAGGATGATTGAAGAGTTTAGATCTAGGGAGGAGGAGTTGATATCCACACATTAGGATCTTAGAGTTGTCTATGAGGAGCTCAAGACCACCTATGAGGAGCTCCAACCCACCTAGGTTCCTTCTGAGAGTGGAGCATAGGATTTCATGTAGTCATAACTCAATAAATTTTAAACATAGCTTGCTACAATATGAGTGGATAGGGATTGGATAGAGAAGGAGTGCATTTCCACTCTCGTTTGTGAGGGTATAGATTTAGGCTAGGTTAAGGGATTACAAATGAGATCTATGAGTTGCTCATGATCCATTGTCTCTTGAAGAGCACCACCACCAGGCCCCAATGAGTCTAGCAGCCATAGGCCTCCCTAGATGTATTATGTTGTATAATGCCACATTTTGTTATTGTGGTGACCATGTATATAAACCTTATGATTTTTATATATATGAGCATGCTTTTATGTTGTTTTAAATTAGATGTTAATGTGATCTATTAAATAATCTATGTAAGATTATTTAATAAATATCTCCATGATCTAATGTATGTGATCTAACCTAAACATGTATGTTTACTTAGATACTACATTTTTATTAAGTGTAATTGTGTTAAACTAAATGCCCTTATGATCTAATTTTGGAAATAAAATGCATGTAATGATCTAATTTAACACAACACACATATAGTTGAATGAACAATATATGTACAAAAGAAATTAATAATTCAAACTAATGAAAAATTACTCAAAATAATTCAAGACACAACAAAAATGTTTGTCAAGAATGAAGCAATGCGAGACAAAATAGAAAACTATCTACTTAGTCTAACAACATGCTTTAATATACATACTATTCAAAAAAATGTTAAGTGTAAAATCTATGCAAATGCATAATGTTTATAGGCTCTTTGAGAGGTGTACCATCAATTTCCATTAATGTATATGCTCCAAACCCATAATTTTCATCAATTATGTAAGGGCCTAACCAGTTTAGACTAAACTTTCCTTTTTCACTTGAAGTGACATTAACATTGCATTGATTTTCATATAACACCAAATCCCCTTTGTTAAATGAGCCAGGAATGACATTATCATTATAATGAATGTTGCATTATTTTGGAATAATCTTGGAGATGCTTGAGAGCATTTATACATTGTTCATCAAGCATTTGAAGTTGTTGTAATCATTTATCTTTGTAGGTATTATCATCAATACAACCCCTAAGAGAAATTCTCAATGAAGGGATTTCTAACTCCAAGGGCATTATTACATCAGTGCTATAAACAGAGTTATAAGGTGTATTTCCTGTATATGTTTGAATACTTGTGAGATAAGCCCACAACACATAAGACAATTGAGTGCATGCCAATCCTTGTTATGTTTACTTACTGTTTTTTCACAAGATTTGTTTGAGCATTTTCTTTGTTGCTTTCACTTGACATTTGGATTGTGGGTAATACAGTGTTGAAAAGGGATGTTGAATATGAAATGTTTCCAATAATTTTCTTACTTCATTGTTCTTAAATTGTTTCCAATTGTCTGAAACTAATGCGGAAGGAAGACCAAATCTAGCAATGATGTTTTCTAAGATGAATGATAGAATGCATCAACAATTATGGAATGAAGAGGAATTGCCTCTACCTACTTTGTAAAGTAATATATTGTAGTAATTATAAACGTATGTCCAGAAGAGGAAGGAGGGTAAATTTTTACAATGAGATCCAAACCCCAAACTCCCAAAATGGTCAAATAGGAACTTGGGCACGAAGTTCAAAAGCAGGAGAGTGAATCAAATTATCATGCTCTTGAAATTTGTGATACCTCTTGACATGATCAACACAATCTTGTTCCATGTTTTTCCAATAATACCCTATGTGAATTAACTTTTCAACTAGCAATCTTCCACCAAAATGCCCCCCATAGGCAACCACATGAGCTTCCTCATGGGCTATAGGAATTTCCAATTATTTTAAGACATCGAAGCAAAAGACCATTGAAAGTTTGTCTATATAAGACATCTTCTAGGATTATATATCTAGTTGCAAGTTTTCAAATATGAGCTCTTGTGTTTTTAGTTGTTGGTTTAGGAAAGGTACCTTCTTTTAAATAATTGAATATCGATTAGTACCATTCACTAGAGACTTTAATATTGGCAACTAATTCTTCTTTCATCTTTTCATCTATTGAGGGTTTTGTGATTGTGTGAACTATAAATTTAAAGTCCATGGAAGGATCTTCAAGAGAAACAAGGGAAGCATCACTTTTCAATGCATCTGCATGTCGATTATCCTTTTGTGGAACATTATCAATGATGTAAGATTCAAAACATTCTAGCAATGTCATCATGAGGTTTTTTTATTGAGATTACTTATCATTTTTTTCTTGATAGGATCCATTGATTTGTTTAATGAGTAATTGAGAATCACCAAATATACAAATGTGTTGAACATCTAAGGATAAGGCCATACATATCCCAATGATTAGGGCCTCATACTCCACAATTTTGTTTGTACATAGGAATTTTAAATGGTAGGATAAGGGAATAGGCTTTCTTGAAGGTGGGATTAATATAACTCTTTCTTTAGAGACAATTCAACACTTATAACCATCAAAATAAAATTCCTACGTCTCAAAATTCTATTGCTAACAAATTCTCGTCAAGGAATGAGTCATGAGTGGGTAATGCTAATGGTGAGGGAGCATCAACTAAACCATCAATAAAAGCTTGTTCTTTGATTCCCTTTTGAGTAAAAAATTTAAGATCAAATTCATTTAACATAACCCACTTAGCTAAACACCCTAACAAACCTATTTTAGAAAAAGGGTGTTTTAAAGGATCAAATCCAAGTGACAACATGCACTTCTACATTTAATAAATAATGTCTCAATTTAGTATCAGCAAACACAAGGTCCAAACATTATTTTTCTATTGTTGTATATCGAGTTTTATAATCAATAAAATTTTAGCTAATTTAATAAACAAGACATTCTTTGTCATTTTCATCTTGTTGAGCTAATAACATGGCTAGAGCATCAGTTGATGCTGATTTGTAAAGGATGAATGGTTTTCCTTGAATAGTGGGTTGCAAAATGGTAGGATTAGCTAAATATTCTTTCAAACATTCAAAATCTTTTTGAAAATATTTAATACATTTAAATTCTAATTCCTTCTTATTTAGTTGGGTAAAAGGAAGATTTTGATCCGTGAATGATGTAACGAAACAACAAACAGATTAAATCTTGTCTTGTAAACTACGTAATTGAGAAATGTTCTTAGGAGGTGGTGTGTTTATTATAGCACTAATTTTCTTCATCTCCACCTTACTACCTCTATGTAACATTATAAACCCAACAATTTTACACCATCCACACCAAAGACGCATTTCTTCGGGTTCAATCTCATGTTGTAAGTTATGAAATATTTTAAAGATCTTACAAAATATTTTGACATGATCGTGACGAGTTATAGATTTAGCGAAAATATCATCAACGTACTCTTCCAAAATTTTGTGTATAAAATCATGAAATATTAGTGTCATAACTCTTTGATACATTGCTCTAGCATTTTCAATCCAAAAGGCATGACAACCCAACAAAATTTCCCCCAAGGTGTAGTAAAATTTGTCTTGTATTGATCTTGGGGATTGATAAATATTTGGTTAAATCCTAAAAAACATCTATGAATAATAATAAAGTGTGTCTCACAATGTGATCTACTATAATATCAATATTAGGAAGGGGAAAATCATCTTTTAAAGATGATTTATTTAGATCACAAAAATTTGTACACATCTTAATACAATTATCAAGTTTTTCCACCGCTACAATGTTGGATATCCAAGGGGAATAATCAATAGGACAAATAAAAATAGCATCTAAGGGATTTTCAATTTTAGCTTTAACCAACATGCTATCTTAAGATTCATCTTGTGTATATTTTGTCTCATGGGTTTAGTATCTTTCTCAAGAATAATGTTGTGTGTTACTATCTTAGCAGCAATACCCATCATATTTGAATAAGTTCAAGCAAAGATCTCAAGAAAATCACATGTAATAACGTTGCATGATCTTCTTGTTCATCATCATCAAGTAAATTTTCTATGTGAATCACCTTCTCTTCATTAGATGTGTCCATTGGTATGTTTATTGTATCTCCCACAAGTAATGTACTTTGATTTGAAAGCTTAGGAATTTGTTGATCTTCATCTTGTTCAATATCACTTTTTTTAGCTTCATCTCCAAAGTATCCCTTAGCATTTAAGGTATATTTGAATCTTCGATTGTGATGGTAAGTTGGTAAATTATCATAGACTCGCAAAATTTCTACTTGAGCTTCATCATTTTGAAAATAATCCATCAACATATCCTCACTTGTGGTATCTATTAAGTGAAGATGCATCAATGTGAGAGTTGTCTTAGGAGAATCTTTCATGATAGTGTCGATATTAAGTGAAGGCTTTTTTAATGCTTTTCTTATCTTTGAAGGACAATATTCAAGACCTCTTGTGTTTCTTGTATGTCAAGCTCTATAGAAACTATAATGTCTTGTTCTTTTACTCCACATCCTTTTCCATTATAGCCAAGTTGTTTCAAGATTTGATATCCTTGTCCATAAAGAGCTTCCATTTACTTCAAGGACGGTAGCTTCTAGTGATCAATCTCATCATAATTGGTTGTGTAATTTTCTTCTTCTTATTTACTATAAGTTGTGGACTTAAATGCTCGTGATGATTTATTTTCATGTTGTGTTGATACTACCTTTGTTTATTTTTCCTTTTGTGATTATTTTGTTGTGATGCTATATTCTCCCATGAATGTAGGTGTCAAATCTAATAAACCCCAATCATAAACCAATAATTTTTTGATTGTTGAAAATTACTTCTCTTTCTCTTCTTGCACCGGTTCCACTTTTGAAGTTGGTATCAATGGTCTCAAAGGACTTTTCATTCCTATTTCTATTTACAATCAATTTTTTGATTGTAAATCCACTTTAATTGTGTACACTTTATTTTTATAAGAATTTCATTAGACGATAAAGAATTTAAGGGAATTTGTATTTGAAGTGTTAGGTTTTATCATTTAATTATTTTGAGTGTCTCAAATCATTTCAATTTAATTTCATATCTTTCATATTATCCTAAGTATTTCATGAGAGTTCTTGAGGCATGACATGGATAGTAGTTTGCAATATAACCCTACCAGCTTTTACAATTAATATTATCACATCAAGTAGATTCTTTCCCACATTGTCAAAACCATGGATAAATAAAGAATCTGGTTGAATTTTAGTCTTGTCCACCCCAATTTTATCCAAAAGGTTTACACTACAAAAATTGATTGTTGAACCATTATCAATGAGAGTACACCTAATGCCAAACTTGTTAATTCTAGCCACTATCATCAAAGCCACATTTTTTTTTTGTATTTCCAATGAAGGTAGCTCTTCTTGGTGAAAAAAAATATCTATATTAATCGAGTTCATGCCTTGAATTAGGGTTGCTATATAATTTGGTTGTGCACTAGGGGACCACAACTTGTTGCAAAGAATTTTGAAGCATGCTATGATAATTAGGTGATGCTTGAATGAGATACCATAAAGAAATCTTAGCAAGAGTGTTGCAAAGTTGCTCCACAATATCATAGTCCTTTCCACTTTGTAAAGGTAAACAAAGAGCACTAGGAAAAATGGGTTGGGGAAGTTGTATTAATGTAGGAATGGTTTGTGGTTGCCTATTATTCATTTTGTTGTATGTATGAGCAATGGTATGATAACTTGATTTTTGTGAAATATTGTTACCAGTGATTTGCATTGCAACATTTAAGATATTTCCTGGAGTTTTTGGTTTGTTTTGAGATGGTCCTATGATAAGAACATGTTTGGTTTGGTTTTGCAGTTGTTGTGAAGGTGCGTACATGATAATTTGAGGTGTGATTGAATTGACTAATATTTATTATGTTTTATTATGACAAGCCTTAGTGGATGAGCTTGGTGAGATGAAATCATCAAGCGCTTCATCTAACATGTGGAAGTCATCACTACTAAAGGGATTGAGGGATAGATGAACTTTTAGAAAGAGATATGACATGCTTAGATGACTATGCTTTCTCTAATATTAATCATTTAATTTGTATTTATTTTGTTAAATATTTTAGGATGGTCTATGGTTTGAATTGTTTTCAAAATTAAAACTAATCTATCTAGATTATGCAATGAAAAAAATGAGTACAAGTGTTTCTAGTTCTAAAGCTATCAAATACTAAAAAGTAACAATTTTTCAACTTTTTCCAAAATGCAAGAAAAAGGATAAATTTCTCTAATATGCAAAAATATTGTTCCATAATTCCAAAACAGATATTTATTAACAGAAATAGAAAGCAAACACAGATACAAAAATCCATGCGAAAACTTGAAAGGAGACCTATACCAAGACAAGTTTTCCCTTCGGCGAATAAGTCCTTGCTCAGGGTTTTGGAAAATAAAAAGTTGAGTGTTTGTGTTACTCTTTATGTTTATTGTGTTTTTTTTCAAAGTGTTACTATAGTGATAGTATTTTCCACAATTCTAATGAAATGCGAATGCAATTTTATAACAATATATGAACAAAATGATAAAACTTTTTGAATACAATTTTGAATGTAATTATGCCCTAAATGATTGAGAAACACTTTTATGCAAACTATTATGTAGAATGTATGTAATTTTTTTGGATTTTTATAAGCTTAAAGGATGCCAATATGCAATTTGTAACCCTAAATGCAATACAAAACCTAAATCTAGGGTTTTAAGGATCTCCGAATTAGAAAAGTATGATGCACAATGTCAAGTTCACCAAAATAAAATATGGGAAAAGGATCCCCAAGGGTTTTTATGATTAGTGTTGTTATCATAGAACCTAAGGATCTTAATTTTTCTTTCCTCTAGGGTGCATTTCATTAGGAAAGAGATCACAAGATGTAAATATTGACTTTTCACCTTAATGGTGAGTCAATCAGACTTGGATCTCAATCCTTAGGATAATATGAAAGATATGAAATTAAATTGAAACGATTTGAGACACTAAAAATAATTAAATGATAAAACCTAACACTTCAAATACAAATTCCCGAAAGTACAAAAATTGAAATGATAGTTTGTAGGCAGATATGAGAAGGGTCTAGACACATGTACCTGTCACTAGAAATTTGTTTGGAGGTGAAGGATTGGTTCACCCAAGGGTGAATGGGTCCTATTAGCCCTTTCCAAAAAATATAAAAACTAAAGTTTTAGCCCTCTGTCTGCACTCTACTCTTGTACCTGCAAATCTTCATTTTTGGATCTAGACCTGTAATAAATCTGTTGTAGACAACACATCTAACTAACAATTATGACATTTTTTTTAAAGTGAATCAACATATAGATCATACTATCAATTACATACAATGCAAACTACACGTACTCATGCTCTAACTATGTCCTTTAGGGTATCATGACTGCATTATGAATACATCAATTATCCAATTTAAACATACATCACAAATTAACTATAACAAGAGTTCATTTACATCCACAACATTAAAATGATTAATTATATATATTTCCACAGATACAACACCATTCAAGAGCATAGAATATGAAATAATGAATACATATAAAACTTTTCATACATGGGGTAGATCATTACATTGTTTACAAGTTTAAACATCAAAGCTTCCCTTATAACACCGGGAAGGATACATCAGATACATGATAAGATACAATTGAAATGATTACATTTCATAACATCAACGCTATCTCAAGTTTGATACAAGATCAAGAATCTTTGCATATGGTACAACATCCATGCTCACAAATGCAAACTAGGAACCCAATGGAGTGCATAACACATTCCACTCAACCATGTGGAACCCTAAGGTCCAGCCCCATGCTAGGAGATAACGATAAGGTCCCACCACCAAAGCAGTCAAGAAAACAGTAGCATGACATAAGAGGGCTAATATGACTCCAACATGCAAATACCACAAAAATTCACATAACAGTGATTGCGCTTCTAGAGGTATGCAAACAACAAAGGGGAACACAAGACAAGGGTATATGCTAGGTTTCCATAGGGAGGAGTGTCATCGCATGGTCATGACATGGGTTACCCTGGCAGTCTCTCACTAGACGTCAACCCCCATCTACGATTACCCTAATAGTCTTTTACTAAGCATCGACCCCATAAGGTGACACATGTGGCTCAACCCATCCTTAGACTAAATGAGCACTAAAGGCATGGGTGAAGCATCCAATTATCTTAATTATAATGAGATTCTACCAAACCCCCTAGTTTATTAATTATGTTATCACTGAGTTAAGAAACTCTCCAATGGGTTATCCTGACACCACTTTGTGCATCAGCCCACATTGAGAGCCACTCCCCCTACTAAGAATTAGAAGACCCCAAACACATCCAAGTGGGTAAATCCATTTGCACAAAATCACAAACCACATGTACATACACATAAAGCGAGGATTGAACCTTCTCACACACAAAATCAACAATAATGATGACTAAGAAGTGCATGGCTAAAATCCTCATGAACACAATTCAAATACATAATCAACTATTTCACAAGGTAATAATTGTGAAACCCAACATGTGGAAAAACACCCCTAGCCTCTGGAAGACTATCATTGACCATTTACATAAAAGACTTCCCCCCATAGAACAATAACCAAAAACAACTCAATGTCAAAACCAAACACAATAATCCAAAATAAAATCCACCCGATAGTGCGTCCAATGGAGACATTATTTGCACATTTTCTAACTCATTACCTGATCTCTAACTTACTTAAATTTCACTTACTTAATGTAAATCAACTCGCTATAAAACATTAACCGTGACATCAACAATAATAATGACTCATTGATTACGTAAATGTAAGGGAACCATTATTTTAAAACATCATCATATTTATTTATTCTAATAATTCCTTTCGTTATGAAAATTTAATTAATTCAATTTATTTCCATTCTACTAAATTTCCAATTCTATTAACATATTCAAATATACATATACACATCTAATTTTATATATATATATATTCTCATAATCGACAAATATATTTATATGTATACATATATATAAAGATATATACAATTAAGCAGGTTTTATTATTATAAAATTAGTTCAATGAACACCCAATTACAAATAACAAGCAATAACATACACATTTAATATACACCTTATATATATTATATAATATAAAAAAAAACCAATTTAAATCTGTATACGTCGAGTTACAAGGCATGATGCATATTCAACAATCTCCAGTTTATCGAATAATTAATATCAATGTATTCATCGTACTCCATATGGCTAATTGGTAATCTCTAAGACAATCGAATGCCTTGGTGTTATTACAAATGTTCTTTATATTTAATCGAATTTCATTCATAAGAAACAACCATCGAATAAATGGAAACATCAAATCGGATAAAAAATGCAGTGAATACAACCAATATACATACAATTCGAACATCAGCATTATCTAAATACAGCAAGCATCAATCAAATATGAGCATCGAACTCTAATGCATCACACAAGGATTCGAATTCAAATAAAATCCAATATATTAGGCATCAATCTCCAAATTGAATTAAATCCATTGGGATGAATTCCAAGTACATGCAGGAATAAATCGACACAACAGAGCATTCACCTAGCATGGCAACGATGACAAGAAGTTGGGAGAAACGATTTAACATGAAGTCACATTACGCTGCAAGCATACAAGCTTAATGCATTGTCACCACTAAGATAAAAGAAATCAAAGTTTCCCAAATTGGAAGAATGGCACAGCAAATAGCTAAGGGACGGTTCGTCAACCTCACATTATATACTTGCTCGACCCTAACATGGTAGAAGTGATAATGGTGTCGCTATGGTGAAGAGGCTGCACTGGGGTAAACTAGGCTTAAGCACTTCCAAACACATGCAAATGGCTGGTGTAAAGACAAACTTCTACAATAAAAAAAATTCCACAACAAGAATAGCCAATACATATTGGATATGCAGTGGGTTGCACTAAGCTACAAAAGCTAACGATTTTAGGGAATATAAAGGTTGTGAATTATGCACAAATGAATTCAACTCCTCCGAGAATACAATGGATGCAGAATATACGTATAAGCATAAATCAATCTATTCACAAGTCATATAACAAATTCCATTAAATAGAGCATCAAATCTTTTAGATTCGAATAGCATTTTTCCATAAAAAACATCAGTATGATAGGAAATCTAAAGAGGTAACAAACTTTGAACCCAAAATTAGATTTGAAAGAAAAATAGAAACGAACTTAAAACAGGTTAACCTTCAGTTTAATATTAACGCCATTACACAAATATAGTGCACTCCAAAACAACATTAAAAGGGTTTGCAAATCTTAGAGATGATTCAAACAAGCATGCATTGACGAATGGTACAAACAAAAGCAGAATATCGAAGGTCGGAGATAAGTAACACAGTTTAGTTTGCCACAACAACAATTAAATAAACAATATTGCAGAATACGCACAAAGGTCCAGATGCTATCCTCTATTGTTCCCATTTCCTAGATTTATATATAGCAAGGTAGAATAAATTAAATCGATTAAACAAGACAATTCATAACATTAATTTCTTCACAAATTGTCATTACAATTTATTTAAATTTAATAATTAGTTAAACAATCAACAATTAACTAAGTATCATCACCGATCAAACAAAATTAATCAAACATCATGAAAGGGTGAATCATGGAGGGGAACTACATTCTCCCCCCTAAGATCCGACTTACTCCAGGAAGTCGCAAGGTAGAATAAAACATACATTTAAATATAAGCAACACCAAATTATCAAGCAAACCAAATGTCAAACAAATATTTAAACCTTAATCAAGGTCGAGAAGCAGGACCAACTGCCCACCAACATCAGACGACACAAACAAGGTGACAGACTGGATACTCATCAGTTTCGAGGATGATGGCTAGGGTAGGGGTTCTTATGTTATCTCCAAACAACTATATCATTGGGTTTGAGGCATGCTCAAACCTGCTAATTCAGGCGGAGTCGATGCCTGGTACCTACAACCTGCAACAAACAAAATGGTCGAACATATATTTAATCAAACAGTGAAACACACTGTGAAAGTAAATCACAATGTAGCAGGGTACTCACGAATGAGTAATGTGACACTGTCCCTTTCACCAAGACACATTCAAAGACAACACTCAGTAATCAAATCAACACGTAAACCATCCACTACTTATGAATCATCAAAGCAGATTCATTACTTCAAAATGCTACACTTCCACAAAATGCAGCAAATTATACATGCAAAACACTCATTTTTCATTAAATATCCATAATTTTTAGACAAAACATTCCACTCTCACTACAACAAATCCCTGTGATTAGCTCCATTTTTTGCTCCATTTTTTTGGAAAAGTCGACACTACTTTTTGGAATGACGCTATTTTGGCATTTTTTGTGCTAAGCAAGACAAGCAAGTGCTAATTCAGGAGCAAATTAGTGCCAAAATTAGCATAGAGATTAGTGCCAAAATTAATGCCCAGTGTAGCACCCATATTAATGCCAAAATTAATGTCAAGATTAGCGTCGAAATGAACGCCTATGGTAATGCCCAGATTAACGCCCAAATTAGCAACCAGATTAACATCCATGTTAGCGCGCACCTACTTTAGAGCTTGTTTTAGCGCCTAATTTAGCACCTTCTTTAGCACTTGATTTAGTGCTTAATTTTTCTGACCTACCAGGTGTTAAGGGTTTTAGAACAAAAAATCCTTCCCCAATATTGACTAGCCTTCAATTGCTTGCCTACATTTCACTTGCATCAAAAGATCTACTACCTTTGATTTTTCATTGTATTTAACATGAAATCCAACAATTTTTGTGACAAGATCCATATTGTCAGCAGCATTCCCTTTGTATATACCCATTTATTCCTCCAGATAATCATAAACAAAGCAAATTTCACCTTTATCGCAGTACTTTTTGTAGATTAAGGGTTGAGGGTTGAGGTATTAAGGGTTGAGGGTTGAAAATTGAGGGTCAAGGGCGATTTAATGTATAGGGTAGAGGGTAGAGGGTAGAGGGTGTAAGGGTTTAGGGTTTAAGGGTTGAGGGTTGAGAGTTTAAGGTTGAGGGTAGAGGGTTGAGGGTATATGGTTCAAGGATTAGGGTTGAGGATCCAATGTATAAGGTAGAGGGTATAGGGGTTGATGGATTAGGGTTTAAGGGTACTTGAGGGTTGAGGGTAGAGGGTAGAGGGTAGAGGGTACTTGAGGGTTTAAGGATTGGGGTATTAAGGGTTGAGGGTTGAGGGATTAGGGTAGAGAGTGTGGTTTAAGGGTTGAGGGATTAAGGTCGACTAGGGTAGAGGGTATAAGAGGGACGTAGAAGGTTTAATGGTTTAGGGTTGATGGTATGGGGTTGAGGGATTAGGGTAGAAAGGGAGGGATGGATTAAGGGTTGAGGGTTGAGAATTGAGGGTTGAGAGTGGTTTAATGCATAGGGTAGAGGGTAGAGTTGGTAGAAGGTTTAAGGGTTGAGGGTAGAGGTTTGAGGGTATATGGTTCAAGTATTAGGGTTGAGGGTCCAATGTATAGGGTAGAGGGTATAGGGGTTGAGGGATTATGGTTTAAGGGTACTTGAGGGTTGAGGGTAGAGGGTAGAGGGTTGACAGTTTAAGGGTTGAGGGATTAAGGATTGAGGATTGAGGGATTAGGGTATAGAGTAATTTACTCGAGTTTAAGTTGGGTTTAAGGGTTGAGGGATTAGGGTCGAGGGTATAAGAGGGTATTGGCCGATTGAGGGTAGAGGGACATAGAGGGATTAAAAATTTAGGGTTTAGGGTATTGGGTTGAGGGTTGACGGTATAGGGTTGAGGAATTAGGGTTGAGGGTTGACGGTATAGGGTTGAGGGATTAGGGTTGAGGGTAGAGGGTAGAAGGTTTAAGGCCGATTTAGGGTTTAAGGGTTTAAGGTTGAGGGACATTAAGGGTTGAGGGTAGAGGTTTTACGGTATATCTAGGACATTTGAGGGTATATGGTTGAAGGTCGATTAGGGTTGAGGTTCCAATGTAGAGCATAGAGGGTATAGGGGTTGAGGGTTTAGTGTTTAGTGTTTAAGGGTTGAGGGTTGAGGGATTAAGGGTTGAGGATTGAGAATTGAGGGTTGAGGGTTTAATGTATAGGGTAGATCATAGGGTAGAGGGTTTAAGGGTTGAGTCTTGAGGGTTTAAGGTTGAGGGTAGAGGGTTGAGGGTATAATATGGTTGGAGGGTTATGGTTGAGAGTCCAATGCATAGGGTAGAGGGTATAGGGGTTGAGGGATTATGGTTTAACTAGGGTTGAGGGTTGACAAATTAGGATAGAAAGTTTAGTAACTGGGTTTAAGGGTTTAAATAGGGTTGAGGGATTAGGGTCGAGGGTAGAGGGTATATGGTTTAGGGTTTAGGGTCCAATGTATATATAGGGTAGAGGGTAGAGGGTAGAGGGTGTAAGGGTTTAGGGTTTAAGGTTGAGGGTAGAGGGTTGAGAGTATATGGTTCAAGGATTAGGGTTGAGGGTTGAGGATCCAATGTATAGTGTAGAAGGTATGGAGGTTGAGGGATTAGGATTTAAGGGTACTTGCAAAGGTTTGAGGGTAGAGGGTAGAGGGTAGAGTGTTGAGGGATTAGGGTAGAGAGCAATTTACTTGGGTTTAAGGGTTTAAGGGTTGAGGGATTAGGGTTGAGGGTATAAGAGGATTTTGGGTTGAGGGTAAAGGGACGTAGAGGGTTTAACGGTTTAGGTTTTGGGGTATTGGTTTGAGATTATAGGGTTGAGGGTAAAGGGTAGAAGGTTTAAGGCTAGTTTAAGGTTTAAGGGTTTAGGGTTGAGGGACTTTAAGGGTTGAGGATAGAGGGTTTAATTAGGGTATAGATAGGATGTTTGAGGGTATAATATGGTTGAAGGTTGATTAGGGTTGAGGCTCCAATGTAGAGGGTAGAGGGTATAGGGTTTGAGGGTTGAGAGATTAAGGGTTGAGGATTGAGAATTGAGGGTTGAGGGTTGAGGGTTTAAGGGTTGAGGCTTGAGGGTTTAAGCAAGTTGAGAGTAGAGGGTTTAGGGTATATAGTTGAGGGATTAGGGTCGAAGGTCCAATATTGTATAGGGTAGAGGGTATAGGGGTTGAGGGTATGTATATGGTACATTGAGGGATTAGGGTTGAGTGTCCAATGTATAGGGTAGAGGGTATAGGGGTTGATGGATTAGGGTTTAACTAGGGTAGAGGGTAGAGGGCTAACTAAGGGTTAAGGGATTAGGGTAGAGAGTTTAGTAATTGGGTTTAAGGGTTTAACTAGGGTTGAGGGATTATGGTCGAGGGTAGAGGGTATATGGTTCATGGATTAGGGTTTAGGGTCCAATGTATATATAGGGTAGATGGTAGAGGGTAGAGGGTGTAAGGGTACTTTAGCATTTAAGGGTTGAGGGTTGAGGGTTGAGGGTAGAGGGTATAGAGGTTGAAGGATTAGGGTTTAAGGGTACTTGTACAGGGTTGAGGGTACAGGGTAGAGGTTTGAGGGTTTAAGGGTTGAGGGATTCGGGTAGAGAGTAATTTACTTTGGGTTTAAGGGTTTAAGGGTTGAGGGATTAGGGTTGAGGATATAAGAGGTTATTGGGTTGAGGGAATAAGTTTTCAAGGGTATAAGAGGACCGTAGAAGGTTTAAGGTCGATTTATGGTTTAAGGGTTAAGGGTTGAGGGACGTTAAGGATTGAGGTTATAGGGGGTTTAGGGTATAGCTAGGATGTTTGAGGGTATAATGTAGTTGAAGGTTGATTAGGGATGAGGTTCCAATGTAGAGGGTAGAGGGTATAGGGGTTGAGGGTTTAGGGTTTAAGGGTTGAGGGTTGAGAGATTAAGGGTTGAGGGTTGAGAATCGAGCGTTGAGGGTTTAATGTATAGGGTAGATCATAGGGTACAGGATACAGGGTTTAAGGCTTGAGGCTTGAGGGTTTAAGGTTGAGGGTTGAGGGTTGAGGATATATGGTCGAGGGATTAGGGTTGAGGGTCCAATATTTTATAGGGTAGAGGGTATAAGGGTTGAGGGTACGTATATGGTTGAGGGTTCAATGTATAGGGTAGAGGGTATAGGGGTTATGAGGGTAGAGGGTTGAGGGTTAATTAAGGGTTTAATGTATTTTTCTCTAATTTTTTGAAAAAGTTGGCACTTTTATTGAGATGGTGCTATATATTTTTATCACTATCAACAATAAAAATAATATTTTGTAGTTAATTAGTGTTGAAACCATTTTAAAAATTTATTGTCACTCCTAACAAGAAATATTAAGCCTTAGTATTCAAACCACTCAAATAATTTAAACCATTTAAGTCTTGAATACATACAATATATATAGATCTCAATAAGGCCATGAAGGTATACATAATTTCTTGAAAATTTCATATAGTGTTGTAACACAAATTTTGGTACCCACTTAGGGTCTCTAACACTTCTAGAGTTTTTTAGCTAAAAGGATAGAGAGGGATACCAAAATTTATATGTTACATTCAAAGGATTGGGGGTTGTGATGTGTGATGTGTGTGAAATTTGATTATATAAATGCACCAAACTGAAAAGGAAATTATTTAATGAATGCAAACTATTGAAAGGTAAAGTGCTAGAAAACACATAATGATATGCAAACATATACAAAATGACCTAAAAATGTGAGCTAAACTAAACAAAAAGCTATGATACATAATGTGTGCACTTGGAATCTGAAGAGGGATGAGAGGGAGGTATGGAGTGCTGATGAAAAAGTTGTAGAAGTTGACTGGGACACTTATGCCAAGTTGGGCGACCTAGTCCAGTTTCTAAGAAAATCTCTCAGAACAGGTTTTGGGAAAAAGGGTATCCAGATCTGCAAAAACCTCTGAAAATTAGATTTAGTGGGACTAGGTCACCATTGTTGGTGACTTAGTCCTGTTTCAAATTCTTGAAGATCAAAGAGTGGAAATGGAAGCCCTTGGTCTACACTTTCTGTTCCTCCAGGTATCTAGATCCAAAAGTGAAGAATCTGGTCTACAAATGTTCTCCAAGCTTCAACTAGGGTTTCTGCAACCTTGGAGAGCTTTGAAAAATTGTTGAGTGATTTTC
This sequence comes from Sequoiadendron giganteum, assembly GCA_007115665.2. Taxonomy (NCBI): domain Eukaryota; kingdom Viridiplantae; phylum Streptophyta; class Pinopsida; order Cupressales; family Cupressaceae; genus Sequoiadendron; species Sequoiadendron giganteum. The sequence goes on from CM021105.1 coordinate 63,739,582, forward strand.
CACCTTGGTTCTTTGTCAAATCTACATACAAGACCTACAAATCACAATAAGAGGGAAAAATTGTTGATTGTTAGGGCATGGGGGTTTGCCTTGGTCAAACCCCTTTTTGATAACTAAACCAAAATAATGAAATATTATAATGAAGCATGAAACAAATGGAGATAGTACCTTGCCATGAAAATTGATCTTGAGTTGTTGCAACAATCAGCCCTTGAATACTTCATAAAATATGTCTTGTTGACTTAGGATGCTCAACCCTAGCTTGCTTGAGAAGAAGGAGAGATGAGTAATTGAGAAGAATAAGGTGTAGAAGATATGAAATGAATTAGGGTGAAAAAAATGAGAAAAACCCTTATTTATGCAAGTTGTGCCATAAATTCCCAAAAATAACACCATACAAGCTGACCTTAGGGTTTAGGAGACAAAATCCCGAAAGAAATTTAAGTTTATGCCACATGGGACTAGGTCACCCAAGAAATTTATTTTTTAAGCCACATGGGACTAGGTCGCCCAAGGTGGAAAACTAGTCCACTTGGGAATTTTTGATTGAATGTCATGAATTAACATGTGGTTAATGATGTTTGTCGGGATTGTCTTCTGAAACACACTAAAGTAAGGCTTGTAAGTGCATTAAGGGGTCATTATAGCATAAGAAAGGGTTGATTTAGTGATGACAAGCCTAGGAAAGTGTGAAAATGTATTACAAAACCTTACAACACTTTGGCACAAGGCTTAGAAAGAGGTAAAAAGAGGCTGAAAAAAGGTCCAAAATCCATAGGCAAGGGTCCAAATGAGTGAAAAGTGTCAAGGCTATACTTTTTGGTGACACATTTAGCCCCCACTTTAGTGAGAGGATGAAATTTCTTCAAACTCACACTAAAGTAGCCCAATAGATATGGTGAAGAATGACAAAGAAGAAGGAGGTGGTCAACCCCCAGGATTCAAGATTCTAAGTCAAGTCAATATCAGTGCAAGGAGACACATTCAAGGGTGAATGATTTGCAGTAAAATAAGATGCACGATCATGCAATGAAAAGAACTAGAAGGAAGACAAGGATGAAAGGTTGGATCAAGCTTCAATCATTTGTCCGGCTAGTTGTGGATCAAATCTACGTTGTTTGTCCAAAAAAGATGCATACTCACTCTGGGGTGATGAAACTTTTGGTTGTCTGCCAGGTGAGAAGGCCCAAAAAGGTGAAAAACATAGGTGGGTATAGGTAAACTCATGTCGCTAGTTGGGTTTCCCACTCAAACCATACCAATGTTATACCTCTTGATAAATTTGATAAGGCACCACAAAAGAAAATGTTTTTTTTGAAATGATGGTGTAAGGAATGTTCAAAGGGATTTTTCTTACTTCATGTGAGGTCTCATCTTAAGGAGCATCATGTGTAATGTTTCCAAGAGAGGAAAAATGTAAATGGTCTCATATTGTTTTTAAGAGAGGACAAGTGCAATGCCTCATCATGGGAACATTATACCTAATGTTTCCAAGAGAGGGAATCACAAGAAAAGAAAAATTGCACAATGAAATCTGAGTGTCAATGTAAGCCCCCACTTTAAAGAAATTGTGAAAAACCGTACTGTGAGCAATTTCTTTAAAGTAGAAGAAGAGGAAGAAGACATGTGAGCTTGTTCGGAAAGCCCTATGTTTTCAAAAGTTGCATCATGAAGTGGGGCAGTATGTCACATGTGATTCAACTTAAGACATGTTGTCCACAACCCAAGAGGTTAATGATTAGTCAAAATAGACAATGAAAAGTGACATACGAGGATAAGGCTACTAACCCCTTGCCCCCACTTAGTGCAAGAAAAGAGTGAGCTGAAAGGGTTGATGAAATGCAAGGTAGAGTGAAAGTCAGTATCAATTAGAGGAATTTGGTTCCCCCATGGAAGGCAGAGCACCAAGCTCCTTAAGATGTTGGATTTTACAACTCAAGGCCTTACATGCATTGGTGGAATGACTGTGAACTCGATGGTAGGCACAAAAGGAATGTTTGTTGGAACATTTCTTTCGAGTTCACGGAGGAAGGGAGATCAAGCGATCTTGGAGGAGTCTCAACAAGATACCTTCTTGATCGAAGGTAGAATGTGTTCCTTTATTGTATAACAAATATGTGTCTTGCTTAGTAAAATATGTCATACTTACGCAAGGCGCTATAGATTGTGACATTTTCTACACTCCTGTAGAGGAGTGTGTAAAATCTAAATCATTAGTGTGTTGTGAGATTACATTGATGTTAAGCGAAGAGTTCTTTGTGTGTTGTGTGTTGAGTAAAGGAGAACACCCAATACTTGTTGGTTTAGAAGGGTGATCTGGTATAGTGTTGGTGTGAGGTGAAGGCTTGGTGATTTCAATCAAAGGACAATAAACAAGACCATGATGCATTGTTTGTGTGTTAGACTATGGTTCCCTTTTCAAAGTTTTTGTTTATGATCTTGTGGTTGTCCATTAAGGGAGGTGTCAAATCTAACGAGCCCCAATCATCCTCTAAGGGTTTTTTTGTACAGGTTCTACTTGGGTGGTTGATGTTAAGGTGTTGAGATGATTTGGTTCATGTTTCTGAATGTTCAAGCAACTGTTAGGTTTAGGGTCAGCTTCAAGTGTGTACACTTTGTTGTTGTAGATGTACTTCATCTTGTGATGAAGAGTGGAAGGCACGCCATTCATAGCATGAATCCATGGTGTGCCTAAGAGAAGATTGTATGAAAGTTCATGAGGCTTAACATGAATTTTTGTTTCCAATGTGGCCATTCCAACAGTAAGAGGTAAAGTGACCACACCAAGCAGTTACTTTGTGACATTGTCAAATCCTCTGATAGATAGAGAATCAGGTTTGATGATTGATCGATCTATGCCAAGCTTATCCAGAAGGCTCACACTACACACATTAAGGGCAGAGCCAATATCTACAAGAGTTATCTTGATCCCTTTTGTGTAGTATTGAGAGATTATTACGAAATATTCTTTTTTTTTTTTGCACATCCAAAGGAGGGAGCTCACTTTGGTGGAAAACGATATCAGCATTAATTTCATGAATAATAGTTGTTATTTCATTTGGTTGCGTATTAGAAGGGATAGGAACTTGTTGTAGGGCATTATGCATCATGTTGTGATACTGAGGGGAGACTTGAATAAGATCCCATAATGAGATTTTATCAGGGGTATTCCTTAGTTAGTCAGCAAGGTCATACTCCCTAAGGATTGAATTTAATCGAGGGGCAGCAAGTAATATGGGATTGGGTAAAGGAGGGGGTGTGGAGGTTGGTTGTTGCTATTGTGGATTGTTTCTTGTGTAATTTGTGTGAGCAGTGGTATGATGACTCGGTTGTTGTGATACATTATGCGTAGGTGGGTAGAGGATAAGTTCGGGTTTAGTTGGAGTTTGAGATTTGGTTGAAGGGGGATAAAGAATAAGTTGAGGTTGAATAATATTAACATACTTGAGCAAGGGCGAAGCTAAGGGTGAATCTTCATTTGCTTCTAAGGATGTAATATTATTATTGTCATTATTAGCTTTAATGTGTATCATGATATCCTCCCTAGGAGGAATGGTTTTAGGAGAACAACAAACCAACTGCTCTTGATGATCAAAGGTTGGTTCTTCTAAAAGGACTTCATCACAAATAGGGGAATGATCAATGATTGAATTTTCATGCATAGGAAGGGTTGTTTTAGGTGAAGGGGGACAATTAAGAGTCTCATGACCTTCACTAATTGTGTTTTCTAACAACAAAGTATTATCTTCGCAACTAAGAGAAATACTAGGAGAAAAACAAATGTTAGTGTCATGATTCACATTGTTTGTGTTGTCTTGTTCATTAAGAGAGGTAATAGGAGAGAAAAAAATTGGATTCTCATAACTCTCATTGATTGGTTCCTCTACCAAAATATCTTCATCACCAAGAGGAGAGATATTAGGAGAAAAACAAATATGATCGTTAGGAATGTCCAAGGTTGTATCTTCGTTCACTACAACACTCTCATAGGGAAGGCATAGGAAAGTTTTCTTAGCATGTCTATATTTCTAAGCTATTAACATTATTTGAATAAAAATGAAAAGTAAATGTAACCATTTCATGCAATGTTTCAACAATATAGACAATGTATATACAAAGATACAAAGCATTTTTACCCAATGTATGCTAAGCTTTAAGAATGTATATAATGTACATGCTAGAATGAAAATCACTTTTAACAAACTAATGCAAATTTTTAGAAATATAAACATTGTATATGCAAAAGTGAAAAGTAATTTTATGAATGTGATGCAAGATTGTAGAAATGTAAACATTTTTAGATCTGATGATGAAATGATTGAAAGAATAACCACCCTAAAATGATGATTTTGAGCTAGAAGCATAAAACCAATGTTCTCAAAACTTTCCAAACTTATATTATATGATACTAGGTGCCTAAGAAGGCACATAAATGAGGTTTTTGGTGCTGTAAAAGACAGTGAAAAATATGGAAAGGAACTAGGTCGCCCAAAATGGCGAATTAGTCCTAGTTAGGATTTTTTTCAAAATTTCCATAAATTTGCAATTGGTTTGGATGGGTTGTATGTTGGATGATCATAAGAGGAAAGGTAGGTGCAGATTTTGTATGATAGACAATAATTTGAGATGCAAGAATGCAAAGTATACACTTTCATGCATGCAAAAATGTGAAACCCTAGAATGCAAATGAACAATGCAAATTGTAATGCAATGCAAACTAAATCTAGGGCAAGTATGGACTCAAAAATAGAAAGGAAGGTATGCAAACGTCGGGTTCACCAAAATGTAACACAAATTTTGGTACCCACTTAGGGTCTCTAACACTTCTAGGGTTTTTCACCTAAAAGGATAGAGAGGGATACCAAAATGTATATGTTACATTCAAAGGATTAGGGGTTTTGATGTGTGATGTGTGTGAAATGTGATGACCTAAATACAAAAAATTGAAAAGGAAATTATTTAATGAATGCAAACTATTGAAATGCAAAGTGCTCAAAAACACATAATGATATGCAAACATATACAAAATGACCTAAAAATGTGAGCTAAACTAAACAAAAAGTTATGATATATAATGTGTGCACTTGGAAAAAAAAGAGGGATGAGATGGAGGTATGGAGTTCTGATGAAAATGTTGTAGAAGCTGACTGGGACACTTATGCCAAGTTGGGCGACCTAGTCCAGTTTCTAAGAAAATCTCTCGGAATAGGTTTCGAGAAAAAAGGTATCCAGATCTGCAAAAACCTTTGAAAAGAAGATTTAGTGGGATTAGGTCACCATTGTTGGTGACTTAGTCCTCTTTTGAATTCCTGAAGATCAAAGAGTGGAAATAGAAGCCCTCAGTTTGCACTTTCTGCTCCTCCAAGTATCTGGATTTGAAAGTGAAGAATCTAGTCTACAAATGTTCTCCAAGCTTCAAATAGGGTTTCTGCAACCTTGGAGAGCTTTGACAAATTGTTGAGTAATTTTCAACCTTGGTTCTTTGCCAAATCTGTATACAAGACTTGCAAATCACACTAAGGGGGAAAACTTGTTGATTGTTAGGGCATGGGGGTTTGCCTTGGTCAAACCCCTTTTTGGTAACTCAACCAAAATGATGAAATAATGTAATGAAGCATGAAACAAATGGAGTTAGTACCTTTCCATAAAGATTGATCTTGAGTTGTTGCAACAATCATCCCTTGAATGCTTCAGAAAATGTCTTGTTGACTTAGGATGCTCAACCCTAGCTTGCTTGAGAAGGAGAGATGAATGATTGAGAAGAATAAGGTGTAGAAGATATGAAATGAATTAGGGTGTAAAAGATGAGAAAAACCCTTATTTATACAATTTGTGCCCTAATTTCTCAAAAATAACACCATACAAGCCGACCTTAGGGTTTAGGAGACAAAATCCTGAAAGAAATTTAAGTTTATTTTAATTTTTAAGCCACATGGGACTAGGTCGCCCAAGGTGGTGACCTAGTCCACTTGGGCATTTTTGATTGAATGTCAGGAATTAACATGTGGTTAATGATGTTTTTCGGGATTGTCTTCTAAAACACACTAAAGTAAGGCTTGTAAGTGCATTAAGGGGTCATTATAGCATAAGAAAGGGTTGATTTAGTGATGACAAGCCTAGGAAAGTGTGAAAATGTATTACAAGACTTTGGCACAAGGCTTAGAAAGTGGTAAAAAGAGGTTGAAAAGTTCTAAAATCCATAGGCAAGGCTCCAAATGAGTGAAAAGTGTCAAGGCTATACTTTTTGGCGACACAAGTGTTATAAGATCTACAATGTCATATATGCATTTGATGAATGTCTAAATAAATTCATACAGGAATACAATTGTGCACATTGGTAAAATATAAATACATACATATAAATCCATATAGGTATATACAATGATATACCTCTACATTTCATGGAAATTGAGATCATAGTTTGGCGGCATTGCTAATCATAGTTTCGTGGCACTGGAAATTATGTCATATCGCCTGGAGAACTGGGCACATTATGGTTGTAACCTCAGTTGGCATCGGACGAAGGTGAGCTAATGCATCATGGGACAGATGGACGATGGACAGTCAATCCGACTGGGCACGATGGTTAATGTACAACATAATAAACTCTCCACAACTGACTCTTTATTAATACAGGTTGGCTGAATTTCTTTTCACCCATCTTCATCTAAGTTTGTCTTCAGCTTGCTCTGTAAAATATCTATAGTGGAAGATTCTAAATTAGTTGTGGAGGTTTCCGTGGATGATGTGGTTAGTGTTGGACTTGACACTCCAATTCAACTAGATTGCAAGGTGCAACAAATGGCCTTCAAGCACATTATCGATCAGCAGTTGAAGCGGATTATGTTGAGGACCAATCCTTATGTGGTCGTGGAAGTAAAAATGGTGTTGGGGAAAGATTTTATATAGAACCGGGAGTCCTTCAGGGTTAATACCCACATTGCCTCCCATTTTCTTGCATCTCTCCTAGACGTGAGAATGCCAAAGGTGGAGGCAAAGGCCATCATTTGCAAATTTTTCAAGAACGAGATTCTGGGTGGTTTGGACGAGGTGCTCAAATTGGCATTACTGGGGTGGGGTGCATCGCGGGCTCATAATTTGCCTTTGGTGAATGAGATGGGAGGAGTCATCCACATCTATCCTTTTCTGTTGGAGATTAAGGGTTTGGCATTGTTTCATCACCGCCAGATTGTGGCCTATGGGGAGAGCTTCCTGAAGAAGTTTCTTGGGCTGGTGATGGTGGAATTTGATCAATTCGCAAATCTGAATGGCTTTTTATAGTTTTTTTTTGTGGGTCGGGTATGGTGGCATGCGTGGTGGTCTGTCAAGTGATTTGTAAGTATATATCTGTAAAAAAGTTGAATGCTTCGAGATCTTTTTTGGGGTTCTATTTTTGGTTGGTCGCGCTTGTGGTGGGAGTCGACTATTAGTCTTGGTGGCCAGATTTTGCAATTTTGTGATTAGAGTTTGGGTTGCACTCTAATATGTTCTTCCCTACTTTCTAGATGTATTGTAATTTTTTTTATAGCTAATACAATACTCTTACGAATCAAAAAAAATGATCAATGACTCTTTCTTTGTTAACAATATGGAGAATTTATATCATAATTGGTAGCTCTCAATAAATTTTTTAGCTTCACCTATTAATGCAATTAAACCATATATACAATAGTATAGAAATCTTGAATAAAATGAAATAAGTAATGATATACCTACTTTTTAGAATAAAATGGAATTTCTCTTTTGAAATATAATTTATTTTAGTGGAACATGATTTGTCTCTTTTAAATTATTATTTTTATAAAATTCCCTTTCATTTAAGAAGAGTTACTTTTACAAAAGGATCGGATATAGATTGGAGTTATCCTTATATTTTTTAATATCTTAATTTAGAAATTATATGAAGATATTTCCATCTACAACTTGGAATTTTTCAATATATTATATAAAAAAGTGGATAGTATCAATCAAACAAATCTTTGAAAAACTATTAAACAGGTTTTTTTTTAGTTATATAAAAAAGTGGCTAGGTTCACAAAGTGGAGTTGCCTCCTCTTATGGAAAGAATGAAGAAAAAAATCAAACTAAAAATAAATATCATTTATTTACACTAAGTGTTGTTAGATAAAATAAAAATTACATAGTGTTATTTATATTACTAGCTCATACCAATGTGAGAGCCTTAGGAGATAAAATTTCCATAGCAATTCCCATATCCTAGAAGAGTATGTGTTGATGTTGTTGGAGCTAAAAAATCCACATTGGTTATCCTACACACCTCCATTTTCACTTATCCTCCCATATCCACCATATGATCCTTTTCCATTTTATAATAATTGACACTAATATAAAGTACCAAAATAAGGCCCTTGATCATTACAATAAAGTGAAGTCTCTACTTGAAATGTTCTCCTAGCAACTCATGGCATGTCACCAAGACAATTCCTTATCGGAGAGAGTCTCACCATAGTCTCTTTGACACAAGTAGAAAGGGCTCATAAGAAATGTAGATGAGACTCTTGAATTTCTAGGAGATGTATTCAAATGTCTTCCCACCATCCTAAAGAGCAACATGTCTAAGAGACTTGGGCATGTCGAGGAGAGAATCTAACATGTCTCACCAACAAATCATACGAGTTTCATCATTCAGGAAATAGAAAAGTATATCTCGGACACCGAGAGGTTATCATAAAATAAATAATAAATCACTGGCAGAACAAGCATTGATGAAACAAGAATGTCGAAGAGACATCGGCATGTTAAGGAGAGAAGCAAATAATTATCTTCGACACTCAAGGAGAAAATTATCAGCAAGACACAGAAATATCGAATAGACATTGGATGAGGTCTCATCAACATCCTAAAAACGATATGTCGAGGAGACACAAAGATATCGAGAAGACATTATCAAAAGTCTCCTCGGCATTCTGGCACAAAATATCGATGAGACTAAGGGACGTTAGAGAGAGGTGCCTTGGGTCTCCTTGACATAACAAAATCACATAGAAATCTTCAGCAACTATTACCGTTGAGGATCGAAATAAAGACATGTTGAGGAGACATAAGCTTGTCGATAAGAGAAATCCACCAGTCTCATCGACAAAAAAGAAAATCATCAGGGAGAAAACTAAGAAGTAAATATTGAAGATACATTGTGATATCGATGGGAGAAGCCTGAATGTCTCTTAGACATTTCTCAAAATATGGCCAAGGATATCAAAGAGAGATCTATAGACGTTGTGATTAGAGTCTCATCAACAAAATATGAAATAATTGTCATTGGATTGATTTGGTGGAATTAAGTTATCAAAGAGACAACTGCCATTAATACACAAGTTGATAGGAAGGGTGGTGTGAGTTCCATTTATGAACCAAAGCTGGTTTAAGCATGCTAAAATTCAATAAAAGAAACCTCTGAGAAATAAAAATTCACTGCACATTGTGACTAAGCATCCAAAGGATGGAGTTGGACGAAAGTAAGCAACTCAAAAAATTTGCATTCACTCAAGTAAGTGCACCATGGCTCAGTTGAACATAAATTTTTGAATATAGCTTGAAGTACAACATTGTTAGGCTTAGAATGGATAAAACCCCAGAAAATATAAGAGGAAAAAGGCAAAAAATTGAAAGTAGACCTCTCAGTCAAGACTTAATAGATTAATGTCCCGGGTCTGGGCCTAAAGCATGAAGAATTGCTTAGTTAAACTCATCATGTGTGACCGTAGAAGATAAGAATAAGAATTTGGGAGATGTATGGACTCCACATAGAGGCTACGATTTGTTCACATATCATTATAGGAAGAAATACAGATATACCCTAGTCTCGAACCCATGGAAATTCAATTTAGGGAAGCTAGTAATGCCAAATTTTTTTGTGAACATAGAGTTAATTAGAGCACTAGCAAAGAATTATAATCCCAAAACAAGGGTAATTCATTTTCCTGATGGGTCATAGTTTATGATCATAATGAGGTATTATATTTGTGTGGTTTTCTAATTTTACATAGTTTCTTTGAAAATGAAATTACGGCTGAGAGACTTGTTAGAGGAGTATCACTCTATGGATACAAGTTACAAGAGGTGGAAGCTACCTCTGCACAGACCCAAGTGTCCAGTAAATCAACCTATGAGGTTTTCTAGAAATGAAAAGCCCCCATTTTCTATAGAATTGTTTGAAGAATATTATCAATATACATACTATTCAGCTGGTCAAGTGTTGGGAATTGAGACCCCTGCCAACATGACTATAGCTCCCATGTTTCTGGTTGCGGGCATTCAAATTCAAGATGCTAGGCCCTATGATTATGTAGAGTATTTGTTGAAGGCCATTAATAGTTCTCTTAATTATATTAAGAATAACAATGAAACTATCAATTTCAAGCACTATTCACTTCTTATGCATTTGATATTGTACGAGGGCCAAGTGATGGGAATCTGGGGAGAAGAATTAAGAGAAAAATATCTGGATATAAATGGTAATTCAAGACCATTGCAAATGTGGACATCATTTGGGGATAGTAGATGTGGGAGATCCCACTACTTGTACTTTGAGGAGCATTTTATCAAACCCTTGTATAAATTGATTGGTCGTAAATGTGATTATAATATATTCCCTGAAGTATAGAGGTTTCTCTTACCAAAGGAGAAAGACCATGATGGAAACATAAACCACAATTGGGGAGATTGGTACACTTTTTCAGACTGTATTGTCATTAGGGTGTATGGATTTGAGGCAAAACCATATTTGCTACCTAAGACTATTCCAGATAGAGTTTCTTATCTTGAGATTATAAGACAATTGTCTTTTTTATCCTTTATGTATTTGAAAAGCTATGGAAGGAAAATATTCATGCCTTCTACTTTGTGCTTTGGTGATTTCACCATTATTATTGATTTAGGGTATGACTTGGTTGGAAGCAGGTTAATTTATAATGGCTTGTCGGCTGGAAATAAGAGGAAGAATTTTGACCCTAAGCACTTTATAAGTGATACCAAAATTTCTCATAAATTGAAAGGATATGAGCATAAGTTTGATGTTAAAGATGTTGTCAGGAATTGTGAGCATAGTCAGGAAATCATGAGAGGAAATACATACAATAGGATTGTTATGGATGAGGCCCGGAGGTTGAAAACTAACCCATCTTATGTACATGCTTTTTACGAAATTTAGGACCCCATGGAGAGAGTTGAATAGCTACTTCTGCATGAAGAAGAGATAATAAAGGATGTACCTCTGGTGGAATTTGAGAGAAGAATAAACGTTGGCTCTTGGAGGCAAGTAGAAAATGTAGCACCATTAGACCATGTGTCACCTCAACCTACTTCAGAGGTAAGCTTTTGAGTTAATACACCAATCATGGTAGAAGATGATGTTGAAGAGGAGGATGAAGTCACACAGATCAATACTCCTGTCATTCCTCCATATGAAATTCCACTGGAAAGGAGTGTAGTAAAATTTAAAGCTTTTGATGATGTGAGGCATCGAGCCAATCAAGAGTTTATTGCAGATGATGTCTTTGTCCAGACTCCTGAATTTAAAGCTTTCATATATGAATATAAAAGGAAAGGCGGTAAGGGAAAGGTTGAAGGACATTGACCCTGAGAAGGAAGCATATGCTTTAAAATAACTTCAACATGAAATTGATAGAGAAATGAAACATATGACTGTTGAGAGAGGAAGGAAATTGTTGAAAGAGGTTGGGTTTATGCTCCTTCTAGGATGGCATATCATCTTGGCCATTGTATTTGATAGCTATTTGCAACGAAAAAATAAAACCTTGCACTTAACAAATGAAGTTGGTGACAATATCTAAACTGGATCAGGATTTAATCCCGACAATACTACCTTGCACACATGGGAACTCTATCCACCAGGGAAAAAGCCTTTCCTAGTTGATCAAGATCAAATTTTTGGACATTTTTTGGTGCAGAGAGTAGGAGAAACAGATCCCATGGAAACTACCGATTTGAGTATGAATGTGGCCAAATTCACAAAGTCTTAGATTTAGAAACTGGTAAGGGATAATAAGGGGTTGATAGAATAAAATGTGTTAGGTCTCAAAAACATAGGTTTTAAACCTCAAGAGGGTGCCAATCTCTTGATACGTTTTAGGCTAACGAATAGGGTGACTATGAGTGATAACCCCCTACTCTTCAGGCTCTACTAGACCTTGGCAGGTATACCTAAATTATGAGGAAGATTTAATTGTCTAGATATAATCCTAATTTGGGAAATCTACTCACTATGGCATGCAGATGTGAGGTAGATGTAACAGTTTGTTGACTAGTCCATAATGATAATACTTAAAGGTATAAATAGAACTTGTGTAATATTGTACTAGAATGGACTAGTGCCTAATCTAATTGGGTGAATAGAGTTGGGAATGGATGGTGAGGATGGAGATAGGCTTTGTGAGATGGATGGATTTACTTTTCAGCTTAACTTGAACATTTGGGCACTTTGAGTGTTTTCACTTTGTGCAAACATGCAAGTATGTCAATTATCTAGACTCTTCTTAATGATCCTAGTGATATCCCCTATGCTACTATGAAGTTGGGAAAGGATTTAATTCAAATGTGAAGGGAAACCAATTAAGATAATCTATTCAAAAGGACTTTAATCCAAGCATGAACCTATTAAATTTGATCTCTTAAAAGGAATTTTAATTCTTCTTCACATAGAAACCAGTCGACAACATCACACAACTATAGAAAATGTGTATTGACAAGTTAAATGTTATTTCACACACTTAATTTGAATAATATAAGCAGACCACTCTGGAGATAGCCAAATAACATATAAGCATGTAGATCCACACAACAGTTGAACACTTGAAAATAAATCAAGAATTATGCATAACCTTCTCCATTGTATTGCTCTTCAAATAATATGCATTATAACAAAAGTTTTTTAGTATGATATGAAATGGGTGAATGGGTGCAATCTATCTTCTTACTAATGCCTACTCTAATGAAAATGAAAATCATATGATGTTACTTTAAATCGGGTCTTGGTCTCTCTTTATATATGAGAGGAAATAAGCTACAGACCCATTTACAAAAAGGCACGATGCTTGATAACTAAAAATTAACATAATTGAAAACACAAACTCTTCTGCAAGTGAATGCATCGATCTGTTAATCTTCAAGCAGACACCCATGACCACTCAAGATATGTTTAAGGCTCCTACTCCATGATAATGCACCACCTGCAAAGTGTACTCCCCTTATGATGTTGGTTGGCTTTCATGCTCTGATAGTTGTTCTATTGTATCTGATGCATCTCTAGTTTGGTTAATGAACAAGTTGATGGCAGAGAGATGATGAATGTATTCCTCATCAGCATAAGTTTCCACATTGGTAGTCACACCTTTCATGTCGTACTCCATATATGTCAATTTTTCAAGTTGCCTATGAGAATTCTGTAATATCATTTCTTCATTGTTAATTTCTTGCAATGCAATGGGTAGAAACATAGTGAGCTCTTCCTTCCAAAAATTTTGCTCCTTAGGATTGTCGAGGTTGTCATGGAGTGAAGGGGGCAAATCAAAGTAGTGGAGGTCCTCTTTAAGCCTATTGTGGTATCCATTGTGTGATTCCACCAACTTGTTCTAATTTTGCAGTGTCTGACCTTTCATGACTTTCTTATTCAGGAGCTCTTCCCTTTTTCTCAATCATCCGCCCTGGTAACCTTTCAATCTCCACAAGTGCTAAGTGTGTTTGTTTGAACAATTTCCAGTATTCATCAACACGATCCATCATTCTATTAAATATTTCCTTGATTATCTCAGACACTATATTATACTTAGTGGTTTTTATCTTTGTTTCCAACTCCTTGCATTTAATTTGGGACTTTTGGTGACAGTTCTTCCAGTACGCTACGTCTACCAATGCATCAAACACTCTTTTGTCTTTCTCGATCCATGGGGAATACAACTCTAGTGTGGAGGAGGGTGGTGTTATATCCCTGTAACTTTCCATTTTCTCCCTTAATCCATCATTTTCTTTGATCAACTTTTCATTTTGTGCTTTAGTGAACTTTGCCACATTCATATTTAGCTTAGTTGTTTCAATGGGGTTAGTGTCCCCTGCTCTGTGAACCAAGAGATGTCCAAATACTTGATTTGGATTGCTAATTACAACAATCCTTTTACCTTGAGGGTATAATGACCAAATCAGAAAGGTGGCTTCATCTAGGTTGTATCTAGATCTTGAATACATCTTATCACTCACCTCCTTTGTTAGGTGCATTGTTTAATCCCCTCTCTTCCTAAAATTGTCAAACATTATTGCAGCATTGATGTCCCATCCTAGTAAGAGTAAAAATCCAACCTCTTGAATCAATTCCCTCCCCCTTTTAGGGGTGATGGACTCCAACTCTTTTTCTATCTCTTTCCTTAATTCTTCAAGGGTGGTTGCTTCTTGTTCAGGAGCGATGTCTTTCATTTTTTGTCTCAGCATTTTTCCTTTATGCTCATAAATGAATGATTTAAACTCAGAAGTTTTAACAAAGTCGCTATCAAAGATAAATTCCCACCAAACCTTGACTCTCACATCATCAGAAATATCATCTGATGCTTCAAACCTAACAATATTATGTTCTTGAGAGGGCTCATATTGTGCAACTGCATGGGCACTTATCTATTTGACCTCATCACTCTCATATTCATCTCCTTCACTCATGGTTGTATCTACAAAGAAGCTTACCTCAGGAGTGGGTTGTGAAGGTATGTGATCAAGAGGCTCTATGTTTTCAACTTGCATCTTTGAATAAATTTTGTGTGGTGCTTTAAAGACAACGGGGGGCACATCTTTTACTAGCTCATCCATATGAGTGATAAGTTGCTCAATTATTTCCAGAGGATCCTACACTTCATTGAGTGTTCTTAAATAAGATGGGATATTCCCCCTCTTCCATGTATGAGCGAGTACAATTTTGTTATATGTAGTCATCATAATTTCTTATTACATTATCAACTAAGAAATGATGTTCATATCCTGATAATCCTTGTGACAACTTTTCTTATGAATAAAACTATCTATATCAAAGTTTATTTCTTTCATTACCCAGAGGTAAATTGTATGGTGCCAACTTGCTATCAATCTCCCCATATCCCTCATTGGTGAACACTATGAAATATCTAAAACATAAAGTGCTACACATGATAGATTGTTTATTGTGTCCCTTAAGATGCTTGGCATTAGATTTAGCCATCTGCCTCACAGTTTCTAGGTAGGCTATTTTGTCTGGGACTGCTCTTGGCAATAAATGTGGGGCTCCTTCAAACCCATAGACTCTAATTACAATACAATAAGAATATGCAAACCAATCCCTCTAGTTATGTTTTACCTTTTTCCTTGGGTCTTTCTCTTTTGTTCTCAAGAATCTTTGTAGTTGTGGAGACAGGTTATAATTACATGGGTGTCCCAACAATTTCATCAATGGCCTCACAAAATATTTCTCAAAGTATAGATAATGTGATCCACCATATCATCCATCCCATAACGAAGTTCACATTTGTACAGGCTTATAATTCTCATTCTCATCTACATCCTTTATTCTTAATTCCTCACCCTAGAACCCTCTGACCTGACCTTCATGTAAAAGCAAATGCATAAACAGAGAATAGTGTTTGAAATTAATGTTGTCACTATTTTTTTTTATCCTTTCCAACCCCTAATTCAAGGCATTAGCTAAATAGCCAACATAGTCAAATGGTCTGGCATCTTTTTTCTTGTATATTTGTAGCCAAGACCATTGGCGCAATTGAAATAAGAGGTGGAACCTCTACTCCTAACACTTGACCGGGTGAATGATAGGTATACTGAAAATATTCTTCAAATAAATCCTCATGAAAGAGGGGTTTCTTTGCTAGAAAACCTTCTAAGTTGGATCCTCTCATTCCTAGGCCTATATAAGGGTAGCTTCCATCTTTTATAACTTGTGTCCATGTGGTTGTATTCCATTACGAGGTCTTTGATTGTGAATGGAAAATTTAAGGAACACTCTCATTGAAACACATTAGATATGAGATCTTTAGAAATGACAAGAATGTCGGCCCTGTCATGTGATTGGATAGTCCTTCTTTTGGGGTTGTATTTTCTTGCAAGAGCTTTAATCAGCTTTGTATTGACAAACACATTGGGCACCACTAATCTTCCTAGGTTCAATCTCCACGAGTTACAAATTGGTTGAAACCTATATTGTTTCTTATAATGGTACATGAACAATTCATATCCTCTTCATGGTGTCAACACATCTCCTAGACCTTTATGCTTGTCCCATAACTTATCCACATAAGGATTCGATTGTGCACTCCTTTTGGGTCTTGGCCCCAAACCAGGGCATTGGTTTATTAGGTCCTGATTTATAAGTCTTATTTATGTTTTATGTTTTTTAGCCTTCATTTTCTCTGTTCTTTCTTCCATTATTTAAACTGAAAGCAACTTCTTAGCTGGGTTTTGCGTACTTACTTGAATTTCGCTTTCCCTGGCCTTGAGCTGTGCAGCAATGGTGAATTCCAAGCTTTTCATTTCTACTCCTGCTTTCAATGAACTTCTCCAAGTTTTATGACAAATATGCAATCAACTTGTAATATAATTCACCTTAGTTTTGGCTCATAAATGCTCCACTCATTTCTAGTATTTTCATCGGGGAAGATCATTAATTTGAATATCTGGGTGATATCATTGGGACATCACATTAGCAAGAAATAATCATTATCGCTACATCGGCGGAACCATGATTCTCCTTCCACCGATAACCACCTATTCCATTGATGGACTCTTTTCTTTCAGGCTATCGACAATACACTAGATAATGTCTCCTCGACATGCCTTGATTCCTCTGAAATACTTCCTTAGCACGTGTTTGACAGCTCATGGTCTTATCAAGTTATTGGGGTAACCCTTGTTCATATTTCGTTGATAGGCGTCACTCCCTCTGATTCCTTCCCCCTATCATTGTATCGAGGGAACTGGTCTTTATGTCAGCTCGATAACCTCGTGTTTCCTCGATATACATTTCACCATATGTTGAACCTTTTTATTGCACATTGTATCACCCCATCGGTGGGACACTATGTTATTTTTCGCCGATATGTTCAAGTGTTGCCAATATTCTTTGTTTGGGCCATTGGGGGGATGCCAACATTCGTTATGTCGATGCACTTGTGTTACTGCGATGTGTTCACTTTTGTTGACCCCATCGGTATATTAGGGAGAGTTCCTTGGGATTCTGCCCGATAGGGTGTTTTTATGCCGATATTGAGTTGTGGGTTGCTTTCATCGGTTGATCGGTGGAGCAGTGAGGGGAGTTCCCTTGATGCAATATTAATAGGCCGATAGTATTGAATTCTTTAGGAATAGGAGCTATGACCATGGGGTTTTAGATTTATTTATGGATATGATCAAGTGGTAATATGGGCCACAAAATGGATCTAGTCACACAAATCTCTGCAATTTATGCTAATCATAAAATCAAATGTAGTGTATTTTGCAGTATGTGGGATGTGGGTGAGGTTTCAGTTGGTGGATACTGAGTAGGATTTTCTAGTCCCAACAAAATGAAAGGTTGAAATAAGAGTTGATCAGCTACAGGGATATACTACATTCTTCTTCAGGGCTCTATTCTCTATTGGTAGAACATGAAAGGAGAGTGCTTGAGGCAATGCCAGAAACAACATATTGGAAAAGAAGACATGAGAAAGTGTAGAAAGAACAAGAAGAGTTAAAGGGAAAACTCAAAACCACTACCTTTGAGATGGAATGAGAAATAGTCAGCATGAGATTCAAAGAAATTTACAAACATGTTGAACAAGTTTGGAAAATTCATGATAAAACATATGCAACATTACTGGAAAACACTAGCTTGAGTGATAGGATGAAGGAGGTAGAGTCTCGTATCATTACAAAGAAATAAGATAACTCTGCTATGCTACAAGAATACTAGGAACTCATGAAAGCTCATAGGGACTTCCACAATATCCTAACACAAGAGTTGAGTGATTTCAGTCAGCCACCAAGTATGGCCTTACCCAATTTCTTTGAAGAAATAGAATTGAAAGATCAAGATACATGGAAGGACAAAATTTCCAACTATCTACTAGTTATTATTGATGTGATTAATGATGAAGAGGAAGTGCTTAAGAGGATGCACTAGCAACTTGGGAGAATCTTTGAATTGGAGTATGTTATGAAACACATCATACATAATGCAAACACTCATGCTAAAAAGTGGGTACGTGGAGCATTTGTCAAAGGTCAACTTGGTCATTTCAGGAGCCAAGTAAGAGAGGAGTGATAGGTGCTATATTTTGATAGTTTTGGATACACAATCATGGTGCATGAGCCTTGAACAGGTCTTAGATGACCATGGGTGCTTGCTGGAGATTAATGGACTATAGTGCATCCACTAGAAAACTCTTAAAAAAAATTGTTTATTCTAATTATGCTTTAGTTATGAAACAATGTGACTTTTTGTAACAAGCTTGAAGCTTGTTGCTTCCCACACAAATAGGGAAACCAAGGCCCAATTTTGAGATATCGTATCATCATTATCACATTACATTCCATTAGAATAGGCATTAGTAAGAAAATAGATTGCATAATTCGCCCATCCATACCATATTTCAAAGACTTATGTTATAATACTTATATTTTGAAGTAATACAATTGAGAAAACTATTCATAAATCATAATTCATTTTTAGTGCTCAATTATTGTGTTGACTTTAATGCTCATTTATTACTTTGTTGTCTCCAAAGTGGTCTATTCAAGTTATTTAAATCTACCTGATTTATCAGAGCACATTTGATGTTACTGTGTGAAAGAGTTGATTGGTTTCTAAGTTGATGTGAATTAAAATCCTTTCTGATAGTTTAATTTAATCGGTCTCTGCCCAGGGTTAAAATCCTTTTAAAGAATTTGTTTTGATTGGTTTCCATTAACTCAATAATTAAAAATCCTTTCATACTTTCACAGTAGCTTGAGGAGATATCACTGAGATTATTAAAGAACACTATGATAAACATACTTGCACATTTGCACAAGGTGCAAATATCTCAAGTTCCTAGTAATTCAAGTTAAACTGAACAATAGGATTACCTATCTTACAAATCTATATCCATTCACTCATCCAGTTCGTTCACCCAACAGGAGTAGGCACTGGTCATACTTAGGATATTGCATAAAAAATACAACTCACAATATTATTTTTTCAATTGCTTTCAATAGGAATTAGATATAAAAGCTCTACATCTACTCCACCTTCATGTGCCATAGTGAGTAGGTTGCTCAATCTAGGAACTATATCCAATTGCAAATCTGCCTTATTGTTCAAGTATACCCGCCTAGGTCTGGCAGAGCCTAAAGAGAAGAAGGTAATCAATCTTGTTTACCCTGTTCATGGGCCAAAGGTGTATTAATGGATTGGCACCCCCTTATGGTTTAAAAAACTGCACTTTTGAGACCTGACAGATGTCATTAACTAAAAATAGGAACAACATTATTTGACCAAAATATTCATAACATTATTTACATACATAATGATTAAAATTTATAAAACTTATCCTTTAATTAAATTTGATAACTAAGTAAGTACCACTAATGTTTCATAATATTAAAGGTCCTATTGGAGCTAAAAATCCACCTTGGTTATTTTACATACTTTCGTTTTCACCCATCTTCCCACACTCATCATATGTCCCATCTCCATTTCATAATGGCTGACACTAATATAAACGACCAAATAAGGACCTTGATCATAACACTAAAATGACTTCCTTGTCTGAAGTGTTCCCATAGCAGCACATGGCGTGTCACCAAGATAATGCTCTATTGAAGAGTCTCACCATTGTCTCTTCGACATGAACAGAAAGGGCTACTGTGAAATGCAGATGAGACTCAAGAATGTCTAAGAGACATATTCAAATGTCTTCTCGCTAGCCTAAAGAACAATATGTCTAAGAGACTTGGACATGTCGAGGAGAAAATATAACATGTCCCATCTAGTAGTGCTGCTGAAATTTTTTTAAAAATCCTAGAAAATTTTGCTTCTTGAGGTTTTCTGCCTTTTGCATCCGTGAGTAGGGTTTAAGGTTTTAGTTCAAAAATCCTCACTTCATGGTTATCGGTTATTTAAGTCATGAGTTGAGCCATTAAAATCGTTCTTTGTATCGGCCCCGAGTCCTAAGTTAGTCGGTCATCACATATGGTTAATCGTTTAAATGCTCCCTATAGTCAGGCCATAATATTTTTCAATTGACCTACATTTAAGTCATCTTCCTGAGGGTCAAATTTCCGTTGGCCTAGTCATGGCCCCGTTTGGACTGATTTTATCGTGTGTGCAAGTTGGGAGATCCTTCGATCACAAGAATTGATTTGGGTCGTTCCCCACTAGCTCACGAGTTTCAAAGGGCTACTCATTAAATTTTGTGTGGTTTGTGAGATGTTGATTCCTATACATCCATGAGTGTGGGGCCCGATCTCCAATTCATCCATCTGATATCCTGAGTACTGTAATCAATAGTTATGATGTGATGGTAGGGTTAATCATTACCTTTCCCCACCATTCTCGTAGGATTAATTTGTGGGATGGTTAAAATTTGTGAGGTCTGTGAGAAGTTACCACATGTTTTCTTCAATCATAGGCAAACGAGGAAAGGTGGATCCCATGGACAAACGAATGAGTACCCAGTTGGCAAGGTTTCATTGGCCAATGGAACGACGTGTGACAACAATTAGAATTCAAACTTAATTGACTCAATATAATTCATCCAAAAGGCCATCTTGATGGGAGATCAATGATGAATATTCAAAATTGAGAAGTTCGACCGATGCAACCATTCTTGCTTCGCGTGAGCGAGCAGAAATGGCGGAAGTGACTTCTAAAACTACAATTTTGTCCAAACTGGATGTAGATGATCGGGTCTCGCATAATTAAGAGTTGAAAACACGTCTAGAGTGTATGGGAAATTGAGAGAGGCTATTTGTAGAGTTTGGCACGGTCGGCATTAGGGTTTCTCATGAGTAAAAGTTGTAAGTAAAGTAAACATAATTTTTATGCTTTATTTAAATTCTTTGTACTAGAGTTGGTTCTCACTGCGTTTCTTGTCAAATGAGATTCCATGCTTTGTTTTAATTGTTTTATTTAGGGTTATTTTGTCTTTAAAAGGTCATAATTCTGTGAGACCTTTTAGAATTTATGTTTGAGTCAAGCCCTAGGTTTGAATTATGAATCCAATTATTTAAACCTTTTGTGTTGAAAACCCTAACTTGGCCTAAGTTTTCCCCGTTGCCAATGGCACCCAAAGCACAAACCGCCACCTCTGCAACTCAATCCAAACTACTATCTAAGGATGTAATAGATTTACTGAAACCGTCCATAAATAAAAAGGTCGAGGGAAAAATTTTGTTTCATGGCCCAACAATTAGGGAGGGGGTACTTAACAGACATTTTTTTATATCAAAGATGCCTAAGTACCTTATAGTGGATGGTAGTTATTTCAGCAATGGTTCGGGAATAGAAATCTTGGTATTCCTCTTTACAACCCTTAGAGACTAGACATGGGAAAACTAGTTGTCCCCAATGTGTATATGGATGTTGATTTTTTGAAGGAAATTGCTCCAAGGTATGACTCAATTTCAAGGGTAATCAGAACATTTGATTGGAAGGATATGGTGAGGATAACCAAAGAAGAAATTGCAGTAGTTTTCCAGTTGCAGGAATGGAACACTGATATGGTGCCTCTTGAGATGGATGTCATTAGAAAGGAGTATGAGAACACCAAAGTGTTGATCAGGATGAGAATGTTACTGTAGACATCTAAATTTGATCACTTCCACATGATCAAAATCGTCTACTCTATCCATCTATGTCATTAATAGTGATTAAATAATTTATTTAATCATTATTTCATTTTCTGCCTAAGGTTCCTAAAGTATGTAATTGAATAAATTAAATACTTTACCTTACACCTTTTCTTCTCTAAATTAAATAAATAGGACAATTTATTTAATTTAGTCATTTAAACTATTTGGATTCAAACTAATTTTTAATTCCTCTTTTTCTCTCTCCTTGTCACATTTTTCATAATCCTCTTTTAATCTAGATTAAATTAATTAATTTGTGATTAGGATGTGTACCACTTAATCAAGATTAGTTTCACATCCTCCATAATCTTCCACTTGCCTCTAATCTCTCATTAATTATCATAATCTTGTGTTTGCACAACCTTAATCAAAATCATTAACCACATTTGGCATACCTTATTTGGTCAACCTTTCCACTTGCCTTTCTTGGCCTTGACTCTCTTCCCCATGTGAATTTTTAGTTCACTTTTATCTTTCCAAGGTCTACCCTATCCCCATGCAACTTCTAAAAGAATTGACTTGTCACTTTACATGTGCCAAGGACTTCTAGAAGCTTTGACTTGTCACATCACCCACATGTGACAAATCCCCAGCTTTTTGGAGACCCTCTCTTATTCAATAAACTCTCCTAAGAATGTGAATTTTTAATTCACATTTATTTCTGCAACCACTTCCCTTTTTCCCATGGATATTTTTGAGGAATTCTAAAATCCCTCAAATGTCTCTTTCATGCTCATTTGGGGACAAGAAGTTCCTTTTTGAGGAAATCTTCTCATCCCCCAAGGTACCTACAAGGTACTTGTCCTTCATCCACATCATATACCTCTCTTCCACCTCATTTACACATCACCCCACCCTAGGCCATCTCACATTCCACATGTCAAGATGTGAGGGCTTGTGAGTCCTCAACTCACCATAGCCCTTCATCTTGGCTTTGTTGGATCAATCTCAACTGTTGAATTCTCTAGAGAATTCCAATTATCCTATAAATACCTCCTCATTTCTCTCATTTTGGGAATCAATCTTTTCCTATCAAAACTCTTGCAAAAATGTCATTTGAGCTCTCATCCACCATAGCATTTAGCATTTCACTCATCTTGCATAGCACTTTGCATATTTTTAGCTTGTCATCCAAAGAGCATACAAATCTTCAAGAATCAAAGGCCCAACTAAGGAAGGAGTAGCATGAAGGTATAATCAACTCTAACTTGTTTCATCTTGCTTTCATGTTTATCATTTCCTTAGGCTAATCATTTAGGTGTTCTCTTTTGTGTTATTTCTTTGTATTGCATCATTAGTTATTTAGCATCTCATATTAGGACTTAACATTTTAGGAGATTGCAGTTACCTACACATATTGCTAGCTTAGGCACTAGGAAAATAGAAAATAAATAGGGATTGGTAAAGATGAGTTAGAACCTTTCCCAATGAGGTATTTTACAAGTTACTTCAAGAAGATTGTATATTCCTTCTACCAAATTATTGGTTTCTCTTCGCCTGACACATTGAAAAAGGAATATAGTTACTTGGCAACACATATACAGCATCCATTCTTCAACATTTTCTATGACTATGCCACATATTTAGAAAAGAATGTCCATAAAGGCCTGGTTGAGTTGAAAGGAGGAAGAATTGGGTGAAATTATGGTGGTATTCCCTATTGATGCATATATTTTTATTTAAAGGGGAGATAATTTTGAGAGGGATATGACATTGAGAAAGAAGGAGGATGGTATTGATTTTCCTGTCCAATGTTCAACTCAGATTCTTGATAACGATGACCAGAAATATAAAAATGTGGTGTTCCAAAATGCTTTCGCATCAAAATTAAGAAGATATTTGGTTTATGAGACACCAGGGATTCCCAAGGAAATACATGAGGCCTTGAGGCCTATGGAGAAGAGAACTGATTTGAATTTGGGTCATAATTGGGGAGATTTAATCTTATACCCAGATTCCACAATCTTCAGAGTTTATGGCACTAACATAGACCCATTTGTCTTGCCAAGAGACGTGCCATTGAGGATTGGGTTTCTTGAAATCATAAGGCAATTGGGAGCCTCCCAAGCAGCACACCTGCCTGATACAACAAAGAAGGGCTCATTTTTTCTAGAATGGACTATGTTTTTTGACTTTGTTATAGTAAAGGGAGCATGGAAATATTTGTTACATCTGCTAGAACCATATAAATTTGATCGTATGTGCCCAAGGAATCATGATCCAGAAGGTTTCATTAATGCATTGAGGATGGAGAAAAGGCTTTGTACTTTTCTGTATAATTTCTACTACCCGAAGGATGTAATCAGGAACATTTTTTTCTTCCCAGAGCAAGATGAAAGGAAGTCTAAATATCTTTCTTTCAATAAGATGATGGAGAGGGCTTAAAGGAGAGATCCTAAGTATGACCCTATGTCCAATATACGTAGTACATTCGATAGGATTATGCATGTTTTGAATAATTTTGAGGATATAGTGGGTATAATGACAAGACAAGTGGTCACAAATAAAGGAAAAGTCGTGGCAACTGAAGAAAAAACTACTGTGTTATTGGAAGAGAGGCCTACTTGTCAACCACCCAAGCAAATAAGAATTTACTCTAGGAAGAAGAAGACAATAGATAAGGAGAAAATTACCATCCCTAGCCACTTCTGGGGAAATGAGGGAAGCTTCTTCTGAGAGATTAGTGCCATCACCTCCAAAATGGGTCCCTATTATTGTGATTGATGTCGACTCACCTCCAAGAAGTCTTGATCCATTGGAGCAGCCACCCCTTAAAAGGAAAAAGACTAAGGTAAGAGGAGTAGCGGATTATTTTGATACAAAGGATGATGATATCCTTGTCACTTCTGAGGAGATATAGCAGAGAATTCCCTCTCCCATAAGGTAACTTGCTTCAAGCTCAAGGGAGGATAGCCTTAGACTGGGAAAGGCTGACCTTAGAAGTCTAAATAGTGCAGATGATTTCAAGATTGAGGCCTGCAAAGCATTTATGGAAGATGACTCCTTTATTGAAACAAGTGCATTCAAAGGTTTTGTATGGAGAGCTAATGCTCCACAACATGCAAAGAAGGTTTCTATTGAGAGGAGCTTACATCTGAAACTCCCCGAAGCTATCATTTAGGCAAATGTAAGGAAGGCTATGATGGCTGAATTCTAGAATATGATGCTAAAGAGGGCAGAGAGCTTGTGAAGAAGAGTGGTATATTGTTGTTACCTAAATGGGACATTGTTGATGGGTAAAAGTACAAAGTTGTGTCACACTTTTATAAAGGAAATGGACAACATTGATCTAACTTTTAAACTTGAATAACTAGAAAGTGGCATATATGTTTTGAATTTTGAAATTATGTAAGCTAATAAAATGTGTATTTTTTAGTATATTTTATGTTTGTACTTTTTTGACAAAATTAAAAAATTATTTGCATGTAGTTTCTTATAAATTAACACTATAATTTAGTTGCCAATAAAATGCTGAAAAATGATGTTCCACTCGACGTCAAGCTTTATATAGTAATTTTTTTCCTTCAATTATTTTGTGTATATTTATAATTTGAAACTTTAGGGCATGGATATTTTGTTTTAAAATTTTAATAAATACATATTTTTAAATAAATATTTAAATGTGTGTGTATTAAAACATGATTGTTTCCGCTCAACGTCTACTTTTATATTGAATATTTATCTAAAATAAAAAACAAATTATACTATCTTAATCTAGATTCTTTTATCTAGGGCATCATATTTTTTTATATTTTTTTAAATAATTTTTAGTATTTTTCTCGACATGGTAATCAACCTAATATTTTTGTGCTCATAACCTACTTTTAGTAAAATATATATATAATAATTGAACTATCAAAATAATATATATTTGAAAACTACACTTATGGATCTGCAAAAGGGTATTTTTACATTTTTTTAAATATGTTATTTATATGAGTAGGAATTGTTGAAACATTAATTTTTCAAATAATTTCATTTTTTTAGTAAATCAACCTCAAAGTGGTGCTACATATGCATTTAGCCAACAATTTTAGTTGGAAAATTTGTTGACATATTTAACTTATCTAGAATGAATCTTAATAGATCATATGTTTGACCAAAATTGATTTTTAGTTATAAATACTAAAATTCACTGGTGCTGATAAGTTGGCCAAAAGTGTGACACAACTTTGTACTTTTACCCCGATACTATAGTGCTTGATACTATAGGAAGGTCTAAAAGGCCCTTGCTACAAACTGAAGAAGAAGTAGAGATGACACTTTGAGGATCAACATTTAGTGAAGAATGGAATGCATTAGTAATTTGGTCATTATCTCTAGGATCGAAGAAGCTGATAGTGGTTGAACCATCAGATTTTAGTGGAAAATTGTTGATAAAGAGATTCACTGACACCTTAGCTTTAGAGGTAGTTGATATGGATGTGAATGTTGTGAATTTTACTAATGCAACAATGGAAGACCTCACTCTTGAAAGAGCTGAGTATAGGAACAAATATAATAATATTATAGGTGAATATGATAAGAGTCAGCAAAAGGTCGCCATTTTAGAAACTGAGTTAGCATTATATAAGCAGTAGGTAGAAGTATTAAGAAAGCAAGGTCAAACTAGTTCAAGTCATGCATCACCGACTTCTCTAGCTGCACATTCTCAATCCCCCTCACCGGATCAATCTTTGGCAATAGTGCCATATAATCTGGGGCAAGAGCCACTCACAATTGAGAGGCCAAGCACATCAAGTACCATCCCATTAGATGATCCTACAAGGGAACAACTCCTCACACAAATTGAAGTGTATATGAAATTACTTGAGCAGACATAAGACACAATGTATGAGGAAAATTCAAGGATTGTTCATACTATCTTGAAACACCTGAATAGAAAGATTCAAAGTAAATTTAATAGCGTTCATGCCAGTTACTCATTGATGCTAAGAGCAATAAGGTTATCTCAGAGGGATAAGGAGTTAGCCACCCCATTCCTTCATAAATGGATTCCTAGAGCTGAGAAGTTGAAGCTCATGGCAGTTGGGGCCAATCAAAAAGAAGATAGATACCCAAAGGTTATCCCAACTTATAGATTTGTCAATAAAATTAATGAACAAGGGTTTCAAGGGTATATTGCTCCACTGGAACAGAAAATAAGGGAATTGAAAACTGATTATGACCAGGCAGATTTTTCATTGTTGTCAGGAATTCAACAAACTTATGATGAAGTGAAACCCCTACATATGTGGAAGAACCAGATGGAAAACACCATTGCCTCTCAAACAAAGGTTATTTATGAAAAAATTGATATTAATATTTTCAATAACACTTTGGATAAATTGTCTTTTATCATCAGCTTTTTGGAGGATTTTGATAAGGAATCCAATTCAGTAATGACAAAATATTCTCCATGCAGGAAGAAGATGGATGAAATCATTGATTTCAGTTGGCCATCTAATGTTGAATATGAACAATGGAAGAGAATATTTATTGATCAATTGGGTTTGTAAGTACAAAAAGGAAAACATATATGATTGGTCAAGTATAAAATAGGTTTGGCCTTTGAAAGAATAATGTGTAACAAATATATATTTTTTGATAGTGAGTATTATAGATAAATGTTAATTACTGATGATATGAGTGCTGACAAGGATGTTGACTCACTTTTTGGCCTTGTCATTTTGTCATTTTTCTCGATGTAAAAAATGAGTGACAACAACTTGAAGATTATTATTTCCAAAATGTACATTTTGAAGGGCAGATTTCTTCTCGCTACAAAGGCTAACGATCTTTGTCTCATATGTATTCCCTCCAATGGAAAATGTAAATATAACTACAATAGAAATGTGTCTTGTAGTGGTCCAATTGGGATGTGACATGTGTACTCTTGGCTTGAAGCTTTTTTTTCTCCCTTGTTTCCATAAAAGGGAATTCGAGGCCATTAGTGCAAGTCTCTTGTTGAATTCTAGAATCGAGTGGTGCAATTAAAAAACACAGAGTGAATATGTTAGAAGTCCTTATCTTATGCTTTGAGTCTAGTTAGTAAATTTTGTCAAATTTATGGTTCCTGGGCATATCAATTTTGTAGAGTATGTAGTCTCTCTAATTTTACTTTGTACCTGAATTATTAATGAAAACCTTGATTAAAGATCATTTCATTAATTGTCATTGTTATTGTACTTTGATGTATGCTTTGATTTTAGCTCTAGTTCAAATAAACTAGGGCTCGATGTTGAAATCATCATCATCAGATCATATTCCATTTAATTTTATATGATGCTTGAGATTTAATTTTATAGTAGCTAGATAAAAACCTATTGGAATGTCATAATAAGGAAGAAAAAATAGAAAAAAAGATAGGAGTCTCATTAGACTCTATTTAGCTAATTCAATTTGTTGAATGTACATGAAGAGACCATTATAGCACTTGTTTTAAAGAAATTTGGAGATACATATCAAGCTAAATCTATAGTTAATAAAATATTTCCAATAAATAAGTTATATACCATCAAAATGGAGAGTGGCGGTTCTATAGTTTAACACTTGAATTAATATTACTAAAGAATTTCAAATTTTAGGCCATAAGAATCATCCTTTTTTAAATATGGATTGCAAATAATTTTGAAAATTTAGAAGTCTTGGTCATTAAAATTATTGTCTGCTACAATGCCATCCAGTGTATCATTGTCAATGTTCATATTTTCTTTCAAGTATTTAATATTATCACCATCCTCATCTTGACTTGCATCATCTTCATCATCATTGAAATTTGACTATAGACCATCTATATTATTACCAGATGTATTTGGATCATCATTTTCTATACCATCCATATTGTTGTCTTCCATAACATCATTTAGCTTTGGATTGTTGTCTTCTTATGCATGAACATAACCATATTCAACATCATCATGGATGACAATTTCTTCAATGTTCTCTAATCCCTGTCTCTCATTTTGTTTGCCATCATTATTTTTCTCAGTATCCACTAATGTTTTATCAAATACATGCCTTAATCTTGGATCATAATGTATGACAAACATCCATTTCGGGTCCAAAATATCTTCATAGAAAAATACCTGCACATGAACGAAATACATATATTAGACGTATGTTATAACAATTTTATTGATTAATAAACACATGTATATATTCACAATAAACTATGAATTAATAGATTAATGATCAATATTGTTTCTTCTTTGAGTTAAAGAAATACCTACTCACAATGAATTGGTAGAACATAAGGCTCCTTATCCTCTGGAAGGAAGCATGAGGAATCTATATAAAACAATCCACTATGGGTATCATATCTTCGTGTCCTCTCAAATGCTTCTTACCATCTACACTTAAAAATACAACATTTAAAAGAGCAGTAATCCAACTCAATAATTTCTTTTATTTTCCCAACATATTGTAGATTCCCTTCAATTATATTCTTATCTTTTGAGCTTGATCGGCTGGATTGCTTGAAGTCAACCATGATTCCACAATTGAAGGATCGTCTCTTTATATCTACACTTTCTACATGATAATGTCGACCATATGCCCACATTGCTAGATATTTCCTAGTCTGTGAAAGACCATTTATTTCAATGAAAACAAATATAATGACGAATATTAAAATAGTTAATAGTGTCAAAATTGTAAGGAAACAACATTTTGTAAAATTCCAACTGTACCTTTCTTTCACATCCTCTAGACATGTTGATTTCATCTTTTGTTATGTTTGAATCTATACCTACATCTTCTATTTGATTTTGAATTTGTTCAGTAACCCATTCTAGTGTGCAATCTTTGCCCCATTCCCCACAGATCAGTGGGAAGTGGAGTATTCCTTGGGTTCGATCTCTTAAACTTTCTCCTTGCTTCTAACACTTCTCTCTTTTTATCATACATATCAATCCATTTGTTCATAAAGTCCATGTGGTACAGAACAAATTTGTCGAGTATAGCAGTTTCATCTACACCTATTGCATTTCAACACATTTATTTCAAACTCCAAATGTCATGTTGTTTATTTGACAAATAAATTACAGAGTAAATTAATGATTGCAAGAAAAAAAACCACGTTGATCATGAATTTACTTACTAATTTCTACTTGAACACCATTCGATTGTGGTTTTTCTCCATCAATATCTAATGCTCGTTCTTCAACCCAGATGTGTGGCCCATCTTCAAAATCCTTACCAAGGAATTCACACAGGAAGAAAAATGATTCATTCAATGCATACCCTTCAGCCATGCAACCCTCTGGATGTGCCTTTTGTCATACATATCTTTTTAGAGTTTTCATATAACTCTCAAATAAAAACATCCACCTTGTTGATACGACACCCGCCAATTCAATGTCATTGACTAGGTGTATAATTAAATGGACTTGTAGGTCCATGAAACTTGTAGGGAGCTCCTTCTCAAATACACATACAATTTCTGCAATTTCCTTCTTCCACTTTGGCACTTCACATTCGTGGATCTTCTTGGAGGTCACCCACTTAATATAAGAATAGTAAATTAGTATGAACCTTTAGTCAAAAATTAAAATACAATATAATATCTCTATGTCTCTCACACATGAACATTTCGTATAACCACATACGTTGTAAATGTTGACAATCGACTTATGGAATTCCTTAATTCAACTATAAGATAGGAATCCCCCCTAATTTCCAATGGCATGATATGCTATCAAACACATTTATGAAAAGGTCAGTAATTTTTTCTCACACAACAAAATATCAAAATATATTTAGTACTTAATCAATGTTACCAGTAAATGTTAAATGATGATATATAATACCTTCATAAAATTATGAAAATCATGTGATATGTCCATCAACTGTAAAAGCTTTAGCCAATGATGACCCATAGCCAATAGGTGTCCTTATTGAACGAATGACATTTTTAATTTGGTCTAGCTCTTTTTTTTCAAACTCCATGGAGCTTCTGCATATGTTTCATTTTCCCTATTTGGCCACAAATGTTTTCTATGAAATTTGGTACGCGAAAGAGCAATATCTCTCCTTGAAGACAAGGTGTCCTTCTCTTTGCCTGATATATGTCAAAATATAGAATCTGGGATATTTTTTAAGATGTGCATAGGATCTAATAGGTGATATATTAATAGCTCCTTCTAGTAAGGGAGCTCATAAAATATGGATTTCCTTTTCTTTCCTTCTGGCATATTAACTACAACTTGTTTTGGTTCTTCAATTGAATCACCCCGATCAAAAAAATCCTCCCAAGATTTCAATTTAGCATCTTCATACTTCTTAAGCTAATCACCTGGACCCATAATCATGGGAGAGCATCTATTTTCGACTTTTCCATCAAATTGGTTCTTCAGGTCTTCAGGTGATTTCTAAACCTATGATCTAGTGGTAGAAAAACCCTATTGTTTGCATAAATAAATTTATGTAGATCTTTAGAATATCGCCCTTGAAAGTGTTCTGCACATCTTGGACATGCAAATATCCCCTTTGTTTGAATCCCTTCAATTCAACAAGTAATGTTAATAGCCTCAACAAAATAGTATAAAACTAAGTATGAAAGTTGGGATGAAAATAAATTATGAGTGTAAATACGTAAATATTTTATCTTACTAGAACAAACACCAAGTCTTGGGAAATCATGAATAGTCCAAGATAGCACACCATACAACATGAAGGACCTATTTTATGGAGGACGTGATATGTCATACATTCTTATTTCTTTCCATACCAGTTGCATCTCATCAATAAAAGGTGCAAGAGAAACATCCACGTTTTTAACTTGATGTTTTCCCAGAACAATGAGGATCAGCATAAGGTGCTCCTTTCTAACTGTCATCCATGGGGGAATATTTTATACTATCAAACCGACCGGCCAAACACTATAATTTGAGCTCAGGAAAGAGAATGGGCACACTCCATCCATTGCAAGACCAAACCTGATACTACAAGGTTCATCTTTGAATTTTCTTGGCCATTTTTCCTCTATGTGTTTCATTGCTTTGGAGTTGGCTAGAATTCACATGAATCCATCTTAACTCTTGTTCTTTTCATTCCAACCCATCAATTATGTAAGTGACTTGCAACGAAACATTCGTTGAAGTCTAGGTATAATTGGCATGTGATATAAAACCTTCTTTAGAACTGTAGGACCTTGTACATTTGTATGATATCTCTTCTCTTTGCATATAGGGCATTCTACCTTGTTTTGATATTCATCTTTGTATAAAATGCAATCATTTTTACATGAATGAATTTTCTTATATTCAATCCCCAAATCAACCAACAACAAATGTACCTCTCTGCAAGTTGATGGAAACACATTCTCTTTAGGTAATATTTTAGTTTTTAGTGCCTTGTAAGATTGCTAGAGATTAAATCAATTGAATGTTTGACTTATAATGAACATGTTTGATATGTCAATATATACTAGGATTGTTTATATACAATATATGGTTTTAAAATCCCCTTAAAGAAATATAAACAAAGTTGATGAATTTTTACGAATTGTGTACACCAATTAACAATGCAAAGTAAGAAATAGATTTCAACTCACTTCAGTAGGGTAGTGAATCCTTTGTCTAACCAACCAAGTAGTGACTTGATTTCTAATAATATTAATGTGCATGCCAGTTTTGAGGTTCTATTTACACTCGATTTGAACACGGGTGTCTTCGATGCTTGCTTGATGGAGTCTTTCAGGTTGTTATCATCAACATTTCCTTGGTGGTAATTACCCCTGCTATCATCATTATTGTCAACTGTATGATCATTATTTTCATCATTGTTTCCATCCCCAAAGAAATTTGTAAGCATTTCATTCAATCCTTCTTTATACACTGCATTTTCACTACCATGGTCATCATCATTAAGGCTAGGTGTCATGTCATCAGGGTATGTGGATCTCATCAACTCTTCAAATTTCTTAGGTGGTAGTATTTTCTTCAATCTTGCTCTTTTCGCCCTGGTATGGTTTAAACGATGGTTTGGATCATCCCGTCCAAATCTTAATAACCCAGTTGGATCTTGGGTATTAGTATGTGTTTCATCAACATCTTCTACCTATCAACAAACAAAAACATTATTTAATGTTTGGAAACAATTAGATAAATCATAAATGTATCAATTTCAAAGAAATATAATCAAATATGGCTTGAAAAATAAAAATAAAAATTGTATGAACATATATACATCAATTAAATAATGGAACGTTATTTTATAGACTACCTTTTTTATACAATAATTTAAATAAAATAAAATTTTGACAACATAGTTTATAAAACATCAGTCCACACATTTATTATTCTTTGGTTTTCTGCCCTTACGAACATCCTTAGGGAGACCTTGTTCTTCCCTTTTCTTTCGCGCAAGAGTACATTTTAAGAAGGGTTAATCAATCAATAACTCATCCCCAATGGTAAGGTCCATAATAGCCTCAACCATTATCAATCTATCAACCTCTCTTTCCATATCTCCATCTTTATCATTTATAACCTCAACAAATTGACAATTTGGTCTTATAGTAGGGTCCCTTCCCTTACTACTATTTATAAATCCTGTAATATTTTTGTGTGTGTATACGCATCCATATATATACATAAGATGACCTCTATTAATTTATTTTCCACTTTCCAATTGGAAACGATGTGTATAAATATTTGAATTTAGACCATATGCTAGCATGCTAGGCTTATATTCTGCTAGCCTTATCCATTCACCAATGTAATATGATGGACCATAATATGGCATTAATCTCCTAGTGGTGTTTTTGAATTGTTTCTATGTTTAGATCCCACATGTACATTTTAGACAATAAAGAGGCCTAGATTAGCTACATGGATATTGGAGGTTTGTATCATGTAGTTGTATCCCCAAAATTGAAACACCTCGTACACTCTAGGTAGTTTTTGATCACTAGGCCAAGCGCAATATAGTCGACGATCAAATGTCTCTTTGTAAATTGATCTCAAACTCAAGGTAAAGTTATCATCTCCATCACATTCATTCTCATAGGGTATGTAGTCCATCTTCCCCATGTCTTCAAACAAATTATGCATCTTTAAATCGGTTCTTGTTTTGTGACTTGTTTTCATCAATTCCTCATCTTCTAAGCTGGTATATTGGCACATATTTTTGTTAGATGTATCATCTGATAAATGATCATTTCCCTCTAGGCTGGAATTCGGCGATCCAGGAAACTTTAAACCAAGAACTTTATCCTGCAAGTATCCATTAAGAAAAAAATTAGTTATTTAAATAATATAAAAATGTTTAAACAAAGTATACATGTTATTTATATCAAATTGGAAAATTCCTTACCACAATTCCTATTGGATTTGAATCGATTGTAGGAGACATACTATCGACTAGAAGCTCATTATATATGTAATTTCTTTGTACAATTACTCGTTTGAATTTTTTCTTTCCACGACATACAAAACATCCACAAACAACAATTTTCTCAAAGTATTCATCCCATGTACTATAGTCCTGACCAACCTCTTGTTTAGTGCAATCATTTGTTGTGTCTGCAAGATCCATTGTCATATCCTCTTCCACCCATTATCATCTATGTGATTTAATAGTTTTAGGTCCACATCCACGTACGTATTTTCTTCTTTTGCTAGTTGAGCGCTCATGCTCTGCATTTGCTCCAATCTCCATCTAAAATAATCAACAACATGCATTAATTTATTTCAAGATTGGATAATACATTATAAATTTCAATAATACTATGAAAAAAGATGGATGTATCACAAAATTCCATCAGATCATTTTTCCTAAGTTAATTCAAACTTTGAGTACCTGATGTCTCGCTTCATCCATTGTGTCCTCATTTGATATGACATGATTTGTTTCCATGGCCTTGTCTCGCCCCTATAATACACAACATATTAAATATTTTTTAGTACACCAATTATATCATTTCAACGAATATGCTATCCAACACAAAGCCTCACTTTAGTCATATATTTGACATATTGATATCATGTTTTGGCCATCCTAATTTTCAAAATTTTCCCTTGACCTCAGAGGCCTCATGGAAAAAAAAATGACTTTATCTCCTCTATGTTGTATTATTTGTGAGTTCATAAACACCTTTCTCCTTTGGTTGAGGTTGCTTTCTCTTCTTACCTCTATTCTATCTGCAGATTTTGTTGTCATATCTATTTCCACCCACTTTCCTCTCTGTGATTTAGTAGATCTACGTCGTCCACGTCCTCTCTCCATGGCCTCCTCTAGATCCTATAATACACAACAATGACAATGGTCACATAAAATTATCTTTTTAATACACTTGATTTTCATTAAGACGTGCTATGAAAAATAAAATAGGACATTGCAACATTTTGCTCTTCACAAAAAGTTTTCATGTAGAATGTTCACAATTAGAGCTCAAATCTCTCTAGGAAGCATGCAATACACATAGGTTTTTGATGCAATGTCAATGTCACATGATAATTATTTAGTTCTCATAGATAATTTTTCATAATTCCCTAATAAGCCCTATATCTAAGATGATAGTAATGAATTAGGGTTTGTCCTTTTATACAAATCTGTAACATGCAATTTGAAATATTTCACACTTTAGATGACTCATCTAGTTGTATAGGGGTCATATTTGAGTTCACAAATCTAACCTCTATTAGTTTTGCACCCACAAAATTGACATGGGCTAAGGAATAGATAAAATAGCGAACCATGATTGCTCCCTTGGAAAATATGAAGATGAAGTCAATTTAGGATCAATTTATTTATCAACTTCCAAACAAAATACATCATTTTTCATTGCTAGGTGCTAAATTAGGGGCACTTTGTGCCACCTTTTTCACCCCAAACATATTACATTTAGGGCTCAAAGGAGGTGCTAAATTAGGTGCACTTTGTGCCACCTTTTGCACCCCAAACAGATTACATTTAGGGCTGAAAGGCGGTGCTAAATTCGGTATTAACTATGATGACTATAGCACCGACTACTGAATCAGGAACACAAATTTAAAACTTCCCACGTCAAGGAAGAGATAACAAGAGATAAATGCCACACAAAGGAAGAGAGGAGAAAAAAGGGAAAAATGGCGTGAAGGAGGGCTACAAGCAAGTATATCATAAATTTGATTTAGTTTGCAACACCATGGGTAGGGTTACAATTTGTTTTTTCGCTCCCACAAATATTTTTGTTTGGATTAAATGGAGAGGATTGTGAAGAAAGGATTGTTAATATTGTTTTTTTTACACGCAAATCATTCAAGTCTCATGTGGTTGCAAAGGACAAGGGTAAAATTGTAGACATTGCATTATTTCCTCTGCATCCGAGAGTAGTGAACATGTTTTTGAAATCCCAATGCCCCGGTTCACTTATCATTCCCATCCCAAGCTTTCAGTTTCCGGTTCAATTTCTCGGACCTTCCTTCCATACCACTCTGAAGACAACTTTCTCGCTTCCTTCCTACAAAAGTAGTCGAGTGCTTTCAGGACAAGTCATCAAACTACATCTGCCCCACTGTAGCTAGGTCCCGTTGGAACAGAGGTTGGTCGAGACAATACGAGGAGATAGGGCTTTTGAGACAATAGTTGAATAATAGATCATTTCCTCAAATTTTTGAGACCTTCGAGCTTAAATTAGCTATTACTAATTTTCACTTATTCTTATATAGAACAATGAGCTTGTGGTTTTGAATTGATTGTGCACACACATTCATTTTATTTCTAATCAGCAAATGCAACTCGAGCATGGAACCTATCTGTGTTAACTCTCAATAAAACCACACTTCGTGCCCTTTTTATCCCCCAAAGATTGCCATTCTATACAGGTGCACAAGAGTTGATTTTTTTATAATACATTTGTTCCATTTTGCATATATTTATATCCTTTCAAATATATTTATATTTTATACAGGTGCACAAGCAATTGATTCATAGGCATTTAAATCCAAAAATAGATCCATTCAAGGTAAAACTTTCATACCACAAACTAGATGAAAAGTTTCATACCTAACAGTGTGTACTTCGTTTGCCTCCATAGACTGGACGAAAATAA
This sequence comes from Sequoiadendron giganteum, assembly GCA_007115665.2. NCBI lineage: Eukaryota > Viridiplantae > Streptophyta > Pinopsida > Cupressales > Cupressaceae > Sequoiadendron > Sequoiadendron giganteum. Next base: position 63,776,468 of record CM021105.1, read on the forward strand.
TTTTCCCTAGGTCACCTCAAAATTTCAAGCAATGGAGGGAAGAGAACAAAGAGAGTAGACTTTGGCCACAATGACATAATTCATTGTCAATTTATAGATTTGTAAATGTTTATCTAGGTTTAGAGGCATGAGTATAATAGGTGATACAAGGTAGGTTGTAAGCTGTTGAAAGGCTTGTTGACAATTATCATTCCACTTAAAGGACATTTTTTTATGTAGGAGATGGGAGAATGGTTGACATTTGTTAGCAAGTTGAGCTATGAAATATCTAACATCTTGTAACTTCCCTTGGAGATTGCAAAGTTGTTTGATATTATTTGGCAAGGGCATATCGACTATAACTTTTAATTTTGTTAGGTCAACTTAGATGCCCCTTCTAGATACAATGAATCCTAGGATTTTTCTAGATGTGACACCAAACACATATTTCCTCATATTCAAGTGCAACTGATATTTCTTCAAGTAATCAAAGATCTTCTCTAAGACTTGCGCATGTCCTTCCCTTATTTTATATTTTCCCAAAAGGTCATCAACATGGTCTTCCATTATACCATGAAGCATATCACAAAAGATCATGGTCATAGCCCTTTGATATGTTTCTCCTGTATTTTAAATTATGAAGGGCATAAATTGATAGCAAAGAGTTCCCCAAGGAGTGATAAAAATAGTTTTATGTTGGTCTTAATTATCTATCCTTATTTTATTATATTTGGAGGATCCATCCATTAGTGATAAAATTCTATGTCTCACTGTTAAGTAAAAAATGATGTCAATATTGGGCCATGGGAAATCAACTTTGAGATATGCTTTATTGAGATCTCAAAAATATATACATTTTTGGATGCCCCTAGTGGGCTTTGAGATTAGTATGATGTTGGAAACCCATTCAAGATAGTTAATGGGATGAATGAATCATGCCTATAGGATTTTTTTCAATTTAGCTTTTACAAGAAGGGTGATATGTGGATGCAATTTTCTTATTTTTCTTGATTTGTTTAACATCAAAATATACTGCCAAGTGATGTATTACTAAGGATCGATCAAGTCCTCGCATATATAAATAAAGCCAAGAAAAGTTCTAAAATCTCCTTCTGAGAAATGTTGATATATCTTAATTCTCCTCCTTTATTAATGATACGACCATGAGAGTTCTTTTTGGCGCTTCTTTAGTTCCTAGGTTAACTTTTGTCATTTCTTCAACCAATATGGTAGATGTCTCTTGATAATAAGGGTTTAGATTAAGTGTCTCATCAATTAGCACCTTAGAGAGGTTTTCACTAGAAGATACGTCTTTTATTTTTACTTTTGTATGATCCAAAAGTGCCTCATTGAGGTTTTCACTAAGGGACCTTTCTTTCTTATTTTTCTCTTTTTTTTAGACTAAGGCAAGAGACTTGCTCCCCAAAATATGTGACCTTGTTTAATTTGATGTCATATCCTCCCTTATGATCTCCTATTGGTACGTGTTCTCTGAATCCCTTAAGTTCGATAATTGCCTCATAATTTTAAAATGTATCAAGCATAGGAGGTCCTTGATGGTCTCAAAATATAAGCTCAAGATAGAGAAGTGGAAGGTCAATTGAATTGAGTGTCATGATGGTATTAATGTTGGTGTCATTGAAGAGTTTGGAAACATGTTCAAAATATTATTCATGGGTTCCCTCATTGGTATTGTCGGTCCAAGATGAGAGACCTTAGTTTCTTTAGTGAGGACACACTCAAGCTTCTAAGATACCATCTCAACTGATCCATATCCAAGTCCTTAGTAGCTTTTATTGTCTTTAGGTTGTATTGGTTATATTATTTCTTGCTTGTGTATCCTTAAACCTTTACCTTATATCCCATGTTCTTGCATATATTATGACCCTTGGGATATCATTCTATTTGTAATGTCGACATATGTTCATCTCCATCCTTGTAGAGTCATGAGGATATGTGTTGTTTAATATTTTCTTTGTCTATGAGTCCCCAATGTTTGAAGCTTTGGAAAGTTACCTTTGGTTTTGTTTTGAGAAAATTTGGTTAACCATGGGACTTAGGTAAGAGTGGAAGTTTTCCTATGTAAAAACAACCATGTATTCTATACTCCTTTCACCCTACATCAGAAATCTTGGCCTTGATCTTAAGGATGGTGTATGAGGTGGATGTGGTTTTAAGTGAGAATGAGTTTATGTAATGTGGAGAAGTGCATGTACTATCATTTATTGAACAATGGTGAGAACAATTACAACTTCCTTCCAATAATTTATAGTACCTAAAATGTTGAGGGGCTTCAGGGATAGTGACCTCATTATCATTATACATAAATGTGGTGCATCGGTGGTAAGAAGAGAGCAAGAAGAGATGGATGGAGTCTAGCAAAAGGTAAATCAAAGAGAAAGAGATAGAAATTCTTGAACAAGGGACAAATTTTCTTTTGGAAACCATGAAAATATAAAATGTCAAATATGCAACAAGAGTTGATTATAAATGACATCTTAAAGTACCAGTTGAAGAATAAGAAGGTAGGTCTACAACCTACCCAAAACTAGTTGAAATAAAAGTAAAAACATAATGGTTTTATTGGAGTTTCTACATGCATGTGTTGTTGCATCACCATCCTACCCAAAAACTGAGGGTCTTAAAAAATCTTGCCCTAAGAGCCTAAATATGTGATGAAGAACACATAAGTGAAGAAGTGTCACATTGGACAAAAAAATGGGTATAAGAACAAGCACATCACTAGTTCATTCAACCAAGACAAAGAGGAACGTAAGATTCACAATAAGTAAAATGTATCCTATGATACACTTGTTAGGACTTATTTTAAGCCACACAAAAAAGTGAAGAACATGATCCTTCCCCTAAAGGTCAAATATAACTTCAAAACTTTGGATTTAAAAATTTGATTACTATGTGACCTAATATATTATTGAAACTAATCCATCCATCTCCATGAGAACCAAAGATAAAATCCTAGACAACATACACGAGCCCAAGAGAAAATATATCCTTGTCGAGCATTCATTTAATACTAGATATCATATTTTCTTATGGTCAACTAGGGTCCTGATATAAAATAATATTATTAGAAGAGGAAATTTAGATTAGTGTTTGTTCAATCAAAAAACACAAGTCGAGTTTCTCCCTCTAAGCATGGTATTAGTTTTGGCGGTGTCGTGGGGAATATGTTAAATGGAAATCTTTCTTTTGTTGGTGGTTCCAATACCTCTGATAACTTAGCCTTCTCCCCTCCCTTTGTTCCTACAAATTCTAGTTGGGTCAACAATGAGGAGGCCATTTTGGTGGTATCAATAGGATGGGGATGATTATGATCATTCATATGCAACAATTGTTGGTGTATGGGCTACTAGTTGCCTCTTTGATGTGTGAAAGTACATGCCCTCTATTTCTCTCATTTCTATTATGGTTTTTTTGGGTAAGAGGTGATTAATAATGAAATATTTATGTCTACCAAAGTTTTATGTGCATATTCAATCTACCCAATCGAGTTGTATGATTGTGCTAGAGGATTCTTTTTTGTTTGGTTTCACTCTACAAAGGAATTGGAGTTGGTGTTGAATGGTTGGATGTAGATGTGGGGTGAAAATTCCCTCTCTCAAACCATGTTTTCCCTCTTTCAACCCTATCATATAATCTCTCAACATTATGCTAGTTTCGGTAAGGTTTCCCAATCTCTCTCTCTAATTTTGGGATGACTCATGATTTTGAGAATATCAACAATTCTATTGGTCACTTTCTAAGGGTGGATTCCATAATATTTAATGTTGGCAACTCAGCTTGTGCATATATCTTGGTAGGTATTTAAATATCCAAGGCTCTCCATAGGGATGTTTTATTGATGGTTTAGGGTAGAAAATAGATTTAGATGATTGATTACAAGGCACTTTGGTTTCATCATAGATTATGCTTCACTACTAATCATTTGGCTTCTAAGTTTCATCAATCTCATTTTAGGACTTTAGATCAACTAATTGGTGGAGGAATGTCCTTCCTAATCATTTTACCATGGGTAATCTTTTTGTCCCTAACTATCTAGGTGATGTGGATCCTTGTGTATGTTTTTGTTGCCTTGAAGGTGGCTTGTGGTAGGTTTATTGCTCCTGCTCTGTTTATAAAATTGTTACAACACACAAATTATTCAATTAGATATTCTTTCTCGATGTGCAAGGAGACTCTATTTATAAACATGATTGAGGAATCCCTCCTCCCCTCAATCAAAATAAATTTAAAATGGCATGTCTTAAATAATTGTTAAAAGAAAGAAGATAGATCTTCCTAAATCTATGTCAAAATCCCATCCCGAAGTCAAGGGTGTATAGATTATAAGAAAAAAAATATTATGTAATTTGAATGGATTGTAAAAGGCTCCAATCCCTTTCAAAAGCTAGTCTTGTGGTTTGTTGTTATTTGTTGGTCAGTTATTTTTACTATTCCATTTTGATGTATCTAAGTCTTATGATCCTATTAAATCCTATTTACCACTTAATTAAAAATATGTGCTCGCATAATCTCAATAAAGATGGAGGTTGGGCTTGAGCCACTCTTGGAAAGCTTTCTCAAATACCCTCAAATGTTAAGAACCCCTCTACATCACATTCCTTCCCGCTTTTATGATTATGTCTTAAGTTGCATCTCTTTATCCTTTATTTTTTGGGTTATCCTTTGGCCAAGAATTATTTTTAACTCTATTTTATTGTTTACTTCTCCTCTCTATCTTTCCTATGGAGCACCTATTTTATTTCTTACTTCTCTACCAGATCTATCTTTATCAAGCCTCTAGTTATCTCTTGTTCCCCTTAATTGTTCCCTTTAGTTTTTCCACCTCTACCTTCTCTGTTGCTCTCTTTTTATCTCTTATCAAACTTCTCTTTCCTTTTTTCACCACTCTCCTATTTTCCCTCTTTATTTTATTTATATTTCAATTGTTACACTGTCCTTTGACTTCTCTCACTATTTTTTCTTAGTACAAACCCCATTTTTTGACTTATTTTACCATTTTTCTTAATGTACACCTTCATTTTTTACTTTGACCATTTTCCTCAAGGGTTAAATCTCTAGTACCAAGCTACATTCATGTAAAACTTTACTTCCATCTCTTCCTTACTACCTTATGCTTAAAACCCTTAACCTTCATGCCTCAACCTTCATAATCCACATTAAAAATATATATTTTAATTAGTGTAATTTTTTCCCTTCTCGACTTTATTGGTTATTAACCTAATTCTTGAATCTTGTAAACTTTTACTCTTATCATGATGCATTAATGCAAATAAAATAACTAATTTTTTTAAAAAAATGTTTTTGTTTTTACTCTTATTGGAAGGTTTAGAATCATATTTTGCTGCTTATTTCTTTTTTATTTTCATTTACTTTTCCTTAGCTTTCTTTTTCATTTCCCTATTTCTTTTCAAAAAAAATAGAGATTTGAAAGTAATTACTTCCTTAATGATTGAATTAAGAACTTTGAATGGTTCAGAAAGCACAACACTTGTTGAATGTTTTGTGAAGGGGGTACCAAACTAAGTGGGCTTGATCTTAAAAAAATGTTAGTTCAAAGTGCACAACTCAAAAAAGTACTAAGATAGGGGACCTTATGAGAGGTCCCAATGCTTCTCCCATGTGAACATCACCTATATATATGTTAAATCAACCATTTATTCTCATAAAATATGAAAGGTTGTGAACCACTACCCATAAGATACATATTAATGCATATTGACTTAAAATCTATGCAACTGAATCCTTATTAAAGATCACATGGATTCTTGCTTTTCAATTTCATACATTTACTAATAAATTAGCTTTCATAGTTTACTTTCCTTTCATTGATCAGTTTTTGTTTGGTCACATAGACTTGTGGTGTATTAGAATAGAGGTTCGACAACAATGAGAAACTCTTATGAACTTTCTATTTCACCATCTTTCCATGTTAGCTACTGTGTCGCAAAAAAGTGTAGCCTTGACACTTTTCACTCATTTGGGCCTTTTCCCATGGATTTTGGCCTAATTTTGCTTAGATTTAATGTTGTAATGTGGCCAACACATTCACATTAGGCCTTGAATGCTCACAAATCATCAAAAACCTAATGATGTCTTACAATAATTTTGTGAAGTGTTGTAACACATTTCCTCACTTTTTTAAGACCTTTCTATCATAATTCACCTAAATAACCCCTTTCCAAGCCTTAGTCTAAATTGTTGTAAGGTGTTGTAACCAACCCTCACACTTTTTTAGGCTTGTCATCACTAAATTAAACCTTTCTTATGACAAAATGGCCCCTTAATACATTTATAGGTCCTACCTAAGTGTGTTTTGGAGGGCAATCCTGACAATCAACATTAACTACCCTTTAATTCCTAACTACCATTTGAATTTTTCCAATGCCACCTTGGGCAACTTAGTCCCATTTGGCATAAAACTCAAAATTAAATCAAATTTCTAGTGGGATTTTGTCTCCAAAACCCTAAGGTCGGCCTATGATGTGTTATTTTTGGGGAATTAGGGCATCACATGTATAAATAATCTTTTTTTCCTCATTTTACCTCTCTCTCTCCTACTCTCTATCTTCATAAGCAATCTATCTTCTCAAGCAAGCATAAAGCATTCAAGCACTCTAAACATATCAAGCATCATCCATTGGAGTTGTTACTTGCATATCTTCAGACTTCTTCAACAAGGGCTTGGTGAGTGTTTACATTTACATGTTATTCAATCATCTTCCCCTTCCTATTTCATTTCATCATTTACGGTTTGATTACCAAAATGGGGTTTGACTATGGCAAACCCCTATTCTCTAACCTTAACCCTTTTTCTCCTCTTTCCATGTGTGCTTTGCAGGTTTTTGTATGCGGGTTTGTCAAAGAGAAAGGTGTTAAAAAGGTTTTTTCAACTCATCAAAGTCATTCAATTCAAAATATCCCTAATTGAGGCTTGGATACCTCTTTCAACCCATTTTCTGTAGAATCTGAACCAGACACCTATCAGAGACCAAAGTGCAGACCGAGGACTTCCATTTCCAATTTCTGATTCTCAAAAATTTAGAAGTGGAATAAGTCACCAAAAATGGCAACTTAGTCCCACTAAACCTATTTTTAAGAGGTTTTTATAGATCTGGACACCCATTTGGCGGAAATGGGTTTCTAGGCAGTTTTTCCAGATCTGGGACAAAGTCACCCAGATTGGCACAAGTGTCCCAGTCAACATTAGCAACAAATTCTAAAGGTTTTTCAAAGCCTCTTTGCATCATATCTCATTTCCTAGGTGCACCCCTTCAGTTTTATTCATTTTTGTAACAGTTTGTTTATATTTCTTAGGTCATTTGTATATCACAATGTGTTTTCAAGCATAGTTCATTTTCTAGGTTTAGCATTATTATTCTATCACTTTAATCTCTTTCCAGCATTTAGACACCTTTTATATCACACACACACACATCAAACCCTCAATCTTGAATGAACACCAAGAATACTTAGTGCAAAAGAGGCTATTTCTCAACCAAGCTCCTAGGTGAAAAACCCTAGCAGCTCATTCGGGAATCCTCTTTCCCTAAATACTTCATTTTTGGTGAGCCCATCCTTACAACACTTCTCAACTTCTATTTTTTCATCCTAGAAAAATCTTGCATTCACATTGCATTAGGGTTTTGTATTGTTTTGCATTCTAGGGTTTTTACAATTGCATTAGTGAAAAGATTATTTAGCTTGCATTTTTGCATATATATTCTCATTGAAAATATTTAAAATTCTGCATTTTCATCTTAAGACTACATCATACAGCCTGAACACATCAACACCAATCACAAACTCAAAAAAATTGAAAAAAAACCCTATTGGTGTTGAGCTTCTCTCTTGATGACAATATTGTGTTTTAGATTGGCATCTTTGTTGTTGATTATTAGTTGCACAGTTTACATTCTGTTGGATGCCACTCTTGTTTGTACTCTGTCTTGGCATACTTGGTTTTGACTTCAGCTTTATGATGTTGTTTTTGATGGTACTGATCTCTTGACTCCATGTGTAGTTTACAAGGAATCTTGTTTATAGGATAATGATTCTATGTTCAAGTGATACACTACTGGTTTGACATTTTTTTTGAGCTTTACAGTGCTACCGTGATCTACAACATCTTTCAAGTAATGCTTATTGTTAACTTGGCTTTTGGAATCATCATTGGAGTTGTCTTTTAATTTTAAGAAAACCCTATCGGGTTTCCTTAAACAATTGATATTGGCATGGGTATATGGTACATTGATATCAATTGGCATCTTCTTTTGGAAAAGGTATGAACATGGAAAATTTCATGAAAATATTTGTAATGCGAATTTGATGCATTATTTATGACTTAAATTTATTTACAAACGACTTCAAAGGAAGTCATATGTTTTGAGTATTAATATGGTTATCATGAAAATTCAATAAGCTAAACCTCTTCTTAGCATGGAATTAGACTTTATTACATTACAAAAGGCATTGAATAAATCGGGCTTTATGACATGGCAAATGGCTTTGGATAAAGGTCAATAAATTGAACCTCTTATTAGCAAGAAATCGGTTCTTATGGTTGATATTCCATTAGGCCTTAAGACCGACAGTAGCTATGATAAATTACTTGTCAAGTCACTTGGAAAGTGACTGACATTGACTCTTGCAATAATGCCTAGATGTATAAGGTATTCGACATGTTGGTTTGTCAAGGAAATCACATGGTAATTTTTTTAAAAATGTTGTCGGTTTATTGCATGGATGAAGGTGATTTAGTCAAAATTACATGTGCCACGAACTTGAAATAGTATTATGACTTGGAAAAGTCATCGAGTGCCTTGCAAAATGAAATTAGGTCATTCTTTAGTGCTTTACAAGCTCGAGGGTTTGGAACCCTAGCTCTGTCGCGCCATGGGTGTTGAGTCTCAGTCGTTACTCAGTTGGTTTCTTTGTCTTCTGCTACTCATTGACAACTATGGAACTCTTTGCAAGATCCTTTCCATGGTCGATGTCTTTGTCAGCCTTTTGTCATTGGATGGAGGCTCGAAATAGGAAGAAGCTCTATCGTGGTTGTCTTTCATTCAAGTTGGTAAATTTTCTCCATGACAGATTCTCTATCATTCACTTTAGGTATTCATCTTCTCATTCGAATTTTGAGGGACCGTTACTTCTCTTGGCACAAAAATAAATGACTATTGTTTTCGCTTTTCTGAAAAATGATCAAATGGGTTCATTTTTTCGTGGTCAGAAATAATGCATTTTGGTTGTACTCATAATCTGAAATGGATACCCAGATATTTTATCATATCATTTTTTCTCTTGCTTTAAGGGGTTGTATTTTCACTGGTGGGTAATCATGCTTTCTGCAAATCATTTCAGTTTTTCTCTTGGATTCGGTGAGAGTTATTTTTTAGTGCACAAAAATGGGGTTTTGGTTACATTTTTGTTGCTGTAGTATTCAAGGATCTTTTGGATGATGCATGGAATACATTTTTTAATTATTTTCCAGATAGCATTGCCTATGCAGGCTCCTTGAGTGGACATGGTTCAGAGTCTTCTTTCTAAAAATTCATTCTCCTTGACCTTTCTGTCAAAAGAAATCTTTCATGATGAGTACTCTGAATCACTGCAATACCTGGAAAATAGATTCAACAGAAAGTGGGTACTTTAAAAATTTACCTTTGTTGTTTTGAAAAATGAGAAAATAAGTTGTTGGGTTGTAATTTTCTAAAAAGAAATCATGTCATTTTTGTAAGAAGAAAAATAGAGAGAGATAATAGTTTTTAGATTCATGAAAAATAACTGTGAAAAACGATGTGAGTACATGACAGCTATTGTATTGAAGAAATGTTGAGTTTTGTTATTGAAAATCTGATATATGAGTTCAATATCAAGTTGTATTAAGGCTTAACAATGGCTGGAATTTTGAAGGTTCATTCTTGAACTTTGAGGATTTTAGGTATTGTTTGTCAAGAGGCACTTGAGAGAAAAGAGAGAAACAAAGAGATCCTCTATATCATTGTATGTCTTACTGAAAACAGAAAAGGGGTTGGTGCTCCTTGATTTGGTGCTCAGAAATCAGCATATAAGGCATTGTCAAAAGTGGTTTTTAAAATATAAGCCTAGAAAGGCAGCAGTTTAGGAGTGGTTTTTCTACCCCGGGAGGGTTTTCCACTCAGCATATCTTGTGTCATTTCTTATATGTGTTTCACTGATTCATTGTGTGAATAATTTTTTATGCTAAGTTTCACTATCATACTTCTCATTACAGTTATATGTGATTGCATTCAATCTATGGATGAGTTAATCATTGATAAATGAGAGAATAAATCTGTTTTGTTTCAGTTTATGTAAAATTTGATTAAATCAGTTTATGACACTTATTCACCCTCCCCCCCCCCTCTCAGTATCTTTTTCACTCCAACAATTGGTATCAGAGTGTAGGGTCCTTTAATAGGTCTATCCAACCTAGGATTGATTCTGGCCTTGGAGTTTGTTCAAAATTTCTCAAGCTCATGAAGGCACATCCATGACTAGAGCTCCATTATTTGATGGAACTGATTATGTATTTTGGAAAATCAGAATGGAGACTTATTTAACTTCTATTGACCTCGATGTGTGGAGCATAGTGTTAACTGGGTACATTGTACCAACTACTTTGCCCACAACTTTTGATGAAATGAAAAGATATGAAACTAATGCAAGAGCAAAACATGCTCTCCTGTGTGCACTAACTAAAGATGTATTTATCAAAGTCATACACTGCATCTCTGCTAGGGATATCTGGATTAAACTTGAAACTATTTATCAAGGAAATGAAAAAGTTAAACAGTCAAAAGTCCTCACTCTAAAACACCAGTTTGAAGAAATAAAAATGAGGGACAATGAAAAAGTAGTTGATTACTTCTTAAGAGTTGACGAAATTGTCAATGCTATGAAGGGTCTGGGAGAAGAATTTAAGGAATTTAATGTTGTAACTAAGGTCATTAGAACCTTACCGACTAAATTTGAAGCTAAGGTCTCTACTCTAGAAAAGAAGAAATACTTTGACCAACTTACCCTAGATAGCCTACAAGGCACTCTAACTGCCTATGAAATGAGAATCAGTAAAAACAATTCCTTTGCAAAAGAAACTGCCTTTAATACTGAAAGGAAAGAAAAAGATGAGGCTACTGAATCAGAATTTTCTGATTCCAAAGAATCCCACTTTGTTAGAAAGCTCTAAAAGGGGTCTGGAAAATATAAGGGAAGACCTCCCTTCAAATGTTTTAACTGTGGTAAAATAGGCCACTTTGTTGTAATGTGCCCCTATGGTGATCTGAATAGTGACAATGAGAAATCTGAAAAAACTGCCTAAGAAAAAGGCCTATAAACCTAAACAAAAATTCAACTTCAAAAAGAAGAAGAGTTTGTTCAGCAAAAATGATACAGACATTGAATCTGAAGATTCTTTAGATGAAGAAGATGAAAACCTATTCATGGCTGAAATCATTCAGTAAGAAGATACTAATAGCAATGATGCTGAAGTTGACGAAGTAGATCTTGAAGGTGAACTGAAATGTGCATTAAAAGAGCTAAGAAAACTCAAAAAACAAATGCTTTCTCAAGAACAAAATTCCGCTCAAGATCTTGCACAAGAGTAGCTCACAAATCAAGAAATAGTCTCCTTGAAGACTCGACTTGAAGAAGCCAAGAGAGTTGAGGATTTTCTTTGTATTGGCTTAAACCATAAAGATCAAGAAATTCAAAAACTTGAACATGAAATTGTTGGTCTTAGGAAGACTATTGAGAAGTATGAGAGTACTCTAAAACTGAATGACATGCTCAGTAAGCAAAAATTGAACAAGGACAAAACAGGCATTGGGTTTGTGAAGGGCGAATGTTCAAATGATAGAGCAAAGCATAACGATGTTGCTGCAAACAAATGGTTTGAATCTAATCATCTTGATTCTGATAAGAATCATGCTCATCCTTTTAGGAATAATAGAACATCATTTAACTTCAACCCTTTATTTTATGGGTACTATTTTTTTTGCAACAGATTTGGCCACAAAGTTAGCTCTTGTAGGTTTATGAATCTTAGAACACCTAAATTTGGTCATAAGCAACACCCTGGTTTTGCTAGATAGATCAAATGCTTTAAATGCAATACTGTGGGTCATTCTGCTAAGCAGTGCAAAGTTGATCTGCAATTTAAATAGCAGAAAACCAAAAAGGTTTGGAAACCCAAAAATTTCAAAAACATAGAGCAAACTATGTTAGTCCAAACAACTTTTCATTCAAAGAAAAAGAACTTATGGGTCTTGGATAGTGGTTGTTCAAACCACATGACTGGTGACAAAGAAAAATTCACTAACCTTGAAGATTATGTAGGTGGATATGTGAAGTTTGGAGATAATTCAAGTATACAAATCAAAGGTAGAGGTTCACTTCTTCTGAATGAGGACACTCTTATCTACAATGTGTATTATGTAGAAGGTTTAAAGCAAAATCTTCTAAGTGTCAGTCAAATTTGTGACAATGGCTATCATGTTTTGTTCACTTCACAGGGATGTGAGATTAAAAATAAGCTTGGAAAAGTTATTGTTGCTGGAAGAAGAACTAAGGGAAATGTCTACAATCTTCTTGAAACATATGGTAATGAAAATAATCAAGGTATGTGTCTAATGAGTCAAGTTGAAGAAATTTGGTTGTGGCATAAGAGACTAGGTCACATTAACTTTGACAATTTGGTTAGGATCAACAAAAATCAGAATGTAAGAGGTCTGTCTGTTTTAAGAAAATCTGAAAATGCAATTTGTAAAGAATGTCTCAAAGGTAAGCTTTAAATCTAAAGAACATTATTCTACTAGGCCTCTGCAACTTGTTCATACAGACTTATGTGGTCCTACAAGGACTAGATCTATCAATGGTGAGAAATATTTCATGCTATTTGTTGATGACTACTCTCGTATGGTATGGGTTACTTTCCTCAAGCATAAATCTGAAGCTTTTGAACTCTTTAAAGTCTTTAGAAAAATGGTTGAAAGGGAGTCAGATTTAAAATTGAAATGTCTAAGATCTAACAAAGGTGGTGAATTCACCTCACGAGAATTCATTGACTACTGTGAAAGACATGGCATAAAAAGATAGTATGTTGCTCCCAAAACACCTCAACAGAATGGGGTTGTTGAGAGAAAGAGCAGAACAGTAAAATAGATGGAAAGGACAATGTTGGATGAAGAAAAACTACAAAACGTGTTCTAGAAAGAATGTGTTCATATAGCTATCTATATCCTGAATAGAGTACAAATCAGAGTGAAATCCAATTTCACTCCATATGAACTGTGGTATGGTAAATCTACCTCAATTAAATACTTCAGAATATTTGGTTATAAATGTTTTATCAAGAGAGATGATGATAACTTAGGCAGCTTTCAATCTAAGTCTGATGAAGGTATCTTTTTAGGATACTCTACTCATAGCAAAGCCTATAAATGCTTGAATAATAGGTTGAATAAGATTACTGAATCTGTCAATGTCAAATTTGATGAAAATATGCTTTTAGATGTTGAACCTATACAGGATGATGAGGAAGAATAATTTGAAATTGAAATAAATTCAGAAGGCTTTAAAACAGAAAAGCCTGAAGTAGAATCAGCAAGTCCTAAACTAGCTGAAGAAAATTCTAAAGATGCTGAAACTAGTCCTGAAAAATGTGTAACAAAAACCCCTTCAAAATATCTTGCTAGAAACCATCCTAAAAATTTGATTATCAGAGATAAATATGTAGGAGTTCAAATAAGGAGAAGAACTGTTAACTCTAATGAAAAAACTAACATAGTTGAGCTTACTGCCTTCTGTTTAGTTACACAGTTTGAGCCAAAAAAAATTGATGAAGTTCTAACTGATGAATGTCGACTTAATGCAATGTAGGAAGAAATTGATCAAATTGAGAAAAATCATACTTTGGAGTTAGTCCCAAGACCAAATGACAAAAATGTCATAGGGGGAAAATAGATATTTAGAAACAAACATGATGAAAATGGTCATGTTGTTCACAACAAGTCTAGGTATGTTTGCAAAGGATATGCTCAGCAAGAAGGTATTGACTTTGGTGAAACCTTTGCACTTGTAGCTAGACTTGAATCTATTAGAATATTCTTGGCTTATTCTATTTTTAAGAACTTTACTATATATCAAATGGATGTCAAAACTGCTTTTCTAAATGGTTATTTGGATGAAGAAGTTTATATAGAACAACCCGAAGGGTTCATTTGCAAAAACAAGCTTAATCATGTTTACAAGTTGAAAAAGGCTTTATATGGCCTAAAACAAGCTCCTAGAGCTTGGTACTCCATATTGGATAGTCATTTAATTTCAAAAGGTTTTATTAGAGGAGGTGTAGACAACAATCTCTATGTTAAAATTGAAGGTTTTGATATTCTAGTTGTTGAAATCTATGTTGATGATACTATCTTTGGCTGCAACAATACTGCTTTGAGTAAAAAATTCTCTGAAATTATGGAATCTGAATTTGAAATGTCAATGTTGGGAGAACTAACCTTCTTCTTAGGTCTTCAAATCTCTCAACTTGAAACTAGTATTTTTCTCTCTCAAACAAAATATGCAAGAGAGATGCTAAAGAAATTTCAAATGGAGGAATGTCATCCAGTTAGCACTCCAATGGTTACCGGTTGCAAACTCGACAAGGTTGATGATTCTCCTGTTGTAAATCCAATTGGCTATAGTTCAATGATAGGCAGTTTGTTATATCTAACAGTCTCTAGACCTGACATAATGTAGGCAGTTTGCATGGTTGCAATATTTCAGTCATCTCCTAAGGAATCTCATATTAATGTTGTTAGAAAGATTCTTAAATATGTTCAGGGAACTCTTGACTATGGACTCTGGTATCCCAGAAGCAATGATTTTTCATTAGTTGCATATACTGATGTTGACTGGGTTGGTTGTTTGGATGATAGGAAAAGCACCAGTGGTGCTACTTTCTTTCTTGGTGACCGATTAGTGGCATGGCACAGCAAAAAACAAGAATTTATTTCACTCTCCACTGCTGAAGCAGAATATATTGTTGCCACCTTTTGCTGCACTCAAGTAATTTGGATGTCACAAACTCTATCTGACATGGGTATTGAAATTCCTAAACCTGTTTCTATTCTGTGTGATAATACTAGTGTGATTAATATCTCCAAAAATCCCATTATGCACTCTCGCACTAAACATATTCCTATTAAATTTCACTTTCTTCATGAAAAGGTGTTGGCTAATGAGATTTTTGTGCAATATGTTCCTACACAAGCATAGATAGTTGACATCTTCACTAAGCCTTTGGCTAAAGAGGTATTTGAAAGACTTCGGTCTAGATTGGGAGTTGTCTCTCAATCTTTGCTATCTTAATACTCTATCTTGGTGATAGGGGGAGTTAATCAACTCTCTTTGCAACTCATACTTTGTTGCTCCATTGCTATATCTGCAGCTTCTTGGCATTTCACTGTTGTCTTCCCTTTATCCTTGTGACAAAAAGGGGGAGAATTATGAGCTCTTGGTTTTGGTTAAGTATTTCGGTTTGGTGGCTCAGTTTTTTCCATCAAGGACAAAGGGGGAGTTTGTTGAGCTTATCTTTTGGTATTTGTCCTTGATGACAATATTGTGTTTCAGATTGGCATCTTTGTGGTTGATTATCAGTTGCACAGTTTACATTTTGTTGGATGGAACTCTTGTTTATACTCTATCTTGGCATACTTGGTTTTCCTTAAACAATTGATATTGGCATGGGTATATGGTACATTGATATCAATTGGCACCTTCTTTTGGAAAAGGTATGAACATGGAAAATTTCATAAAAATCTTTGTAATGCAGATTTGATGCATTATTTGTGACTTACATTTATTTGCAAATGAATTCAAAGGAAGTCATATGTTTCAAGTATTAATATGGTTATCATGAAAATTCAATAAGCTAAACCTCTTCTTAGCATGGAATTAGACTTTATTACATTACAAAAGGCATTGAATAAATCGAGCTTTATGACATGGCAAATGGCTTTGGATAAAGGTCAATAAATTAAACCTCTCATTAGCAATAAATCGGTTCTTATGGTTGATATTTCATTAGGCCTTAAGGTCGACAATAGGTATGAGAAATTACTTGTCAAGTCACTTGGAAAGTGATTGTCATCGACTCTTGCAATAATGCCTAGATGTATAAGGTATTCCACATGTTGGTTTGTCAAGGAAATCACATGGTAATTTTTTTAATTATGTTGTTGGTTTATTGCATGGATGAAGTTGATTTAGTCAAAATTACATGTGCCACAGACTTGAAATGGTATTATGACTTGGAAAAGTCATCGAGTGCCTTGCAAAATGAAATTAGGTCATTCTTTTGTGCTTTACAAGCTCAAGGGTTTGGAACCCTAGCTCTGTTGCCACCATGGGTGTTGAGTCTCAGTTGTTACTCAGTCAGTTTCCTTGTCTTCTACTACTCATTGAAAGCTATGGAGCTCTCTGCAAGATCCTTTCCATGGTCGATGTCTTTTTCAACCTTTTGTCTTTGGATGGAGGCTCGAAATAGGAAGAAGCTCTTTCGTGGTTGTCTTTCATCCGGGTTGGTAAATTTTACCCATGACAGATTCTCTATCATTCACTTCAGTTATTCATCTTCTCATTCAAATTTTGAGGGACCGTTACTTCTCTTGGCACAAAAATAGATGACTGTTGTTTGCTCTTTTCTCAAAAATGATCAAATGGGTTTATTTTTTCGTGGTCAGAAATAATGCATTTTGATTACTCATAATCTGAAATGGATATCCAGATATTTTATCATGTCATTTTTTGCTCTTGCTTTAAGGGGTTGTGTTTTCTTTGGTGGGTAATCATGCTTTCTGCAAATCATTTCAGTTTTTCTTTTGGATTCGGTGATAGTTGTTTTTGAGTGCACAAAAATGGGGTTTCGATTACATTTTTGTTGTAGTAGTATTCAAGGATCTTTTGGATGATGCATGGAATACATTGTTTAATTATTTTTCAGTCAGCATTGCCTATGCAAACTCCTTGAGCGGACAAGGTCAGAATCTTCTTTCTAAAAATACATTCTCCTTGACCTTTCTGTTAGAAGAAATCTTTCATGATGAGTACTTCTCTGAATCACTACAATACCTGGTAAATAGATTCAACAGAAAGTGGGTACTTTAAAAATTTACCTTTGTTGTTTTGAAAAATGAGAAAATAAGTTGTTGGGTTGTAATTTTCTAAAAAGCAATCATGTCATTTTTGTAAGAAGAAAAACAGAGAGAGATAATAGTTTTTAGATTCATGAAAAATAACTGTGAAAAACGATGTGAGTACATGGCAGCTATTGTATTGAAGAAATCTTGAGTTTTGTTATTGAAAATCTGATATATGAGTTCAATATCAAGTTGTTCTTAAGGCTTGACAATGGCTGGAATTCTGAAGGTTCATTCTTGAACTTTGAGGATTTTAGGTATTGTTTGTCAAGAGGCACTTGAGAGAAAAGAGAGAAACGGAGAAATCCTATGTATCATTGTATGTCTTACTAAAAACAGAAAAGGGGTTGGTGCTCCTTGAAATTGGTGTTTCAAAATACGGGGTTGGTTCTCCTTGAGTTGGTGCTTAGAAATCAACCTATAAGGCATTGTCAAAAGTGGTTTTTAAAATATAAGCCTAAAAAGGCAGTAGTTTAGGAGTGGTTTTTCTACGCTAGGAGGGTTTTCCACTCGACATATCTTGTGTCATTGCTTATCTGTGTTTCACTGATTCATTGTGTGAATGCTTTGTTATGCTAAGTTTCACTGTCATACTTCTCATTACAGATATATGTGATTGCATTCAATCTATGCATGAGTTAATCATTGATAAATGAGAGAATAAATCTATTTTGTTTCAGTTTATGTAAAATTTGATTAAATCAGTTTATGACACTGATTCACACCCCCCCCCTCTTAGTGTCTTTTTTACTCCAACAATTGGGACTAATTCACCATTCTGGGCGACTTAGTCCTAGTTCACATTTTTAACTACCTGTTACAACATCAGAAACCTCATTTTTTTGCTTTCTTAGCCTCTTATTATTATATACTATAAGTCTGGAAAGTTTCAGAAACATAGGTTTTAGGCTTCTAACTCAAAATCATCAATTTAGGGTAGTCATTCTTGATATACCTTCATCATTAAATCTGAAAATGCTTACATTTATGAAAATTTTCCTAACATGCATAAAAGTACTTTTCACTTTTGTATATACAATGTTCATTCATAAAGCATTGCATAAGATTGCTAAAAGTGCTTCTTATTCTTTCATATACATTGTTTACATTCTTAAAGCTTTGCATATATTGGACAAAAGTGTTTTGTATATTGGGATATACATTGTTTATATTGCTGAAACATTGCATGACATGGTTCCAAGTGCTTTTTAGTTTTGTTCAAACAATGTTAGTGACTTATATATCTAGATATGCTAAGCAACCTTCCCTACCCTCTCCCTATGATAGTGTTTTAGTGATAAAGAATACAACCTCGAACATTCCTAACACCCATATTAGTTCTTCTCCTAATATCTCTCCTCTTGGTGATAAAGATATTTTGGTAGACAAACCAATCAATGAGAGTTATGAGAATCCTATTTTTTTCTCTCCTCTTACCTCTCTTAACGAACAAAACAACACAACCATAAGGGATCATGACAATAGAATTTCTCCTTCTCCTAGTATCTCTCCTAGTTGTGAAGAAGATACTTTGTTGTTAGAAAATACAATTGATGAAAGTCGTGAGTATCTTAGTTGTCCCCCTTCTTCTAGAGAACCCCTTATTAAACAAGACAATCCAACCATTGATCATTCCCCTACTTGTGATGGAGTCCCTTTAGAAGAACCCACCTTTGAATTTCACGATCATTTGGCTTGTTGTTCTCCTAAAAACTCTCCTCCTAGAGAGAATATCTTGGTACAAAAACATCTGAATGTTCACACATATCCTTCAAACACTACACCTTCCCTAGGTGCGAATAATAAAATGACATTTGAATCCACTTCACTAAAAAATCATACAGATAAAGACAAGATTCTTGAGGTTGTGAAAACACAAGTGGGATCTCCTTTAATCGGCGAGCCTCCTACATCACTTCCCACTAGTGAATCATACAAGAAACTAAGAGATTTCTTGAAATCCATGATGCAATCTAATCATATTAGTGTTTTGCAGTCGCTAATTTCTAACTTAGTGACTCAAACATATGGGGGATCACACATCACTCCTATGCCATTACCTTTTTCTCAACTTAGAGTCCCTACTGTTGAGGATCTTAAAAAGACTCCTGCTAATATATATGTATGGAAACTTATTCAGATATCACCTACATTCAAATTTCTATTTCAAGAAAAGTTACAAATACATATGATGAGATCCAATCTTACATAAAATCAACTAATGTAACATCCTCCTCTCATCCCATGCAAGTAACCCAATCCGAAATCACATTCCCTAAACATGAATTACCCTCACTTGAGATTCAAAACAAGAATGATCCCTTGATGATAATGATGATCATTAATGAAACTTTAGTCAAGAACACTCTCATAGAAAATGGAGCAGAAATTATTGTTTGTAGCATGGACTTCCTCAACAAACTTGGCATGGACAAAAATCTCATTCAACTTAATGATGTTCATATTCGCAGTTTTGACAATGTTAATAGGCAACCACTACAGATGATCACATTACCTATTGAGGTCAGACCGGTCGTGTTGCCTACCTCTATCTATAGCATGCAAGGACCCCTTCCATACAATCTCCTCCTAGGGAAACCATGGATTCATGCTATGAAAGGAGTCCCATCTACCCTTCACCATACAATGAAATTTGAGTACAATAACAAGATATACATGGTTGATGCAAATGAATGAAGCTGTGAATCAACTGATCATAACATTTCCAACTCCCCTACTCTTTTCATTCCTAGATCAAAACTTGAACCTTTAAACGTTGATGCTAATCCTTCACCTACACCAAAACTCTTTCGTGATCATTGGGGGTCGTTAGATTCTACACCTCCTTTCAATAAAATTTCCAAATTCTCACCCTCTTGGTCCAAGAGTCATATACAAAGGATTCATTTTCAGATACTAGTTCTAGTAATGATTGGGGTCTTATGCCCCCTTTAAAGGAGAGTGTGAAATCTCACAACCCAAACCACAACCCTATGTTTTATATGCTCAACTTGGTTCTACATCAACAAAATTATCTCATGGTGGTGATGGGGGCTATATAACTCCCATCCCTCATGAAGAAACAACACATAACACTAAAAAGGATTTGTGTTCTTGTATAGAAACTAATCCTTCTCAGAAGCACACAACCCCTTCATTTAACTTGGAAGATTGTTATGATATCAGATACAATCTCCCTCCTACACATGGATGCAATGTACACATGATGCAAACTAAAATATCATACTCTTTCAAGAAAGAATTAGGGTTACCTCCCTTCTCTTCATTTTCTTCAAACAATAAACTTCAAACATCTCACGAAGTGTGGTGCTCTTCCTTGTGTTGAAGCACCTAATTCCTCTCCCTGATACGTACCTTCATCCTATTCGGCTCACCTTTTTCCTGCACTAATTGGGGGCAAGCAGTTCGTTAGTCTTGTCTTCGTATGTCACTTGTTTTTGTCTCTTTTGTCTTTTCGTTAACCTTTCATGAACATATAAGAACAAGCTTGGGATGTGGACAACATGCCTTAAGTTGGCTCGCATGTGACATACTATCCTTTTCATGACACAACCTTACTTGGAAACATATGATTTGGCATAGGGCTTTCCAAGTTGTCTCTCATGTTTTTCTTCCTTCTTTGCATTTTTCCTTTTTCTACTTTAAAGTAATTGCTCACAGCTGTTAGTTTTTAATGATCAGATGAAATGCACAGAAATTTAATTCAAAATCAGACACAAAACACAGCAGATACCCTGGGAAAACCCTCCACTAGAGGGAGAAAAACCTAGCAACAATATATCACTTATATATTGAACCACCAAAATAATGATCTCCTTACAAGAGGTCGATATGCAAGCCTAAACACAAGCATCAAAGTATGATGCAACACAGAAATACAAAGAGACAATTTTTTGATGAATTCTCATCCTTCAATAATGTCAAACTTGATCTTGTATGACTTCAACCTACCTTGGATATAAATTCGCACTTGAGATGGAATGAGAACAATGAATGAATTGATCCAAATGAGATAAAATGAAGGTGTATATATACAAGATAGGAGGGGAGACGTGACTCCTCAAGAACACAAGTCAGCCAAACATAGAAGGATGTGCCTCTCTAATAAAATTGCATCCATGAAGGTAGTCGGCCTCATTAGCAAATCGGGCCTCTTCATTAATTAATCACCATTTATTGTTAATGACGTGTCTTTTGAATTTATCCAATCGCTATAATATAAATTAAATAGAATTAGCTATTATTTAATTTATCACATGTAGAAGGAGATCGTTGGAAGAAGACCACGACACTGCTCTAAACATCAACAACAGCACGATGTTTCACAATTCCTTTAAAGTGGGGGCATACATTGGCATTATTTCTTTATGTATTTTTTTTCATGGTTCTTAGAGCAATCTTATTACTTCATACGATGCATTTTTTGCTTTGTGGATGACATTGGGTGTAATGTCCTTCATGAAAGTGATCTATCTTAGCATATTGCATTTCTCTTAGTGGCTTGATGCAACGTACTGCATCCCCTAAGTTGTGAATTTTATATTCTTTGATTGGTCCTCTCTTGGAGACATTAGACACAATGTTCCCTAAGTTAAAGACCTCGCACGAACTAAATAAGACTCCTTTGAACATCCCTTTTTCATTTCACCTTTTGCATTTTACATGTTGCATTTGGCATTTTGCATAAATGGCCACCTTGCATAACACAACTTGCATGTATGTGGTTCCATCTTGCACTTGTTCATGAGTTATAAGCATACAAAGCTTTGCTTGTCTCATGAACCGCAAACCCTTGTCTTTGTGGCACCTTATCAAAGTTATCAGGAGGTATAACTTTGGTATGGTTAAGCGAGAAGCCCAACCAGCGGCATGACTTTCCCCATAGCCACCTATGTGTGTGTGGGTACATACCAGCCATATGTTTCTCACCCTTTTTTTCCTTCTCACTAGACAGACAACTGAAAGTCTTGTCGCCCCAAAGTGAGTACACTTCCTTTCGAAAAAACAGCCTAGATCTGATCCACAACTAGCTAGACAAATAGTCGAAGCTTGATCTAACTTTCCCTCTCTCCTCACTCTTTCACATCACTTCCTTGTGTGATCTTTTGTGCTAATGTTTGGTTTGCCATGGGATCTTGATCCCGGGGGCTTGATCATTCCTCTTGATTATAGTCATCTCATCTTACTAGAATGAGTACATTTGAATCCCTCTTGATATGCATGTTTCTGTTACTTTAGTGTGAGTTTGAAGCAAATTCATCCTCTCACTAAAGTGGGGGCTAAATGTGTCGCAAAAAAGTGTAGCCTTGACACTTTTCACTCATTTGAGCCTTTTCCTATGGGTTTTGGCCTAATTTTGTGTAGATCCAATGTTGTAATGTGGCCAACACATTCACATTAGGCCTTGAATGCTTGCAAATCATCAAAAACCTAATGATGTCTTGCAATAGTGTTGTGAAGTGTTGTAACACATTTCATCACTTTTCTAAGACCTTTATATCATAATTCACCTAAATAACCCCTTTTCAAGCCTTAGTCTAAAGTGTTGTAAGGTGTTGTAAGGTGTTGTAACCAACCCTCACACTTTTCTAGGCTTGTCATCACTAAATTAGCCCTTTATTATGATAAAATGGCCCCTTAATGCATTTATAGGTCCTACCTAAGTGTGTTTCGGAGGGCAATCCCAAAAATCAACATTAACCACCCTTTAATTCCCGACTACCACTTGAATTTGTCCAAGTGGACTAAGTCGCCACCTTGGGTGACTTAGTCTCATTCGGCATAAAACTCAAAATTAAATCAAATTTCTAGCGGGATTTTGTCTCCAAAACCCTAAGGTCGGCCTGTGATGTGTTATTTTCAGGGAATTAAGGGATCACATGTATAAATAAGGGTTTTTCCTCCTCATTTTACCTCTCTCTCTCCTACTCTCTATCTTCACAAGCAATCTATCTTCTCAAGCAAGCATCAAGCATTCAAGCACTCTAAGCATATCAAGCATCATCCATTGAAGCTATTACTTGCATATATTCAGACTTCTACAACAAGGGCTTGGTGAGCGTTTACATTTACATGTTATTCAATCATCTTTCCCTTCCCATTTCATTTCATCATTTAGGGTTTGATTACCAAAATGGGGTTTGACTAAGGCAAACCCCCATTCTCGAATCCTAACCCTTTTTCTCCCCTTTGCATGTGTGCTTTGCAGGTTTTTGTATGCAGGTTTGTCAAAGAGAAAGGTGTTAAAAAGGTGTTTGTCAACTCATCAAAGTCATTGAAGTCAACAAATCCCTAATTGAAGCTTGGAGACCTCTTTCAGCTCGTTTTTTGTAGAATTTGAACCAGACACATGTCAAAAACCGAAGTGCAGACCGAGGACTTCCATTTCCACTTTCTGATTCTCAGAAATTCAAAAGTGGACTAAGTCACCAACAATGGCAACTTAGTCCCACTAAACCTGTTTTTCAGAGGTTTTTGTAGATCTAGACACCCATTTGGTGGAAATGGATTTTTGGGTAGTTTTTCCAGATCTGGGACTAAGTCGCCCAAATTGGCACAAGTGTCCCAATCAACATCAAGAACAAATTTTGAAGGTTTTTTAGAGCCTCTTTGCATCACATCTCATTTCCTAGGTGCACCCCTTTAGTTTTATTCATTTCTATAACAGTTTGTTTATGTTTCTTAGGTCATTTGTATATCACAATGTGCTTTCAAGCATAGTTCATTTTCTAGGTTTAATATTAGTATTCTATCACTTTAATCTCTTTCCAACATTTAGACACCTTTTATATCACACACACACACACACATCAAACCCTCAATCTTGAATGAGCACCAAGAATACTTAGCGCGAAAGAGGTCATTTCTCAACCAATCTCCTAGGTGAAAAACCCTAGGAGCTCATTAGGGAACCTCTTTCCCTAAATATTTCATTTTTGGTGGTTTAGTGACAATGTCCAACTACTCATTTAATTAGATTTTTGCCCAAAATTGATGAACATCGTTGCCTTTGAATTCCTTATTTCTATTAATAAATTAGGTGTCATTAAAATAAATTTTGTCATTTGTCATCTTTTTTTCTTGAATTTGGAATTTACTTTAAGCTTGTGTTTGTTGTTTTTTACACGTTTGATTTTGCAACACTTAAATCAAAGATTAGGAATCATTGAGCAACTCTTGAGAACTTGCTACTCTACATATCTTTCCAAACCAACTACCATGTACAACCTATCAATTAATAAAATTCACAAAAAGTTCTCTCCATTGAAGGTTTCTTCCCTCACACATATGTTTAACTTCTAACCTAGTGTTTGATATATAGTTGGACTATAGTTCTTTCTCTTAACAATTTATCCATCTTCACATCCAAGCAAGAACATGCCCTCAAACCTTGGCATGCTCCACCTTATTTTTCTAACCACACATCAACACCATATTTGATTGACATCATTGGTTGGACTTCCAATAAAATCCCACTCCATATCTCCATGTCCTATAAAAGCACAAGAAAAACAATGCCACCCCAAATCCAACCAACTCTTCAAGATCCTTGAAATAATTAAAGACGCAAAGAAATGTCAAAATAACTCCTATAACATTCTACTACTAAGTTTTAAAAGCCTACATACAAACTATATATATGATGCACATTGTTTCACTCCAACTTAATGTGTCACCATGATCATTAATTGTTTAGATTCTTTCATAAGGACACATTAACTTACTTTGGATTTGGATTCTTTGACAAGTTCTCACTAAGAGCAACAAAGCAACGACAATCCTTGAAGATTTGAATTCTTTGACAAGCTCTCACTAAGAGCAATGAGAAAACATGCAATTATCAGTCTAGTTACTTGTGCCAAAACATATTACTAAAAAAATAATTTAATAAAACATTGAAGAATTGCAATGCCTAAAAAATCTCTGACATATAAGTAAGGAGCCTTTTGAGCAAGGTCTCATGGGGGTAATATTGCTCTATATTTATCCTACATAAGTGTTAGAATATGAGCCATGTCTAAATCAAAGGTTTACTGCTCACGAAGAGGGTGGTAGCTCAATGGTTAAGCACCCCAACAACGAATAGAAGGTCCTAGATTCGACTCCTAGCTATTCCATGAAAATTTGAACATTAATATCAAAGAATAGGATTTTTCCATTATTCCTCTTTGACTATAAGTTCCATATCCAATCTCACACAATAACTCTTAAGCTAAAGGTGGTTTTTGCTATTACAAGGTGTTTTATGTTGATTAAAAGTGTTTGCAAATGCATTTTTTTCTACTAGAAGACATTTTTATTGTTATAATAACCTTTTAGAAGCAAGAGAATATTGTGACAACATGCTAGCAGCAATACAAGTCCATCACAATCAATTGTTATTTTTTATGTAAATTAAATTTTAGAATAATATATTTATATTAGTCATAGATCAATTGGAGATTGTTGTTTCATAATCCTTTTCATTTCTAAGAGGTTTAAAGTTCAAAATTTGCCACCTTTCATTTTGTCCCAATTTAAATTCTTTTATCTAAAAATAGAAAAGTCAATACCTATGTCTATGCCTACCATTATTTAGGTCAAATTTGTTTGAATCTTTCAATTTTTGAAACTAAACTCATCCATTATTCCAACAAGTACAAATTCTTAGGGGTTCAATATATTCCTCTAATCAATTTTGATCCCCAAAAATCATGACAATTTGTTGAAATTGCATCGAAAAGGGGTGTCTTGGTTTAAACCAATTTGTCAAAATAGCATAACTTTTGCATATGATGGCCAAATTTGGCTTATGACCACTTGGTTGTTATTTAACAATTATTTTACGATCATTTACAAGTGAATTTTGCTTAAAATTCAAAATTTATTTTGCAACTTAAAACAATCACAATATTTGGTATTTCAAGTGCCTCTAGTTCACATTCATGGGTTAAGTTGTCACAATTGAAGTGTTGTACCCAATGCCTAATATAACTGCAACAACAACCTATATAGCTTTACCTCTATAAATAGTTGAGAAATAAATAAATTACATAAGAATTTATTTCAAATCATAAATATCTTCACATTTTCAAATCTCCTTTTATTTTATTGATTTGCTTACTTCATCTCTTGTTAGAATATCATTATATAGAAGATAATTCGGCAAAACACCTTTAACCATTTTTTTATTAGAAAAATGCATATATTAATAATATAAAGAATTAACAAAGATTGAAGAAGACACTTTCAAGACAAGAATCTTGAAAAAAGCCACAAAAGAAAGGGTTCAACAACAAAGTCAATCAACATGAAACAGCTAAATGAGATTGTATAGCTGCAGTTTGCACCTTTAGCTATTTTTGTATTTGATCAAAATAGAGCTATCCCCAATCTTTTTTAATTAATTACATCATTAAATATACAGTATTACTTTTACCATTATATAGAAGATAA
Source organism: Sequoiadendron giganteum (assembly GCA_007115665.2). Classification (NCBI taxonomy): domain Eukaryota; kingdom Viridiplantae; phylum Streptophyta; class Pinopsida; order Cupressales; family Cupressaceae; genus Sequoiadendron; species Sequoiadendron giganteum. Next base: position 63,803,134 of record CM021105.1, read on the forward strand.
ATTGATCAAATAGAGTTATTCCCAATCTTTTATAATTAAATACACCTTAAATATACTCTATTATTTTTACCATTATATAGCAGATAATTCAACAAATATCTTTTACTATTTTTGTATTTAATCAAACAAAGTTATTCTCAATCTTTCATAATTAAATAACTTTTAAATATACACTATTATAATTTTATATACTCTCTTTCACCTCATTATATAACCTTAATCATGTATTATTTGATTTAATTATTTTTTTGTTATAATTCTTGTATTTTTATTAAAAAAATTGCTTAACCCATTTTTCATTCTATATGCTTTTCACATATATTAATCATAATTCTATTTTATCTAGTTATGTATTCACTTTGCTCTTCTAATTACATATATATTACACACTCCTTATTTTCCTTTTCCTTTCTTGTTACTCTCTATTAGTTTTATTTCATTTTTTGAGTCTTTCTCAAATGTCAATTTCTTTCTTTCTCTAATATCTAGCCCCTCCCTAATATCTACTTCTGTCCAAGTTTGCTGCTATTTTTTCCGTTCCTCTTATCGAGCTCAATCTCATCCTAATGATGGATCATTGATGCAAGGACAGGAGGAATTCACTGAGTTTGACATCAACCCAACCTTCAATGCATTCATCTTACATGGCATCTTTCACTCTCAAGGCAACTTTTAGTTTACAAACTCATAGGCCCATAACCAGGTTACTCACCACCTTTAGACTCATTAGGAACACTAATTCAACCAAAACAAACACCTACTAAGGTCTGCCCCTTCATATTTTGTCCATTCCTTCTTTTGACAGCCAACTTCCTTGTAGCCATGCACTTACAACTGTCAGACTTAACTCTATTTATAGACCCAAACTCCAGACTGTACTGACCTTTTTAGACCTTCTCAGACCTATCAACAATTCTGCATGAGGTTCTTCATAATAAAAGACTCAAGAGATTGACTGTCCCAATTCCTTGTAGGCCTATTAGGCTTATGCTCCTAAGGGTTTGTTGAAAGACCTTAACCCCAAGCCCCTTTCTGTTTACCAAAGCCACAAACATGTCTAAATATGACTGACTATGCCTTAAAGACGATTTCCCATCCTTTATCAACACTTTTATAACAAACTTATACCATTAACCATGACTGTCATAACTCTGGATTATCAGGACAGTATGCACCATGCTTTCAAATACTCATAGTTTCATCAATCCCCATTTAGAAATGGACCACAACACATTCTACAAACTTTTACAAATGATAACAACCAAAAAGGACCCACATGCTACAATCAAAACTCTTAAAAGCTTCGCTGTACACTGATTTTACCAGTCTTGTTCACCATTCACAGACCTAGGGCTTCTTAAAATCTGCCCCAAACCACATTCTCGGGTTCATTCACTTTGAGATCCTTTAGAACACTCACCAAACGTTCTGCTCACCAATTTACTAGAGATTTCAACGGTGGACACAACAGAAATATAATTTTTATATCTCATTGTTTACCCTAAAAGAGGGTTTTGACAGTTCTCTGAAAATCAACAATATCTTGCTCAAATATGAACCAAATTCCATGAAACAAAATGTATCTGGAAGGTGATTGATCGTACTCACTTACAAACCTTCAAGCATGCTTGTCTTCCCTACAGGGCCGTACAGATCCAAAAAACAGAGTTTTTTATTGATCAAATTCATACCTTCAATCACCCACGAGTTACAAAATGCATACAAGGCCCTTTTAAAAGCATCACAACATGAATTTTCAGTTTCTAACTGCTTTTCAATGACCCAAGAACCAAATGACTCTTCACCCTCCTTGTCTACATCCTTTTTGCAATTTTGCAATATTGTGACAACTTTTACACTTTTAAAATTTGACACAAAACTTTTGATCATTTAACACTCCTAATGACTTTAATGAATGGAAAATGACTCAAATGACCTCAAGACAATGATGAAACATCAAAATTCATTCAACCTTCAAAAATTGCCTCCTAGAATCATGTCATTGTCAAGATGCTCCTGCATCAATCATAGAGTATGATTTGAAGCATTGATGTTTAAAAAATATTACATAGTGAAATCCAAAAATTGTTGCATGGTGAAATTATGTATTATGGAAGATTCATGTTGTTTTAAATAATATTCAACTAAACACCTTAACATCTAAAATTGCACACTTAATTTTGGTTAAAGCAATTTTTTATGTGAAAGTGGGTAACAAATGGTTCACATTTTCAACTTGATATAAAGTTAAAATCATTCAATATATGATTCACCACACTTTTGGGTTTACTCATGGATGAAATCAACTTAGATTATCCACTTTTCATGACAATGTAACTGACACAATTTTGGACAACTCCCAATTACCATCAACCTAAGTTCTCTAGTTTTCACTCATAGAAGTAACAAAATCAAAGGTTGAACCTTTCTTCTACAAATTTTATTAAAAAAAAAAGTTAGTGACAAATATTTTCACAACAAACTAAATGTAAATATTTTTACAACAAACAAATGTAATATTCTATCAAAATAGGATATAACATCATGGAAAGTCTCAACTTGGAGGAAACTTAAGTCCAAATACCAAGTCCATATCTTAGTTCTGCAAAAATTGCAAAACTTTACTTAACAGCTTCGTATCAAGAACGAAAAATAAATAAACTCATAGCCCTGCGCACAACACAAATAATGGTTTTGCCACTACTGCTAAGAATTAAGGGGGGGATTTAATAATAATGTATCTAATTATAATAGTAGGACAATATTTATATTATATAAATCCTGATTGTACTAGACGTTGAACAACCATTAAAAGATGAACCAAATAATTATTTTCATATCGTTAAATATGCAAATTTTGATTGAGATTGAGATGAAAAGCAAAGCTTTCATTATATATTTTTCTGGTTGTCAATATCTTGTTCATTTGTCAAGCTTTCACTGAATATTTTTTTGGACATTGATATCAAAATACAAGTCAGCAAAGCTAGGCCAAACTTGGAGCCCCAAGCACCTGCAATGTAATTCAATGGAAGTGTTTGAAATTAAGTCCCACCTAAACCAAATATGGACTAGCCACCAAAAGAGTCAATTGCTCAATGGTAGAACACTCCAGCAGCAAATGGAATGTCCTAGACATGACTCCTAACTGGTCCATGAAAAGCTTAACAATAAGATCTCATACTAATAGATAAAAATCCATTGAAATGCATAATTTTATATCCTTTATTTTTTTTAAAGTCATTGACTACATAATTTGGGATCTTTATTTCAAAAGTAAAGGCTTCATTTTAAGAAGTTTACATGAGCTAAGAAATTGTCAACAAATAGCGCTTTTGACAAATGACATGCTACTTTTCAAAAGTATTTCAGCCGAACTAACAGGCAGCGGGGAACAAGAAATTTGAAAAAGCTGCAGAGGTTCTAGAGAGGGACTTTCAACAAATAGTAGCACTTTAATTGTGGCTTACATACATGTTAAAAAACTCTAAACTTGCAGAGAACCAAAGATTTTCATTCTCCATAAGACCATGTAAAAGCATATTGTTGACTAATTTTATCTGCAGCATCATCTGAAGAGATTTTGGAATCATAGCACGACACTTTTTAACTGCCCACTTAATGAAATGCTTTAAGTGAATAATAATGTCGCTTAAATTCATGACCATAACAGCTATACTGAGCAAGAAATCAAAGAACAAAAAGCATTGTCACGCATAATAGAAACATTCTTTTGGTTTACAAAGATAACTTCAACAAAGTAACTATTGAATCTATAAACAAAAACTCAAATTGAGGAAAACATGAGAAACAAAAGACGAGGAAACATCACCAAATGAAACCACAAGCAGAACACAACTTGCTACAAAGTTCCTCTGAATTGGGAAGATAACACCAGTTTTAGATTGGAAGGGTTCAAAATCAAGTAGGATAACTCAAGCAAACTCAGATCGAATAGATTTAGATTAGCCAAATGGGTTTGAAAAGTTAAATGGTTGGCTAAACATCCAACCCAAAAGGGTTAGAACATTGAGATAAACATCCCACTCACTCGACCAATGGAAGGAAGAGGACTTCTCGGATGATAAGAAGAGGGTGAGTGATAACCAACAGCTGGATTTTAGCTTTGCCAAAACAAATCAGGGCCTTTATGCACTCAATTGACAAAGCGCCCAAAAAATGGTGAAGAGGGTCGCTTCCTTTGATTTAATAGGGTGAGATCACGGTTACTGCAAGAAACAGGGTAATCAGCACTGCATGAAACTGCAGTCTGAAAACATCATTGCTAAAAAATGGACTAAAAACATTACAGCAAGAAACCACGAGCAGAACCCAGCTCACCACAAAATTGCTCTGCATTCATTAATAATTAACTGTTTGGAGCATGTAATGCAATTGCATCCACCAACAGGACATTTCTATGTTTCAAAATAATAAAGTTCATCGAGTATAAAAAGACCACTTGTCCAAATCATGTTCAATACATAACAGTATCCCATACAAAGCCTAATCCATCTGCAAAAATAGAAACCTATCTTGGGAGTTACCTCCCAACAGTAACTTTCTATACTTCCCAACAAGAACACTCTGTATTAAATTACTGCCATTAATGCTATAGTAGTAAGTTCCGGCAGCTTTACATCTTCCGACTCTTAACGGTACTGCAAGACAATGACAAATCATCACTTAATAGAAACAAATTGGTTCAAGCTATCTACCACCAGTAGTTAAAAGATGATATATAAACTAACAGAAGAATACACCTACTTGCCAGGAGCAGTAAAATTGCGTCAAAAAAAAAGGTCAAATGACAACAATGTACCTTAATAAAGCCAATCTCTTTGGAATAGCTGCGGAAGCACTGCCTGCAGCACATAATACCATACTTACGGATGAGCCCATGTGGATTTCCACACACCCGACTGATCAATCACAGAACCAGCATCAGAATTTTTCTATTAGTTTCAAACCATAACCACAAACAGAAATATTTCTTCACAAACACAATCAGTAGTGAAGGACAAGTAAATTCTGCAACATGATCTAAATAGAAGCAACATTACATCTTTTGAATTACAAACTATGCATATATACATGCACAAATGATTTACATGCTATGCTACTGCACAATTCAAAATAATACATGCTATGCTACTGCACAATTCCACACACCCGACTGATCAATCACAGAACCAGCATCAGAATTTTTCTATTAGTTTCAAACCATAACCACAAAGAGAAATATTTCTTCACAAGCACAATCAGTAGTGAAGGACAAGTAAATTCTGCAACATGATCTAAATAAAAGCAACATTACATCTTTTGAATTACAAACTATGCATATATATGTGCACAAATGATTTACATGCTATGCTACTGCAAAATTCAAAATAATTTCTAAAGCCTATAGATTCCATATTATAAATATTGTATTCTCGGTCTCTTGTAACTTATAACTAATATATACACAGTAAGTACAAGTATAAAATATCCTATTGTAGGTAATATTTAGGCTAGAAGTTTCATTTAGCTCACTTTAGATACACAAAAAGCAGATGTGAGAAGCCAGATAAGGAACAGGAAGAAATCATCTAGAATCAATTGAGTTTGGTAAAGCCATTTCAAAATTATTAAGACGTTGCCTATGGTAAAATATTTTATACAATTTGTTCTTGGTCATTACAAGTTAAGCAATTATCTGAGAACTGTCATTAATAATTTGGTTACAAAGGGAATCAGTAAGATGATAATAGAAACACCAATCTCCTTGGCACCCAAATCATAGCACGGTCTAAAAGAATGTAATATCTTTGTCAAAACATAGTATAATTTAATTTTGACCATAAGTCTATAACGGAACGTGATGTCAAATGTAGATCTCAGTGTGCTAAGCTGGTGGCATTCTCAGGGCTTTTTTGATCTGGTCCATGGTAGAATGGCATTACCTTTCACTTTCCAGCAATATGTGGAAAGCTAGAAAGAATCAATACTCCCCCAGTATTTGTGGATATATTCCCCCAGCATTCGTAGATATATTCCCCAGCATTTGTGGATATGTATCTATATTTGGTTTTTATTACATTCCACAACCCTGAAATAGGAAAAATCAGATGCCTCCACTGAAAGGTTGTTTCAGTCCCTAAAGCTAATTCAAGATACGATAATTAGTTGCAATAGAAGTAAGTCTCAAGAAGAAATGATCATTTCATTATTAACGATGGATTTAAGGGAAAGGCATGTTCCCCCATTTTATTTGGACAATGAATCTGTCAGTAAACAGATTGGCACTTGAAAATAATACTTTGACCCACCCAATGGAAAGTGACAAAGACGCACCAACAGTTGGAGAGATTGCATATGTAATGCAATCTTCCTCTGCGTTTGAGAGGGCCAGCTCCCCCATATGATGGGATTTGTTTAGATTTTTTAGTACTTTTCACCTGAAAGTACCTAAGGAGAAAGTAAGTTAAATACAGTTTAAAAAACAAAGACCATACTGGTAGACACATGAATACCAAATAGGACATCATGACTGACAACCGTTACAAGGTGTTATCATGACTGACAACCGTTACAAGGGGGTTTCACCATTATGTATATTTCAATACGCAATGACAATGAAAGAGGGGTTACAAATCTCCACATACAAAAAGACGAGTAACTCGAACACATTCAACTGAGATACCAAAGCCTGCTTGTGTTTCATTACATCAATTGCATAGACTAATAAGCATTTAAATAGATAGCAGATGATCTCCACCAAGACATAAAGAGATTACTAGTTTGACATACGAAAAACCAGTAATAATAACTCAAAAATACCTTCAGAATGAGCCAAAAGTATTTTGTATTATCTTTAAGAAATTCTACAATCTCGGAAACCCTTTCTGTACAATGTGTAAAGCCAATGTTATCAAAAGTTTCTGCCAAAATTCCTCCAGAGTTTCCCCTCTGTAAAAGTTCTCAAGATTTAATCGTTTTCACATTTTCACCAATGCAAGAGACTGATCTTGAGTACAACTAGAACAATTCATAAAACAACCTTCAATTTCAGCATCTGACATTTGAACCAACATCACCAATTGAAATCCACCAATTAGCCTCAAGGATTATAATTGGATATGATGATTGGCGAAAATTGGGCACGACATGATTAACTGGCAACAGGGTTTTTCAAAATGGCAATCCATAATCATGCTCAAAATGAATGATCTGAAAGATACCATAGGAAACCCAAACTATCAATGCATTAGGTGATGATTTAATATGGAAATTTTTGAGAAATAAATTAGTCAACGTCAGGGACAACAATTGGCTCTAACTGGGGACAAGGACACAAGATGAACCCAGAATTATGCAACGATCAATGCGTTATCCAATGGGCAATAGAGTCAAAGGGAGATTGTTGGAAAGTTGGTGATTTCTGAAGGTTGGTGCCTTCATCCCCTTGGATAGGTTGGTGCCTATCCAACCCCCCGCAAATTCGTGACATGGCTTAACCGCCTCCCATGGATCTTGTATAAATTTGGTGTTTGTATCGGACGTTAACAGGTCGATCTTTTGGTGCAATGACAAAGCCATTGCAACAAATGGTATCAAAGCGAGGTCACAGGTTTGAATCCCACGATCACGCGGGGGGGGGTGTGTGGGGGGGGTTGGAGAGTTGGTGCTTTCTAAAGATTGGTGCCTTCGTCCCCTTGGATAGGTTGGTGCCTATCCAACCCACCGTGGATTCATGACATGGCTTAACCGCCTCCTATGGATCTTGTATAAATTTGGCGTTTGTATCGGGCATTAACATGTCGATCTTTTGGCGCAATAGCAAAGCCATTGCAACAAAGACAACATAAGAAACCAAATGGAGAGGCTTACGCAAGCCAAAAATGGAACAAACAACCAAAAACTCACTACCTAAAATATGTACATGGTAGGTGATCCCTACCTCAATTCACTCTAGGTGAATCATGCGAACCCCATTGACTGGTTGAGGAAAATAAATGCCATAATGAAATAAGAAATGGTGATATTGATGAGCATGTGCACTCATTTGTAACTTTGTTCTTTTCTATTTACTCTTGGGGTTTCTAGTATGTATAGCTTCCCCAAGTGAGGCAACATATCCAAACAGCCATTGTTCGTTGAAAACATCTAAATCTAGAATCACTTTGACTTCCACTTGCATACTAGAAATCACTTCTTGAATAAGTTGGAAGTATTACAACTTCAAGCTTGAAAACAAACCTTTGTCAATTTAGATCCATGATAGAATCACTTGAATCTTCCGTTTTAATTGATGGATCAAGATAAAAGAGATCGTCAGGACAAGAAGAATCTTTAGAGAAAGAAGAAGAAATACCATATAGCAAACCATTTTGTTGGATCTCTCTAGATTGATCTTTGTTGATTTCTTGATCCTTTGATACTTGAAATGCTTTTTCTTTCACAGACAGAGTTTCAATTGGTCATATGGTAAAACAATGGTTTGGATCTGAATATGTATTCACACCAAGCTCAACTTGCTTAAGATGGTTTTTATTTTCCACTCCTTTGTGACCTTGCATTCAACATGTGTCGTCAAGAAAACCTATAATAGCCTTTTCCTTATTATTGCATGCATGATGCAACAAATCTACACGATGAGGAAGAGAGAACATTTTGTATCAACATTATCATTAATTCCTTCATCTTTGTATCTTGACTATATGTGCACTAGAGTAGAGATCTCTTTTTTTCATCTTCACATTTTTAAGTTTCTTGACTACAACACATTTCTTCAAGAACCGATTCCTTTGTAGGGAAAAATTCTATCTTCATATTGTTGTCTTCTTTATGTGAATGACACAATATCACATGATTTTGTTCATTTGATACAAAGGCTTCTTTGGATGTATGGTTTTCCCTTATTAAGGATGTAGGGCCATGAATAGAAAAATGGGAAGCTTTTTCATTACATAGAAAGCCAATGTCTAAAGTCTCAGCACAACAATCAGGAGCAAAAGTTTCATTGAGTTGAGCATTCTTTTGAGCTTCATTGGATAAATCAACACCCATACTTAGCTTTTTCAAATGTTCAAATTGGCTCTCAATATTTTTGCTTGTACATGAAAATTTTGCATCTCCCATTGTACCATCTTTACACATCATATTTCTTTCATCCATATTACTATACTCATCATGTATGGGGTGAATTTCAATGTTATGATCCATTTCATGTAATCTTTTAGTTGAGGAATTTTTTGCTAATTGAGAAGGCAAGACTACTTCACAAGAATTTTCCTTGAAAACCATAAGATCATTTCTTGAGACAAAACTTGATCTTCTTTTAATATGACCACCGTGGAAATCTCATTGTCTAATGATTGCACAAAAGAAGAAATGAACGAGTTCATACCTTCAATTTCATCAATAGGATTTTTCATTTCGGCGATCAATGATGAATGAATGAAAATGTCTTCTCCACAAAGAAAGTCATCATCTAAAGCATTGAGACACCAAGTGGGAGTGAAAACTTCATGAATTTGATCTTGCAATGCCTCATTATCATCTTTGTCGTCAAGAAAACCTATAATAGCCTTTTTCTTTTTCTTCAATAGTTTGCAAAATTTGAAGAAGAGAAGGATGTATCTTATTGGAAGCAAACTGCATTCCACCATAGAAGCTCTTCAAGAAGTCAACTTGCTTGGGATCTTCAAGAACTTGTCTTTTCTCATATGAGCACATAGAATAGTCTTCATCATCGATGTCACTATCACTTTCTAAGTTACAACTCTGAATTCCTTTATACCAAACCATTATTTCGGATTCTTCCACAGTAGAGTCGCCAAAAATTTGTTGGTGATTGACACTTGAAAATAATATTTTGACCCACCCAACGGAAAGTGACAAAGACGCACCACCAGTTGGAGAGATTATGCATGTAATGGAAATTTTCCTTTGTGTTTGAAAGGGGCAGCACCCTCGTAATGGGATTTGTTTAGATTTTTGTGTACTTTTCACCTGAAAGTACATACGGAGAAAAGAGCAAGTTAAAGAAAGTTAAATAACAAAGACCATACTAGTAGACACCCGAGTACCAAATAGGACTTCATGACTGACAACCATTACAAGGGGTTTTCACCATAATGTATATTTCAATATGCAATGACAATGAAAGAGTGGTTACAAATCTCGACATACAAACTGAGATACCAAAGTCTACTTGTGTTTCATTACATCAATTGCATAGATTAATAAGCATTTAAATAGATAATAGATGATCTACACCAAGACATACAGGGATTACTAGTTTGACATACAAAAAAACAATAATAATAGCTCAAAAATACCTTCAAAACATACGAGCCAAAAGTATTTTGTACTATCTTTATGAAATTGTATAATCTCATAAACCCTTTTTGTACAATGTGTAAAGCCAAAAGTTATCAAAAGTTCCTATCAAAATTCCTCCCAAGTTTCCCCTATGTAAAAGTTCTCAAGATTTAATCATTTCCATGTTTTCCCCAATGCAAGAGACCAATCTTGAGTACAACTAGAACCATTCATAAAACAACCTTCAATTTCAACACCTCACATTTGAACCGACATCACCAATCGAAATCCACCAATTAGCCTTGAGGAGGCACGGCATGACTAACTAGCAACAGGGTTTTTCAAAATGACAATCCATAATCATGCTCAAAATGAATGATTTAATATGGAATTTTTTGAAAAATAAACTAGTCAACATCAGCTAACAACAAAATCCTAGAAAGAAATAAGGGAAATGCATTTAATGTTGTTTTAAATGGCTGAAATTAGTCAATTTTCAGATGGAATTTTCAAAGGGACCCATGTCACAAGTAAGTGTTGAACCACCACCTATGCTTGATTTTTAGGTGGTTCCCCAAGTGGTGTTGAATATGTGTGCGCCTTTCACATGTATGATTTGTGTCTTATGTGTACTTATGTGTATGCTTCATGTCTTATGTGTATTTATGTGTATACTATGTGTCTTACATGTATTTATATGTTTGCTTCATCCCCGATGTGCTTTCATCAAGTTTACTCCATGTGTATTTATGATTACTTTATGCTTAACAATTATGAAAATGACAAATCTATCTAGACTCTATAAGAGCTTTAGAACACTGCTATAAAATTGTCAAATGCTTCTTGGGTTGAGAAAGTCATTTTGATGTATTTTGGCCATAATAAAGAAGACAAAATTAGACAATGCATGAGGAACATAACACATGTCCTTTCACATTTTGGGACAATTTCCTACATATAAATTTAAGACAACAGAAACAAGAACATTAACAAGTTTGCATTTGTGCACTTTTAACCCTTGCAATATTCTCTCAACATAATTTTTATGATTCAGCTAGAGTTTCCAATATAACCAATCACTTACAATTTTTGACATGACAATTGAGATTTGATGTCCATCATTCCTTTATTAATTTTAATACTAAAGTTATACTTCCCTCTTAATAATAAACACAAGCATACATGTTGAAGTATGAATTGCACTATATGAGAGTTGAATATATGCCACATTTTCATTTTAAATCTTAGGATTATAAGTCCAAAAGGAATGAATCTCTCCAATGGATTCACCTCACCACCATCATGTGCCAAAGAGAGCTAAGTAACCCCAAAATCAAGATTGAAACAAATATTAAAACGTATTTAACTACAAAACATGATTGTACATGATCTGTCACTATGTCAAGCTTCTTATGAATATTAAACATTCAAACTCTAACATTCCCAATTGTGTTAGGGTACAGCTATCACATGAACAATTAGGATTCAGAAAACGTATTCCTAACATCATAAGGTCTCCATTTTATGATGTATAGTTAAGCATTACCATTTCACCCTAGGATATACTCTTACCTACTAGACATAACATAGCTATCCCATGTATGGTCTATCATCAATAAAAAAACTCTAACACGTCTATGGACAGAGCATTTCTTTTGTTGTCAAACAACATTCTTAATCCAAAATAGTATTATGCCCATCTAATTTTGCCTTGATACAATAGTATTCATTGGAAGGAACCTTGAATAACCATCCCACAAAACTCACACTGGTGCAGATTGGTGCACATAAGTTCATACAGAAGAAGGAAATTAGTTTATTAGATTCCTACCACCTATCTATGAAGAGATTCTATTGCAGAATAAAGATCATTTATTGGGGAAAAAGGGAATTATTTTTACTAAGGCAGATAAAATCATCTACAATGCATCACCATAATGTTCCTATGTTTTGCATCTTGGGTGAGGGGGAAGGAAGACCAGCATTAACAGAAAACATCACCATTAAGATCATAGATGTGTGTCATGCTTCTAATCCTCATCTTAATATGTGGAAAGCTCGCCTTTACTTTGACTCAGATAGATATTCGTGTTATTGTGCAAATGTTGGATCCACCAAATGAGTCATTTGCAAATACAAGTGATGCTAAAAGAGAAATCAAATATTTTGGTTGTGACCTTTTATCCTTCCTCTCTAAGGATGAGAGAAAGCTTATCTTTAATTATTGGGATACCTCACTTTTGAAGTAAAGGCAAAAAACATATCCTGGTTCAAATTTGCAACTTGAGATAATATCAAAGTAGCACAACAAAAGTGGACTGGTAAAATAGATCCGTATAAAAGAAAAGTTAGAAGTTGCATACACCAAGTCTTTTCCTATTTGGAGTCATCTTGAACACTCTATCCACGATTATTCCATATTAAAATTGCTTGAGGACAAGCAATCTTGGATAGGACAGACTGTAATGTCCCCTTTTCGAAATAAGATCAAATAATAAATAATAATAATAAAATTAAAATATTTTTAAAAAGGTAAAAATAAGATATAATATAATTAATATTTTATTAAGTTAAATGAATGGTCAAAAGGCATGAAGTGGAGAGTCGTGACTCCCTCAAACATGAGATATAAATGGGAGAAGATTTCATTTGAAAAAAGGAAGAGAGGAGCATAGGAATCAAGGAAGGATTAATAGAAGAAATGAATGGGAAGAAAATATGGAAGTGACTCTTTTAAAGGGCAGAAATTATGAAAGGTTGTACTCTTTCAAAGGGTGGTAATCATGAAAGGTTGTGACTCTTGCAAAGGGTAGACATGATGAAAAGGTGTGGCTTCTCCCTTCCATTGGAAGACATAAAAGGGAGAAGGTTTCATTTGATGAGGACATGCAAGAGAGATCAATTTAGGAAAAAATGATTTATTATTCTCAAAAGGTCAGCAATGAAGGGTGGTGACTCAATTCTTATGAAAAGAGGACTCTTTCACCAATAAAGTATAAAGGAGAAATCATTCCAAACATTCAAAGATCACTTATCAATCATCACTCACCAACACATCAAATCAGCACTCGTTCAATCATCACTCATGAATCCATAAAATCAATCATCAATTATCAAATCAAGCAAACAATCAATCAACAAATCATCATCATAAATTAACAATTCATTCAATCAATCAAACATACAAACACCAACTATTCAAGCATCAACCATTCTAACCTTGAATCATTCAAATATTAATCATTAAGACAATCATTCAAATATCAATCACTAAGACATTGATCATCGAAGGAGATCAAATAAGATATAAATATCTGCATTCAGAAAAGCAGCAGCCACTGGATTTAATTAAGTGATTGGTATGCATCATGATGGAGTATAATGTTTTATATATATATAATCTCTTATGTATCGTTTAATACAATTATTAATGGGAATTGCTAATCTATTTATGGCTCTTATAATTAATGATTTAATCTATTGGTTTCCCTATAATTAATCAGGCATGGATTAGCAAGGAAACACAAATAAGAGAGGCAGCAGGCCGGTTCCACAATGTAAGTACGCCACCCCATGTTGTATGGACGGGAGTTCCTACCACTTGTGGGCAAAGGGGTGTTATACCACACTCTTGGGCTTAATTGTGATGAAGAGTCTCCAAGCGCCCTATTGTGCTTTCCTCTCCAATCCTTACTATGGTTGGTTATTGGAAATGGTACTATAAATTAGATCCAATTAGGTGATGTTATTTATCTTAATTGTTCATTTACTCTTAAGTTTAATAACTCTTATATGATTTAATTTTAAAATACTATTTGTGAAACAAATTATACTGTTGAAATTTTTACTTTTGGGCAAAATCAGGCATACCCCAATTAGGGGACATTACATTCTAATAGAAGTTACTGTTCATATATATTTCCAGCTTTTGATGGCTTACCACAAAGCAATCTTTTCTTCTTTAAGTAGTCAACCTTGAGGCCCAAGCAATCTTTTCTTCTTTAAGTAGTCAACCTTGAGGCCCGAATTCTAACTTCATTATCGAAAAATTTCTAAATAGCATTTTTTACGAGTTGCTCCTAAGCCATACAAGATGCAATAGTTTAAACATTTTAGCGTTTGCAGATTTGCAAATTCAAAACTCTTTGTAAGTTCTTGCAGTTTGGTGTAGGCAAAATGTTTACAAATGTGGATTAAATTTTTAGTGTAGCTTAGGTTGGGTACAATATATGTATTTTTAATTCTTGCATAGTTACAAGGAGGAATCAGATAACAGTAAAATATTTCTAAGTGCTTTAATTACTGAGACCTATCAGTCTACTTTGCTTGTTAGATTTACCAAAATTAGGCCATACCAAATAAGGGGCAATTGCCAAAAATTGCACCAATCATGGAAAACAACTGGTCACAATTTCTTGCCTGAAAAATTCGCTTTTTTCTTTTCTTTTTTTTTAAATTACCATCAATGTTTTTTGAACAATTTTTTCTACGTAAACTGCAATTTTGACCAATTTTCAGTATGTTTTCTTGCCATTCAGCAATTTTGGGGAGTGGAATTAGAATATAGATGTCTAATATTATTTCAACACAACGCAGATTACTGGCAAACAACTACTGCAGGGGCCCCTCTGGATTCAGAATTTTATACACAAACTTCTGGAATAGTTATCTAGGAACAACATAGAAGCCCATTCTCTGGATTGGCAAAGATTTCTAATTTATTGATCATTAATACTGGTAGTTTTTAAATTTATTTGAAAAGATTCTATTATATTTATCAGCAATACAATTCCCTTAAATCTATTAAAAATATTTTAAAATTTAGTTGAACTTAAAGAATTTTGCAAATATGAAATAGGAGATATGGTAAAATGTTAAAATTGAAATATTAAATAAATTTTAGTTAGTTAGTTATTATCTTAAAATTGAAATGTTTCTTGGACTTCACACTTATTGCAGTGCATTCTTGCATGGGAATCATGCAAGGTTCACTTGCACATCAGCCTAGAAAGCTAACACACCATCCACATACTAGTATTGACATTTATTTTTCGTATACCAACATGAAACATCCCTATTTTAGAAATCTGCCTTGAAAAATATGTTGCCTTGGAAAATATGTTGGGCTTTACACTTTTCATACTGCAGGCTAACACACCTTCCACAAATTAGTAATGTCATTTATTTTACATATAGCAAAAGGAAATGCCCATTAATTATTTCACAAAAACTGACCAAAGTATCTGAACCATGCACAATATATTGTTTAGGGTTTTTTCCTTTTGAAAAGTCAACTTACGCATGGAATCGGACTGATAGACCCACACGGGTATGGGAAGATTTTGGCAGAATCATTTTGGCACGAAAAAGCTGAACCCTGAACGAATCTGCAGGCATTTCTAGCTCAATTTCCATTCTGGGATATTTCATACCCAGAATCAACTGGTAAGTATGCCGATTTGGCAATGTAGGTTTTTAGGTTGTAAATAAGTATATATTTAATATTTATGATTTTTATATATGTTCTTGTGCAGATAAACATAACCCCAGAATCAGCTGGTAAGCATGTCGATTTGGCAATGTAGGTTTCTAGGTTGTAAATAAGTATATATTTATGATTTTTATATATGTTTTTGTGCAGATAAACCTAACCCCAAAAAAGGAATTTCCTGAATATGCAAATCAAACCTGCAAACCCAAACCAAGATTGACAACTTTGTATGTTTGTATAACAAAGACCATCCAACCAAAATAACACCAAAACAATTCCTCGCATGGCACAATTTTTCAATTGAAACAGACATTCAAGAGCAGAGAGAACGTTTAAAGTAGATAATAAAGAATTGAAAGCAGGATCCAAATATGTTGTCTTTTAGATGAAATATATTAATAATTTAAACATACTCAACATTTAAGTGTACATAGATCTGCCAATATCTATTTTAAAGCACATTTGTCACCTGACAGAATACATAAGCTATGTAAGAGAATTGCATTTTAACTTCCAAGTAGTAAACAAATTTATGCATAGTGGCTAAATAACCTATTAAAAGCACACCATACGGCAAACATTCAAAATATATCAGCACATCAAGCATCTATGTTATCAGGTTCGACAGTGACAGGGACTGTACATCTGGTTTTGGATCTGTACTCAGGGATCATACAGTACTGAACCCAGCAAACCCCAAAAAAAGACAAAAAGATGTATTTTCAGGGGCCATTCAGCTCTGAAAATTTGCTTGTGAATTTTTTCTGGGAGGTACCATTCAGACTGCTCGGCAATAGCCAATCAGTGCCCACCATATTCATTGGGTGTAAGCTGGTGGTCGGCCTCAACCAGATCCAATGCATCTGACATAAATGGCTCCCTCATTCCTCTATTGAAGGAAGTGGGAGCAATCCCAAACCAATTCTTCACATTCTTACTTTCAAAACACTCAGGAGATTGGGCATTGATCTCCTTGACATTTCTCCTTCACATGCCCAGGAAATATGCACATCAGAAGCAAAAATTGCTCGTTAATCATTGTCTGAGGAATCAGTAGCATCCAAGTTATATTGTCCACAACTCTCTTAGTTGCAGCAATTCGACCACTCATAACTTGTCCAGTCTCCATTTGCAATTGCTTCTTTTGTAATTTTCTATTCAATTGTTTTTAATATTTTTTAGATATATACATACATACATACATATTTTTTAAAATAAATTACATACATACATATTCATTTGTTTTTAATATTTTTTAAATAAATAATATATGTATATTTTTTAAATAAATACATATATATGTATGTATATATATGTATCTATTTCAAAAATATTAAAAACAAACGAATAGAAATTCACAAAAGAAGCAATGGCAAAATGGAGACTGGACAAGTGGTATGATTGGTCAAATTTATATAAATTACCGGTAAATTTATTTATAATTTATTAAATTAAATAATAAATATGTAAATTTTACTTATTTTAATATATTTATATACAATGCAAAACAATATATATATTTATTCATTATATTTATATATATCTTTGCTAATATAAATTTTATACAATTATTATGAATATTTTAAATGTTATATAGATTGTACTGCCGAACCAGGGAAATACCCAACCCCATACACAAACAGGCAACTTAGTCCATAATCATATGGATAGATATCTGATATACCAACAAATGCATGATAAATACAGGAAATGACAATCATGTCACAAAATATAAGCAAGCTTTCCTGTATCTATACCACCAAACAAGCCCAATTGTACGAACCTCACCCAAAACAATTAAAGAATAAAATGTAACTAAACAACAGATTACATGTAAGCTTGTCAAGAAACCAGTAACAAGAGACATGTATCTCGACACATCAGTACATTATTTGTACCTCAGAAGGTGGCCCTGTGCAGAATTTGGAAACGTGAAACAGGATTAAACATAACCTCTTCCATTAAATATGGACCGACCGCCTTTTTAGCAGGAAACTTTCAAAGGAGTAGGGGGTATGCAAGAAGAAAGGCTAGAAATTTGCAGCATATGCTGAAAGCTTTCGGGAATATTTGCTGATAAATGACAGCTAAATTGCGGTGAAGAAGTTCATTTCTCGGATGTAACTTTTATACAAGAATTTTATAAACATAATCAAAGACTAAGTAAAAAACTTGTTCTTATGGGAACAGTTAACTGTGAGTAGTTCGACAAATTTCTCAGCAGCACCTGGTGAGAAGTTTCAGGTGAGGCCACTCCATGAGACCATACCTAAGATTTTAAGCAAACGAATCCCTTACCACTGTGATTAGGAATTACAAACAATTGTAACTTTTGATCATTCTTTTGCCGAAAACAGTAGCCCTTCTCCAATCTAATCTCAATGTTATCCTTCCATATAGAATAATAGAAATCATCCTTAGGATTTAATAGAATAGACTATAAAATTGTAAACGTGCTATGGAAAAATTATTATTTGTAGGGTTTCAAACTGTTAAGTAGCTGCCCTGTAAATAGTGCTATAAAACCCTAGACGTAATTTTCATAAAATAAATTATGCGTACCACGTGCGTGAGCCTGGCCCGTAGGTCTTTGGGTGTGAATTCCAGACAGCAGAGTGACCCATCTTCGATTATAACCGCTCGTGATTCGACCTCGCAACTTGCAGAGCAAAATGAAACGCCTAAATTGCAAAAACCTTATTTTGAACGTACTTGTCAAGCATCATTAATTTCAGGTCTAGCTAGGATTTTATAGTGTATAAGTGGTAACATTCGTGCGTGTAGTTCAGTGATCGATGGTAGGGATCAGTGTTGAGATAAGCATGTTGAATCTCACCGTTGGAGATACTTTTAACCGCTAACTTTTGGGTATTCGAACCCTAATAATCTCTCACATACAACCATCCTCGAGTGGGTTTTTATGTTATTTGCCCTTGTCCGTAGGTAGGTATAGTAACGAATTGTTACTGTAGTAGGTAGGTATAGTAATGTATTATCTATCTACGTTAAAATTAAAAAAATTAAAAAATTATCTATTTAGTCATGAGATTGTACATTTGATCATATTTACTAGCAATCGCATCTTGGTGTGCAATGGGTACGTCGAAGAGGTGTGAAAGATTAATTAGGGAAAAAAAATTCTATTGTTTGCAAACATTTTGCAAAACATGAGGTCAATTAGTAGATCATTTAGCAAATGATGTTTGAGCAACAAAGGTCTCAATAGAGAAGTGATAGCTTCAAATCAACTACGCATCCTTTTATGGGGATCTAAACATGATTGAAACAAAACCTCTGAATGAGGAAGATAATTAGGTTCCATTACCAATAGGATCATGTTATGTTTGCATTTGAGAGAGAGAGAGGGGAGGAAGAGCAACCTCTTCAAAACCAAATTTGCACATAATCCATTCAAATGATTTCTACCAAAAAAATAATTTAACTAACCGTAGGACCCAATGTGTGTGCACACACATGTAGATGTGGATTTAAATTTTAAGTATGATACATTCAATTAAAATTATACAACAAAGACCATTTCTAAATTCCATATCAAAAATAATGTTGATACATTCAATTACAATTATGCAACAAAAAAATCTACATTCAAATTTCAATTATTATGATATTATGTAAGGAGAGCCAATTACAATTTATTTTGAATAGCAGTGTCAATACGAGTGGGTAATTTAATTATGTCTTTGTAAAATGATTTGGTACCATGATGGTTGCAATCTAAAGAAGACATGTCTTGGTCAACCTATCTATATGAAGGTTAATGGCGATCAAGGAAGAAATCTCTCATACATTGTCATATTGTCCTTGCATCATACTGTACTTAAACTATCTTGTATCAATCAAGTTGCAGTTATCCATTTCTATGTTGTCTGGGATATCTGGCATTAGGTATGTTCGTTCTTTTGTACTACTTTCTTGTTGTGGATGGATCTTCAGATTTGAATAGTTACACCACCCAGTTGAATGCTAACAAACAAAACTGAAAAATAGTTAAGCTATATGTTAATTGGAAAGAAAAATATAATGCATTAATTTTACTAATCTCTTCCCACAATAGTCAATGGTAAAAACATTCAACTCCAAGTTGGAAGAAGAGAGTGTCGAGTGCATATACTTCTGAGTTCAACTTGCAATTTTCCTTAAATCTCTTTGCATGTCCAATGTGCATTCCAAATTTCAACTTGTTGTTGAATGATTTTTCAACCAAACTTGCCAAGATTAGAATACTATTAGTGCATCGATGATGTAAAATAGAAACTATTGCCTTCCCAAAGATACATTAAATTAAACCGAAAAATTTATGAAACAAGAAAACAACAAAAAATAAGTACTTTTATCTATGTAAGAGACCTAAATGCTTTCAGAAACAATTAAATTCTCCAAGTACTCAATTTGCCAGGTACTTCTACAAAGCTTTATCTTGAGATTTTAATGCTAAGAATCCTTTAAAAGTGAAATTTAGATCAAATCTATATATGAGCTCCATGTTTGTTGTATCCAAACTTCCAAACACAATTTAGGACAACTTCACACAAAAAATAATAATTCAAAGTTTAGAGAGTAACAAAAAAAAGTCTCTTATCCCGACTTGAAAAAAGCACATCCCAAACCACTTCAAGAAAGACTCCAATGCAATTCAATTTAATAAATATTACATTCATTGACATTAAAATAAAATCGATAGAAAATTGCCATTTATAGATTATTTGATTGCATTTAGTCCTTACAAAAATACTTGGCTTTCTTGGACACAAGGTTTGCACCTCCCTTCCCTCATCATGCTACTTTGAAGATTGAAAAGGGGCTCCAAGCTCATTGCTTAGATCTATCATCCATCTTTCCAATTCATCAAGCTTTTCCATTAATTCGAAAATGCTTGTCATATTAAATTCTAACTTGAAGATTCTCTCTTCTCAGAAACCTTTGCATCTTCATGCAAAAAGGCTCTTCTTGTTGTTATATGCTTGCTCATTCTTGTCGGTTCCAACTCCTAGTACAAATATTTTGTTGTAAAGGTTTACAGTTCTCTTGCATTACTAGAAAGGGTATAAAGACATTTAAATCTTAAAATCAACCCTCAAAATAAGATCCATAATTGACTTGCATAGGATCTAATTTGTTTAGAATCCAGAGCAACAAAAGTTATCACTCTCAACCAAGATGATACTGAAGACTCATTATCCATGCATTCATTAGTTTAGTAGTCATAGAGTATTTCTCAGTGATGATAACAACCTTGGGGAAATCTAGATTCTAGAGTATATCAGGGAATTCAATGAGAAAATAAAATTCAAAGAAAGAAAAGTATTTTTCAATTGGTAAAGAAAATGTTGGTCAATGTAGATGTAGTTTCATAAGCATCCTAGCAGTTTCAGAACCACCCCAATGGATACATATTACCCCAATTAATTATGCAACTACCACTCTATTGAAGCAGCGGTTTTGTCTAGTATTCAAAACATTTAGTACCAAAATATATACCTAATCTTTCAATAAATTAAATTATAAAATATTCTATAAACTTTGGGGGTTTTCTAGAGATGATTATGAACAGATGCATTATTTTCTAACTTAGCAAATTCCCAATAAAAATTCATAATATTTAAACATTGTGTTGAAATAGGTAATTGGATGTGATAAAGAAATCTCATAAACCCTAGATTTATATAGTATTGTGCATTGGGGTTTGAAGTTGTGTAGAAATGGTGGAAGCTGCAAATGGGGGCTGAAAACCCTCAAAATCTTCTACCAGCGGCTACAAAATAAATGTATAAAGCTTCACTAAAATATTACAAATTTTGTATGGCCACTAGAAAGAGCATAGCTAGAGCTTCCAGATTGCCACTTCAAAAAGATAATTAAAAATTATTTAAAATGAACCTATTGCCCCAGAAGCTCTACATATGCCCTTTCCAACACGATCGTACAAATTTTGCAATCTTTAAGTGAAGCTTTCTACGTTTATTTCATAGCCATTGCCAAAAGATTTTGAGGGCTTTGAGCCCCCATTTGCAAATTCTGCCATTTCTACACAACTTCAAACCATGATGCTTGCAAATTTAAAAGAAAGTTTAGAAAATCATATAAACCTAGGGTTTGCAGAGTTTAATATGGATCAAAAAGAATAAAAACAAAGAACACAAAAACTATGATTTAATTGAATAAATTATCGTTTAGCGGTGAGCTAATACCAGTCCTGTAAGGGTTTTCTTTAAAGGTTTACATTTTTTCTTCTTTTTCAAAGATCTCTTTACACGAATTTCCAAGTGATAAATGAATTTGGGCCACAAATATCAATATTTGTATTCTTTTTGCAAGTGAGAAGAGGTTGTGTGATGAGGTGTTTACAAGTGAGAAGGGCTTGGTAACATGAGGGAGTATTACCTGCGTTCATGATGTACGTTGCACTCTATTTTTCTCTCATGAGGAGTGGCATGAGGGCTCATAGGGAGAAGGGAGGCCTCACCCGAGTCATCATCAAGGGTGTGCGTGATGAAATTCCAATCCAATTGTTGTGAAAATTTCAAATTCATATTCTATTTGTGGAAAGCCAAGGAAGGAGATCAAATTGCAATCCTTCCATGCAACCATGCTTTTCACAAGGCATGCCTCGACCAGTGGCTCCAACAACACTACCTTTGCTCTCTCTACAAACTTTCTCTCCATCAAATCACTAAATGATAAGAACCATAGCTCTCTGAAGATCGATAGAAGTGGATTATTTTTGTTGATGAATGTAACAGTTGGCTGTTATAAATGTAGGGACAAGTTTTGGTGAGTAAAATTTTAACGATCTTGATTATTTTCATCGTCTTGCATCGCGTCTCTGCATGTTTGCACCATCGATCTGAAATCACCTAGATTTGTTCAATGAGGGAACACCTTTGGCGAAATTAATTAATTGTAAATCAAAATACAATAGATTTTTATTTTCAATTAATTAATAAATACGTTGAATGAATGGATTTTTAGTTTTAATTAATTCATAAATACAGTCAAATGTGCAGTCTAATGGCTAGATAGACAATATGTTTTCAAACATATAACCATCCTAAAGTGGGTTTTTATGTTAGTCACCCATAGACAGGTTTAGTAATGCATTTTGGATGCATTTTTTTAATCTATTCATCCAATTATAATATAGAATTTAAAAAATTGAATAATTATGTTATAATTTATAATTAATATTGTCAATAGTGGCATAGTATGATGATTAAGTTGTTGTGGTGTTGTTCTTATCATCAAGGTTCAAACCCCACTAGAGTGTAATTGTTGAATGTTTAAATTGAGGATGAGGTCCCCTATTTGTAACCTCATCGGTTCATAACTCTAAATAAAATGTATTTACCTCTTAAAATAATAATAATAAATTTATTATTAAATAATAAGTATAATTAATATATTTTCTTATTTATTTAGGTTGTGAATAGTAAGTGTATAAATCAAATGACCATTCAAATGTTATTGCATTTCTAAATTGGTAAATGTAATAAGTTTGTGTGATGTAATTTTAATTATATTAATGGCTAAGTCTTGTTGACATGATAATATTTTTTTAAATATTCAATGTATGTATATGCATACAAAATATAGGCAATATCTTTTTTTGAAAAGTTTTGTGGCGAAAATAAAGCAAAGACAACTAAATCTACATTTAACATTGAAATAGTGATACCAAAGTTTTCAATATATTTATTTTGAGTGTCAATTGTGATACTAAAGTCTTAACTGTATTTATCATGAATAAATTTGATTCATGTCTATTCAATCAATTTCAAACTCAACTAAACAAAAATTATTTTTATAATCTAACCCAAATTAATGTGCATGTTATGTGATATAAGATGTTGTGCTAATTAGAAGCCCCTACGCCAAAAATTAAAAAAAATAGTCCATTACTATTCCCTCAACTTTATTTAGTGTTCTCTATCTCTCGAATTATTTGACAACATTGTTATAGAATTCCTTGTGTGTGGAAGATTTTATTTTTTGTAATTGTTGTCTATTTGGAAGGCTAAACAACACTGAGATCTGCACATTTATCTAGTAAACTAAAAAAATAAGGTATGAAATATAGTTTTTCAATAAATCTCTCTACATTTAAAATTAAGAATTTAAATTTACGAGTTTTCAAATGTTGCATATAGTTTTTTGCAAGTATGGAATATCTCGTGCCAAATAGGACAAAGTGTAGTGTATGCAATGCTAAAAAGGTTGCATTCTTATTAGTAGGATAGTTTTTGTTCTCTTGGTAAGTTCAATGCTAAAGGGATATTAATGAGTCGTATCTTTTTACAATATTTTTAAGCCTCTAGTCATTTAGGTTGAAACAAACATAGATTTTTAGTTCTTGTAGTGGATTTTTACAAGATATCCAAGTCAAACAAAACCATATTCCTTGTTGAAGTGTTCATTCAAAATTATAAACAACTATAATAGTAAAATACAAAGCTAAAAAACACTTTAACTATCATCTAGTTAATGATGAAATTGCATTATAGAATAAAAGAATAACATATTCATGTACTCTTTGTTTCAATATTACATCAAAGAATTATTATTGAATTGTATTCTTCATAAAATCAAAGTTTTATAATATAAACTAAAAACTAAATAATATTTGATACTCTAAATTGAATATGTTGTTTGTTTCTTGTAACTTTTCTTCTAAATTCTAGCTAGTATGTATTGGAGGTATTTTGGAAATTAGAAAATGGCCCATGAAGAGGAGAAAGTGATTTATGATTAGATAACCAACTTGAGTTGCTATTATTAAAAACTTTTATTAAATTCTATAAAAATATCTTCCTTCAACATATTTTTTGAAAGAATATTTGCCTTCTTGACTTGTAAAATCTTTTTAGATGTATTGTCTTCATCTTTTTCATTTGCTTTGTAGACTTATCCACCTTAGAATCAAGTCCACTATATAGAATTCATGTGCACCATAACAATCATTGAGCTAAAATAAAATATTTCGTAGAGGCAACAAAATAAAAAGTATTTGTTCAATTCTTAAACAAATAAAATAAATTTGACATATCATGGTCTAGAGAAATCGATTGTGTTTCCACCATAAAATACATAAAAAACATAAAACACATGAAAAAAAAATTGTTGAACAATGTTAGCCTATAGTTATTTGAACTCTACGTTACTATCTCAAATATATTTTGCACCAAAGAATAGTAATGCTTTAAACACTAGAAATGTGATATAAGAATTGGGTCTAGGATAACCTAAAATCAAGGTAGCTAACTATAGACACCTAAATTTGGACACTTGCATTTGTCCAAATTTATCCCTTTTTATCTAATATCCTCTTATTTGCATTAATTAAGTAATATCGCTATTATTTAATTAATACCCTTAATTCTTCTAAATAATCTTACCATTTATTCTCCTTTTCACCAAATGAATTAAATAAATATGAAATTTATTTAATTCATCACATGTCACATCATTTTCCTTAATCTTAATCCATCTTCTAATCTCATCATTAAAGATGTGCACATGTCTAATCTTTGATTAAGACATGTCACATCCTCCAACTTTTGCACGTTGGCTTCTTAACCTTCGTTAGTCACTAATTATCTTCTAATCACTTATCAATTAAACCTAATTAGTACCTTGGTCAACACTCCCCATCTCCCAAAGAATTTTTAATTCATTTTTATTCACCCAAGACTCCTCTCTTTCCATTTTAATTCACATTTATCCTTCCAAGGAATCTTCTCTTCCCCATGCAAATTCTAGAATCTTTGACTTGTCACTTCACATGTGCCAAAGACTTCTAGAACATTTGACTTGTCACATCACTCACATGTGGCAAATTCTCACCTTTTTGAGAACCTTGTATTATCCACTCGATTCTTCCAATCATTGTGAATTTTAAATTCATTTTTATTCCTCCGAGGAATTTCCTCTTCCTCATGTGATCATTAAGTGGTCACATCAAGGTACTTACAAGGTACTTGTCTTTCCTCCACATCATGTACCTTCCTTCCACCTCACTTCCACATCATCGCATCCTAGGCCATCTCACATTCCACATGTCAAGATGTGAGGGCTTGTGAGTCATCAACTCACCATAGCCCTCCATCTTGGCCTTGTTGGTTTAATCTCAACCATTGAATTCTCTAGAGAATTCAAATCCCTCTATAAATACCCCCTCTTTTCTCTCATTTAGGGACCTTATGCATTTGATACCAAACTCTTTCCATTTTTCCATTTACAACACTTAGCCATTTGCACCCTTATGCTACCAATTTGATTACTCAACTTGCATACATTTTCTCTCATCATCAAATCAAATCATTTAGCTATTAGCATTTGTATTTTATCATCTAGTTCATCTTTCATCTAGCCATCTCCATAGCCATCCAAGGAGCACACAAACTTTCAAACATCAAGGGCCAACCAAGGGATTCAACAACACAAAGGTATAATCGTTTATTTGTCTTTATTTTGCTATCTTGCTCTATTTTATCATTCATTAGGCTAGTCTTGAGGTGTACCTTTTGTGTTCTTCCATTAGTGCATAATAGTTGTTTTGCATCTTTAAAATAGGATAGACATTAAGGGATCACATTTCTGGCATGCCCGGTGGGACCCACAAATGGGTCCCTTTATTTCACATTTGTTGTTGTTGAGTTTGTTTGCAGGTCTAGGTCGCAGAGGAGCGGACTTGCCCTCCAGTGTGCTACAGAGGAGCAAATTTGCCCCGTTCTTCCCACTGTTTCCTGATATTTCACTGTAGAGGGGCGGATTTGCCCTCCTGTTCACACTGTTTCCTAATATTTCACTCCAGAGGGGTGGATTTGCCCTCTTGTTCACATTTTTTTCTAACATTTGACTGTAGAGGGGTGGATTTGTCTTGTTGTTCCCACTATTTTGACTGCAGAGGGGCGGATTTGCCCTGTTGTTCCCACTGTTTTGACTGCAGAGGGGCGGATTTGCCCTGTTGTTCCCACTATTTTGACTGCAGAGGGGCGGATTTTCCCTTAGAGGGGCAGATTTTCCTTGTTGTTCCCACTATTTTTTTTGTAGAGGGGCGGATTTACCCTAAACAACACGTTTTGGAAAGTAAAAATAGGCATTTTAGCTTCATTTTTGTTGTTGTTTTGAGGTTCTAACCCCCTAACCTTGTTTGTTTGTGGGTGAAGTTGGATTTATTGCTAATATTTTGTAGCATACTTTCGTAATTAACAAAGAACGGAGGATAACACAACTAACATTTGCTTGCAGGTCCATCTGTTTGTTCAAATTTTAAAAGTTATTTTTGTTGTTTTCATCTAGGCACATAGTTTAATTAGGGGGACGCAAAATTTACTGCTCAAGGTGTGTCTATTTTTGTGTCACCCAAGGGGGCGTTAGCTTGTTTTCGCTTTCCCCTTGCACTTCATGTGAGCCTGGGGAGTAGTTGGAAATGATTGGTGTCTTCTTTTTAGAGGGACCTGCTTGAGGATTTCATCACCTCAAGAGACGATCCCAACCACGCGAACCGGTGGGGTATAGAAAGGGGGGGAGCCAAAGTTGTACCCCAATCTAGTCACATTGTGTCTGGTGGAGCGTCGAAGCTAGGGTGATACCTAGATAGACGTGAAGATTTGGTCTAAGCCCTTCAATATCTCACTGGGGTTCCCAACTCACACTTGTGACGAGTTGGTGTTCACAGTTTGGGCCTCATGTACTGAGAGTATATCGAGGACTCCCTAGAAACCTTGTCCATCCTAGATTAAGACCTTTGTTGGCCATACCCTTAACACTAATCATAGGATTGTGTTTGTTCGAAGTGTCTTCTTGTGAGAAACCAGTAAATATTTTGACAAGTTAGCCTCATTGTTATCATTTTAAACCTTTGCCATAGTCGTTTCCATCCAAACCCAATCTATGTTTCCTGCAGTGGGGTAGACCTGCCCTGTAGAGGGGAAAATCCGCCCCTTTGTGCCCTGTAGTGGGGTGGACTTGCCCTGCAAAAGGGAAAATCCACCCCTCAGTGAGGGGCAAATCCACCCCGAAAGGGCAAGTTTGCCCATCTATAGCAAAAAGTTGGCAAATAGACAATAAGAAGATCTAGCTTATTGTTTTCCTATTTTGAGTGTTATTCACTTGTCTAGAGTACTCATTTACTCACCCTGACCATCCGTCTGTCCATTCTAAATATCCATTTGCTCATTTTGAGCCATCATTCCCTCTCTTTGACCAGTTGATCACTCATTCTAAGAAGCTGTGCACCCATTTCAGCAACCTATTTTCTCATTCTGAGTGTTGTTCCCTTGTCCGGGGTACCCATTTACTCATCTCGACCATCCGTTCGTCCATTCCAAGTATCCATTTCCTCATTCTGAGTAATCATTCCCTCTCTTTGACCAGTTAATTACCCATTTCGGGAAGCTGTGCACCCATTTTGGCAACTTGTTTTCTCGTTCTGAGTGTTGTTCCATTTTTTGAGGTACCCATTTACTCATCCCGACCATCTGTCCATCCATTTCGAGTATCCATTTGCTTGTTCTAAGCAATCACTCCCTCTTTATGACCAACTGTCCACCTATTTCGACAACCTGTTTTCTTGTTCTGAGTGTCGTTCTCCTGCTTCAGGTATCCATTCACCCATCTCGAGCATCTATCTACCCATTTCATATGTCGTTCCCTCATTTCAACCATCCATTCATTCATTATGGGTATCCCGTTCTGGGTATCCGCTTCATCCTCTTATCTGATCAATCATCCAATCTTGTTGCATCTCATCATCCTAATATGAGATTTTATTCAATCCCAATCTGAGATTACATCCAATCCCCATATCAACTTCCAATCCATCTTAGTTCTCTATCCATCATATATTCTTTCTTGCTAATATGTATCCATCATGAATCCTTATCCCCCTCTCACACGACCAATAATAGTAGTCAAGGGGAATCCTAACTAAATTGATGATGATAACGAAAATCTTGTTGATCATGAAGATTGTTATATAGATCCCCTTAGCACTATCATTGCTAGCAAGCTCTCTCCAATCGCCCCCCAAAATCTGACTACTTTTTCAAACTATCCCCCCATGCCTTCATCTGCATCTACAAACAATCCTTATGCTACCCTTGATAAGGGATATCCAACATTCTCACCATCTACATATTCATCATGTCCTCCCTCTCAACCTCTATCCTATCCAACATCCACACCCTCTTATCCTCATCATCATCAACCATCACAATATCCCTATCTAAAAAGTCCAGCATCCACATATTGCTATCCTAACCCTCCATCTATGTCCTCCTATGTAAATCCACCTACATCCTTTTATGCTAGTCCACCATCCCAATCTTCCCATCCTAATCCAACATTCACATCCCCCTATCCTAATCCCACATCCACATCTTCCCATGTCAGTCCAACGTCCACATCCTCCTGCCCTAATCCATCATCCCAATCGTCCCATCCTAATCCAACATCCACATTTTCCTATGTTCCTCCATCATCCCAATCGTCCCATCCTAATCCAACATCCACATTTTCCTACATTCCTCCATTATCCCAATCTCCCAATCCTAATCCATCATCCACATCTTCCTACTATTATCCACCATCCCAACCTAATCCAGCATCTACACCCTCCTATCTTAATTCATCATTTGCATCCTCCTACATCACTCCCCCTTTCATCACATTATATCTTAATCCTCCATCTAATCATAACCCACCTAGTCCTCCAACCACTCCTAGTCCTCCATCTAGTCCCATTCATTCCTCTAATACTAATCCTAATCCACCCATCCACTCATCTAATCCTCCAATCCCTAACCCTAATCCTCCATCTCCTAGTCCTCCATCCATTCCCATCCCCTCATCTAACCCTAATCCACCAATTCCTAATCTTAAACCTCCATCTCCTCCTAGTCCTCCAACTATCCTTAAACCTCCATCCATTCCCATCACCCCACCTAATCGTACACCCATTCCAACTGTCGTTCAAGGACTCATGACAAATAAGACATTCCCCACTCCACCTTTTGAAGTTGTGGAACCATGCCATCCCAATCCATCATCCATGGTCACTAGTGATGAGACCCCTCTCCATTCCACACCTATCATTGATGATACCACCCCTAACACCACTCAAACCGTCGAAACCATCACATCCTCTGAATCCACTAAGCCCCCATCTCCTACTCCGAGATATGTCGAGCCCATCAAAGATAACCAAATTCGATCCACTCCTCCTACACCTAGATCCTCCTAATCCATCATAGATCCGTGAGTCTAATCCACTCTTCCCACTCCTAGTGACGACACACAACTCCCATTCATTCCTTCCACTCCTAGTATCACCGATATCCCTTCCCTTGAACTTCATGAATCCTCCATCCTTTCATCTCCCCCACTTGCAGGGTCCATCCAACATTCCCCCATTATCATGCCTCTCGCACATGATGAGCCATGCCAAGGGCTTGATCCAAAGCACACAAACATAGATCCTGCCATCTCATCCACTCTATCCCAAGATCACAGTCCCTCATCCATCCCCTCTCATGATTCCTTTCCTCACCTGAATCCTGATCCTACCATCCTATCTACTCCATCTAAAGATCACACTAGCTCTCCTGCTCCATCCCATGATCCCCTTTGCACTCAAGATCCAATCAATCCATTTCACGGGCCCTTATCACCCACTACCATAAATCTGGATCTTGCCATACCATCTAATCCTTCTCTCAATCCCTTATCACTCATTCCTCCTAATCAAGATGTTGTTATCCCCTCATCTCCATTGCATGATCCTCCATCGTTGCCTAGCCTTGTCACCACCACCCCACTTTTGTATCACCTCGGTAACATTATTCTCATCCATGGTGGTCTCCTTGCAGAAGAAAATCAAAGTATATGCACCACCCATCCCCCTTCACCTAATAATGCATTCACATCATGCTTCCAAAAGAATAAGCATCATACCCTAGATCATATGCTCAAGAACATGAACTATCAAGGAAAAGGTTTAGGCCTTCATGAGCAAGGTACTTTAGAGCCCATCTAGGTCAAAGAACATCCCGACACACATGGTCTTGGATATATCTCCCAAGACTTGCACTCCAAAGATGTTGGTACAACCTCCATACATCCTAAACGATCCTCTTCTAAAGGCACAAGAGGTACTTCTCATCGATCCACCAAATCATTTGTCTCCATCCCCCCTCTTCCATCATATTACCTCAAAACAACCATCCATCTTCCTCCTTCATCCTCTAAGTCCATTTTGGGTCCTTATGTCCCTCCATCCATCATTTCTCATCCTTCATCTACTATGATTCCTTATATCCCTCCATCAAACCCCACACAGCCTCCATATATAAAGTCCCTTTTGGGCCCTTATATCCCAAAATCACCTCCTCCATCTCATCCTATTCATCCTTTCATCCATCCACCACCTATCCCTAGTGCACAACATAAAAATTCTAACTTCATAACTCCTAATCAGGATCAACAAAGGCAACCCTCCATGCATGCTATCTCACATCCTCGTCACAAGCCTACTTCTATCACTCCATCCACGTCCTCTCCACATCATCCATCTTCCCATACCCATCCCCTTGCTACTAAAATCACTTTGGATGCCAAAGCAAAAATGTATAAATCCAAACATCCACATGAATCTAAAGCTCCTCATGTCCCCTTCAAAAGACATGTTGAAGAAAAGAAAAATCAAGTCCACAATCCAAATCAATCCAAACGGTCACAAAGGCCCACTAAAGCACAAATCAAAACCATGTGGATTCCCAAGAAAAAAGAGGCCATGCCTTCAAATGAGAAAACCCTAAAGACATCGAAAGTTGCTTATCCCAAAGTTAATCCTCCATCTCCTAAATTTGTTTTGGGGCCTTATCTCCCAAAATTCACTATCCCAACGCCTCTAATATCGCCACATTCTTCATCCATCAACCCTCCTCTCATTTCACATCCACCACATGTGTCAATGTTGGTTTTGAACACCTTCCCCTATCACACATCCACTCCATCATTCCATCCATACACTTTCCAACACCCCATCCACTATCCCCCATATCTCCCCCATCCAATCCCTTTGATTCATCCTCTTGCATAATCCATTTCTCCTAATAAGGTTGTATCAACATCTAATGGTCACTTTACACATGGGCTCTTATTACCTCATATGAAACTTGATGCTTGAGTCCTTCATCCATCCACTTCTGAATCCATATTCTCCTAGATCTCCATCCGTCTTTTTGTCCGAAAAGTCTCGACAATCAAAAAAATCAAAAAAGAGAAAAGAGAAAAAGAGAAAAAATAAAGAAAAAAAGAAAATAGTAAAGAGAAAATCATTCGTCCAATGGTGAAAACTTGGCAAACAAGTGCCCTGAATACATACCATGATGAAAACCTGACAAACAGACGTCATGCATAAATCCCCCATCTAGTCTACTTCCATGATTGGGGGAAACATCCACTTACACATTCCTTTCTTCCACCTCCTACATCTTCCTATCTTTCGCATCCTATCCATCCTATCCCATTTATCTCAGTCCCTCCCTCTTCCTTGTGATCTTGATAACGACAGGGGAAAACCTATACACATGCTTTGGAAACCTCTTGGCATATATTCCCCTCATCCATACACCATCATATTCCTTATCCACTTCTCTCTATCTTCCATTGTCCATGCATCCTATCCACCTCTATGTATCTTCCATTGCCCATCTCACTCTCTTATCCACCCATCCTACTATCCCTCTTGCCTCGTCATGCATGACACATCTCTAGTGGGGGCATATCCTTATTTGCGAATGGATCCTTAGAGACATCGTCCATCCATCCCTCTAGGTAATCCTCTCCATCTCCCCATCCTGCCCATCCTTGCCTCCCCATCCATTTATCCATCCAATAATCCCTGCCATCTACCAAATCCTTATCTCCCTATACTCTCATCCACTAGTCCTTTTCCATCTTCCTATCCTTATCTTCCCATCCATTTATCCATCCAATAATCCATTCCATCCTTCCAATTTCTTATCCCTCTATCCACCTATCCTAGCATCTTTCTATCTCCCCATCTTTATCCATCCATCCATTTACTTCTATTTTCCTCCTATCTCATAATCCCTTGTCATTGGTATCTAGCTATAGGCTACCCCCATGCAAACCAATGCCCTGCTACCTCCCTCTCATCATTCCTATCTATTTCCCACACCTATCACTCTTCATCATTCATCTATCCATCATTTCCTCCTCACAATTCATCTTCTGATGATCTAAATAACTATCCCATCCCTGAGCTTCATAGAGTACATATCTTACACATATCAACCATCCCATCTACATGGCCTATCCTGGCTCCTCATATCGACTCCATCCTTTTATCCATTTATCATGGACATCTCATCATCCCTTATCTGTTGTTTGTCGCTGGTCTCGTGTCAAACTACGTTGCCCCTACGCTTTCATGTAGGCAAGGTCGATCATTTGATCTACCCCCGGGGTTTTATCTTTTGTATGTCTTGTCATCTTCCATCATTTGTCTTTGGCCTTGTATTGACCTACGTCGCCCCTGCGCTCTCCCGTAGGCAAGGCTAAATTGTTTTGTTTGCCTCTAGGGTATTGTTTCGGTCTTGTGTCCCTTAGGTCTTTAGGGTTTTGTTGTCTTGTGTCTTGTCATCCTGTTGTCTTGGCATGTCGTCAGGTATGTCCCTATCCTAGCTGGTCCTTCACAAACAAGATCCACTCATATCATTAGATCCAATCGATTTTGAATATCCTACGTCATATCGATATTTTAGTTTAGTATCCATCATCGGTCTCAATAGGATGCATCTTTCCTAACATACCTCATCAACCCCATCCATCCTTTTGATCCTATAGAAAAAGGATGTTTGAAATTGATTATGATATTTTGATGCTTTTGGATTTTGTTTATCATTTGAACTCCCTATCATCACTTGTCACGGTCGCCTTCATCCATCATATCATGGTGTGCTTTGACTAGTAAACATAGGGGTGTATCTTGATCTTTTATCTGTTTATGTCTTCTTGGTTGTCCCACGTAGTACCCACCAAGATCCCCGAGGTCTTGTGTTACACCGGGGCATCCTTTTGTGCTTGTGGTTATTCCAATACCTAGCCTGACCAAGGTCTTCATGATTTTGGGGTGTTGGAATAGCCTTCTTGTCTGTTATTTTTGTTTTATGCATTGGGCACTAATCTGCCTTGGTTCTTCGTACCCTAACACTTGGTTTCTTAGGCTATAGAAAAAATCAATGCTCCAAAAATGGCAAATTGCATTAGGATTGCATTTCATTTTCCATTCCATCATCGTGCATGTATCCCCCATCCTCATCCATTCAATCTCTCACAAACCATCTAATCACATCCTTGGTCTTGTTCCCAACCTTGCTACAAGCCTTGATCCAATCATCACCGTCGTCATCAACATCGGGATGTATCCTTCCCTCATCAACAACCCTTTCGTCGGGATGTATTATTCCCTGTCCTCTTGTTGTTTTGGGAGGTATCCTTCCCTCATTAACAAAACTTTCATCATCATCATCATTGGGATGTATCCTTCCCTCTTCTCATGTTGTTTTGGGATGTATCCTTCCCTCGTCAACAACACTCTATCCATCATCAACCCATTTTGGCATGTAGCTTGATTGGGGCAACATCACCTTTTTCCTTACATCCATTTGTGCTTCCCCATCTCCCATCGCTTATCATCCTTTCTTCTCCATCATCTTCCCTTTCATTGTCTCATCTATTTGGAGAGCACACTCGTGTTCTCTTGCACCTGCATGTCCTCTCGAGGGGGCATCCTCATCCCTAATCTTCATCTTCATGTTGGGGATACGAGATGGGTCTATCATCATAGAACAAACATCTAAGACGACAGTGCCTTAGTGATTTTCATTTCTTCAAATCACATCAAAGACATAAACTATGCCATAAAGCGGAAACAGGCACAGTGGATCCCCCATTGATCTTTCTGAGAAAAGTAAATGCATAACTTATAACAGATTCAACACAAGCATAGATTCAAGAAACTGAATTAGACAACGATGAAAGTCAAACATGTGGACACACAAATTTACGTGGGGAAAACCTTTTCAGGTAAAAAACCCCACCCTCCAAAACACTCAAATCAAATTGTATTATTCAACAACAAACAGTTACAATGCAATCTCAGAGCTATGCTCTTCAGAAGATTACATCTTGTCCATCTAGAGAATGCAGGCAACACAATATTCAAAACCTTCACATAGTTACAATGTCTTCAAACAAAATACTATGTAGATTCCCTTCACCTCCTTAGTTGACTGTCACAGCTAGCCTCACGACTAGCCCAACCTCTAGGCATCTCAGGTTCACATCTTTGCTGATCTGAGAGTCTAAGTGTTCACGGTTATTTTGCAATATGCAAAATTGCTCAAACACTCTTTGCCTCTCTATCTTCGTTGATCATCCTTTATCGTGCACACATGATTACTTTATAATCTATTACCATGTGCCTACCTATTCTGCCTATTCAAGCAATCAACGGTCATTAGGATATTTAATTATCCCACCTGCAAGCTTCCATTACTCTCTAATAGCGTGCATCGTCTTTTGCAGCCATTGAGCCACCCAACATTAAAATAATGCAGTCTATCGCAATCAGAAAATAATCTTTTGGCCAATCAGATCTTAAAGATCTTGCCACGTGTCGCTTTCACATTTGTTCACTGCTTTGATCTCTGGTCAAACTCGGTCAAGCTTGGTCAGTCGAGCTCGGAGCTCATCTCTATCTTCCATCGTGCTACCGCTCCGAGTCCAAACATCCACTACGATATGGCGGTGAGCCAACTTGGTCTTCCCTCGACCTCCAACCATGCTACCGCTTGGCTTGGCTTTGCCCATCATGGTATGGCGGTGACTGCCAAGCAGACCACCATGGTCACACCCGCACTACTACGGAGGCCGCCAAGCCACCCCGCGGTAGGGAAGTGACCGCCCTCGTAGACTACTAGCAATCATACCGTTGCCACCGCAGTGAGTCAAATCACCGCCCGCGATGGGGCAGTAACCGCCAGGCTTCATCGTAGACGACATACCATGACCACCATGGTCTCTCTAAGCACCACTTGCAGTAGGGCAACAACTGTCACCAGACTGCCACCCTTCAACCGCCAGGCTTCACCGTAGATGGCATACCGCAGCCACCGCGGTCCCTTTGAGCACCACTTGCGGTAACCGTCACCAGACTGCCACCCTTCAACCGCTAGCGGTTTATCATGCCCACCGCAGCTTAGAGAATAAGCCTCTACAGTAGGGCACTAACCACCAAGCCTGACTGCCGCTGCTACCGTGCCATTGCACCACCAACGAGCAACCTCCACAGTAAGGAGGTAAGACATCGCTCTGCCACCATGCTGCTCACTGTGCTATCGCACCACCTCTGAGGGAACCCTGCAGTATGGCAATAACTGCCACGCCGACTGTTCCCGCTCACCGCGCCATCGCCAGTCCAAAAGAAGACCATCAATGTAGGGCGGTAACACCACCCAACCGTCGGAGCAAGCAAGGTGGCCCGCGGTAAAGCGGTAAACCGCTCAACTGCACCACCAGGGTAAGCTTGCAACAGTATGGCAGTAAAGGCCATAAACATGAGGAAATCGGGCAAGTCTTCAAGGGAAACCAAAATGTTCAGGCATAAATTTCCCAACACTTCATTCCCATCATCTTTATTCCCAGTCACTCTGATGATGACTGGGGCATCTTTTCCAATCTAACCGTTTTCTTCCGGGTTCTATGTTTTAATATTCTTTGAAATGATGCTACTTTGTAACACCATCTCAAAGAGGGGAAAAATGTAGACACCTAAATTTGGACACTTGCATTTGTCCAAATTTATCCCTTTTCATCTTTTATATCCTTTTATTTGCATTAATTAAGTACCCTTAATTCTTCTAAATCCCTAAGGTATTTAATTAATAATTAAATACCTTACCTTTTATTCTCTTTTTCACCAAATGAATTAAATAAATATGAAATTTATTTAATTTCTCACATGTCACATCATTTTCCTTAATCTTAATCCATCCTCTAATCTCATCATTAAAGATGTGCACATGTCTAATCCTTGATTAAGACATGTCACATCCTCCAACTTTTGCAAGTTGGTTTAGAAGTTTAACCTTCGTTAGTCACTAATCATATTCTAATCATTGATTAGTTAAGCCTAATCAATACCTTGGTCAACACTCCCCATCTCCCAAGGAATTTTTAATTCCTTTTTATTCACCCAAGACTCCTCTCTTCCCATTTTAATTCACATTTATCCTTCCAAAGAATCTTCTCTTCCCCATGCAAATTCTAGAATCTTTGACTTGTCACTTCACATGTGCCAAAGACTTCTAGAACATTTGACTTGTCACATCACTCGCATGTGGGAAATTCTCACTTTTTTGGGAACCTTTTATTATCGACTAGATTCTTCCAATTATCGTGAATTTTAAATTCACTTTTAATCCTCCAAGGAATTTCCTCTTCCTCGTGTGATCATTGAGTGGTCACATCAAAGTACTTACAAGGTACTTGTCTTTCCTCCACATCATGTACCTTCCTTCCACCTCACTTCCATATCATCACATCTTAGGTCATCTCACATTCCACATGTCAAGATGTGAGGGCTTGTGAGTCATCAACTCACAATAGCCCTCCATCTTGGCCTTGTTGGTTTAATCTCAACCATTGAATTCTCTAGAGAATTCAAATCCCTCTATAAATACCCCCTCTTTTCTCTCATTTAGGGACCTTATGCATTTGATACCAAACTCTTACCATTTTTTCATTTACAACATTTAGCCATTTGCACCCTCATGCTACCAATTTGATTACTCAACTTGCATGAATTTTCTGTCATCATCAAATCAAGTCATTTAGCTATTAGCATTTGCATTTTATCATCTAGTTCATCTTGCATCTAGCCATCTCCATATCCATCCAAGGAGCACACAAGCTTTCAAACATCAAGGGCCAACCAAGGGATTCAACAACACAAAGGTATAATCATTTATTTATCTTTTTTTTTTTTTTTGTGGTATCATTCCTTAGGCTAATCGTTTATTTGTAACTTTTATGTTCTTCCATTAGTGCATAATAGTTGTTTTGCATTTTTAGAATAGGATAGACATTAAGGGATCACACTAACATTAGTTTTAAATTTTTACATAAACATGCAGATGGTACATAGTATACTTGCTACAAGTTTAATATCTAAAATAGCATGGAACAACATAAAGAACTTCAACATTGGAAAATTCACAAATAAAAATTTATAAAAAATAAATACATAACTCACCCTTAAATTGTGTTTTAGAGTCTTGAGTGAAATAATGTGTATATATGTCATTTTTAAACCATCTTTTAGAATTTTGGGTTTCTATTTAATTAAGATAATTTATAGAAAATTGTCACAAAAGCATGTCCAAGGAGTCTTATAGAATTAATCTCCAATAATCATAATTTACTATGTAAAAAATAGTCATATTTATATCTAGAAACATTACTCATTTCACTAATATGGATTGTAAAAATATTACATCTCTTCTAGCTTTAAATTATCATAACAAAAAACTCGAACATAAAATTGTACTTTTACATATGAAAATAATTTTCTCAAATCTAAGGTGTTCTATCATCTCTCATGTTTTTAAACCCCTCATTTTTTAGTTTAAAATTTTGGAGAATATAAAGGTAGAAAAAATAATAAAAACTAACTACAAATCACATTCGTATTTTTTTAAGTAAATAAACAATTCATTATTTATTACCTATTTTTTATTCAAATATATTATAAGATGTCCTTAATGAAAAATATTATTTAAAAGAAGCAATTTATAGCCAAAATGGGATATTTTCTTAAAATTAACTTTTATATAAACTAGTTTTTCTAGATTTCTCTTGGTTTTTCAAAGGATTTTTTTTAAGAACTCGTATTTTGTTATTTAGAAAAAAAAACTAAAATAGATAAGTAGAAGATAATACTAATCAAATATTAGATGTGAGTATTTACACATACTATTAATCAATCACAATAAAGAAAGATGAATAGAATGATAATATTCCTCCCAAGGAAGAGAAGGCACCTATGATTGACAAGCCCACTCTTACACAAATAAAAATTGACAACAGATTGAAATGAAATCAAAGTGATAGAGAGCATAGGCATAAACGTCATGCTATTTCTCATAGGTTACAAACACAAGAAGACAACAACACCATAGAAAATCAAAATCCAAATTTACTTGAAGCAATGCATGATAATTCTATACCCTTACCGAAACATAAACAAGAACATTCCATGGACATTGTCATTTGACCTCCTGTTGTGATAAATCTAGATGATGACATTGATATTGCAAAGATTGATGAAGAAGTGCATGATGTATTGAATACATTGTGTTCTTCTTCTATGAATTTAATGACAAATCTCCTAAAAAGAGTGTTGATCTTGGTGCTTCCCCTAGTCTGGCACTTGCTCTTGTCCCTTTGGCTGGTTGTTTGCCTTTCGTTTATGTCGACTGAGATTGGGATGCAGACGACTTGCTATAGGCTGACTCATATGTGCCTTACTAGTCTATTGATTTTTCATGTTTCTTTATGTGATTGCATGTGTGTAATGTGATCCCCCATGATGTTTCATTTGATATATCTCTCTCTTTGTGACATTCCTCTATATGTACCTTCCATTCTTCTCTATGTCATAAGCATTTTTTATTTGTCTTGTGTTTTCCTTTTAGGGATGACACAAGGTGTCGAGACATTTAGGTCTTTTCCAAGCTGACCTGAAAGGCTTTTTCTTTGTTTTTTCTCTCTTTGTGTCATTCTTCCAATTCTATGAGTATTTGGGGAATGATGACAATTTCATGCTCTATGACAACATTGTAGCAAAGATATACTGACCTTAAATCCATAGATCCCTTATGTATTTGTGGAGGCAACCCTTCCTTCCTATTTCATGACACAACTTATTTCAGAAACATATGACTTGGCATAGGGTTTTTAGAGGAAAGCTCTCATGTCTTAGGGCAAAACATTGGCTACTTTAAAGAAATTGCTCACAACAATGGTGTAGCAATCACTTTAAAGAGGGGGCATACATCAATGACATCTTTTGACACATTTCATGGCATGATTTTTTTTTTCTTGTGACATTTCCTTTTCTTGGTGGTTTTATTAAGTTTTATGTTCTCCAAGAGTGTGATATTTCTAAGCATATGATCTCCCTTCGTGGCATGATGCGAACAAGGCATCCCATAAGTGGTGATCTGATATCCTTGAATTGTCTTCTCTTGGAGACATTAGGCACAATGTTCCCTAAGAAGAGGACCTTACATGAACAAAGCAAAATCCCCTTTAGCAAAATTTTACATAATATTCAAAAGCATTTACAAAAAGCATTACATTGTGGTGTCGTATCGAAGTTGTCAGGAGGATAAATTCGGTATGGTATGGTAGGCTAATATGATTCTCTCATTTTCCACATTGTTGGGATAACTCACCTAGTGGAAAGATTGAGGTTCCACTACCCTAGAGTGAGCATACATATATTTTGGGATAAATCACCTAGTGGACAGACTGAGGTTCCACTACCCCAGAGTGAACAATGTACATTACAGACAATTGGCCTCATTCCACATCGCATTGGAATGG
This sequence comes from Sequoiadendron giganteum, assembly GCA_007115665.2. Lineage (NCBI taxonomy): Eukaryota > Viridiplantae > Streptophyta > Pinopsida > Cupressales > Cupressaceae > Sequoiadendron > Sequoiadendron giganteum. Next base: position 63,843,647 of record CM021105.1, read on the forward strand.
TTGTGCTTGATCCTTTTGTTTTTCTTTATTTTTCTTGGCCTTTGACAGTGTATGATCATGTATATTTGTTATTGTTGCATAATTAAGTGTCTTGAATGTCTAATTTAGTGTGAGTTTGACATGGGGTCATCCTCTCACTAAAGTGGGGGAAAAATGTAGTAACAAAAAAATTATCCCTTTTCCTTAATTTGGAAAGAATTGTCATTGAATTAACCTAATTTTGCATAGGTTTAGTGTTGTAATGTGTTGTACACATTCACATTGATCTGGGGCCCCTTTTTAATAAAATGCACCTAAATTGCACCTTATTCATGGTGTTGTAACAAACTTTCACACTTATCTAGGGTCTCATTAATTAATTGTGGTTAATTGTCCCTCTAATTCAAATTCAATCCCTCTTAATTGCATTTCTGAGAGATCAATCCCGACACCCAATGTTCAAATTGTAAAACATTTAATTGGAAAAAATCAAGGTCTTAGAAAATGGTGCTAGGACCCATTCACCCTAGGTGGTGAATGGGTCTTCCCTCTATAGGACCCCCCTTTCTATGCACATTTGACATGGGTTTTTCATGTTATTTCACCCCCATAAGGCAAGGTCTTGGAAACTTGTGGCAGGACCCATACGCCCTAGGTGGCGAATGGGTCCTCCCTTAATGAGAACCCCCTTTTTGAATTTGATTATGGTGGGATTTTAATAATATTCATTTCTAGATATGGTGTTGACTTGAATTGTTTGAATTTCGGGGTTAATCTCTAGATTCGGTATAAATAAGGGGTTAATTCTCATTGTTTCTCCTAGCAACATTTAGAGAGCATCCTAATACTTTACAAGAGCATTATAGAGCACTTAACGAGCACTTCAAAGGAATTTTAAGATAGATTATCAAGGGTTTACTGCAGCAATTCAAGATCATTTCATCATGTCTAAGGCATAGTGTATTCCTACATGTTGTTGAGCTAAGATAGTTGATGTAGCATTGAGGATCTACTTGCATGCGTTTATAAAATCTTATTTGAGGTCAAGATATACATTCTTTATGGCCACTACATGTTAGATTGCAAATTTACACTCCAAGACAACATCCAAGGTATCATCAATTACATATTTCATGTTTCATGCTTCGATTTCCTTATTTCATCATTTGGTTTAATTACCTACAAGGGGTTTGACTTAGACAAACCCCTATTCACTAACAATCAACAATTTTTTATTCCTTTAAGTGTGTTTTTGCATATTTATAGGTTGAAGATCAAATGGAGAAGAAGTTTAAAGCAAAATTGTCAGAGTTGTCAAGTTGTAAGATTGACCTTTATAGTGCAAGAACAAAAAAAAGAAGTTACATAATTTATTACAGGTTTTTAGGAGCTGACAATCGAGGATTTGAGAGTGCACATATCAAGGAAAATAACCCACATCTTAGTTTCAGAAATCCTAATAGGGACCCATTCGCCACTAAAGGCGAATGAGTCCTTTGTGCCCTAAAAACAAGCTTCTTGTAGCAAGGTACACATCATTTTAAGCTCTAAAAACTTCCCTCATAGTTGATATAATAGTTAGGGTTAGTTTTTTATTGTTATTTGCATCTTATCACACATAAAATCACATAATATTAGGGTGAAAATTATAGTGGTTTATCATCTTGATTTATTCATTTTGGTAAATCCTATTTCCCCCCTAATCAATTATTTATTGATCAAACATGAGTCACCACATCATACTCTTTTCTCACCAAATAAGACCACCAGGAGAGGTCTATTCTCAGTGGGATTGATTTATGACATGATTGTTCTCAAGAACACGTCTCTGTCATAGCAGTTAACTGTTAGGCATAGAGTTCTAAATTGGTTTCTCTAGTCTTATTTCATAATTATTATTTTTTTAGACTAATTCCTCTTCTTATCTTTGAGGAAGAGTAGAGAGTTAATTTATGAGTTTGTTTTTAGTCCCAGAGGAATAAAACTCCTCACAGACCCTATATAATGGTATTTGTTGTCAAGGAGTGAATCTAGTTGCTAGTTTTTGTTCTAGTTGTTAGTTGATCAAGCTAATAATTTAGTTGTTTATCTATTATTAGTTGCAATAGTAGATATGTGTTATTGAATAAGAAAGCTTTAGTAGATTCTTGTTGGATTGCATGTAAGACTTCAATGTTTATATGCAATAAAGGGAATTAGTTGATATCATGATTTACTAAGTAGGTGAGTGTTTGAAAACTTCCATTGAAGCAACAACTCAAAAAAGGGCCACTTGAGGTACTACTAATCCACTTCATTTTTATTATTATTATATTAATTGATACATTATTGAATTTAGTTAGTAGTTTCTAGTTATATGCATGTGCTGCAATTCATGAATGCCATTATGTAGTTTTGAAGTAAATTTGGTAGCTTCATGTTGATTTCATATTCTAGAGGAATTAACTAGGAATTAGTTTTAATAGTTGATAGTTACAGTCTTAAGTGTTAGATACCTGTAGCATAAGGTAACAATTTATATTTATTTCACTTTCTAGATTTTGCAGTCTTTTGTAGATGTGTAATTTATTATACTCCATTGATTTAGGATGTTTCTAGAGTCCATGAATGCATATATTGTGCCAACACTGTCTAAAGTTTCCAAGTCCCTGGTTGATAATTAAATGCAACCTCTTTTGAAAGATGAACTATTCAATTAAGAATTAATCCTTTGATTTGTGTGTAGATCTAGTAAGAATCAAGTTGATTAGATATTAGAGAGGCTCTACACCACCCACCCTAATGTGTTCACATAATTGTTTGAGCCCCACAAGATGAAGAACACAAATATGGCTCTTAACAAGCTTTTATTGAACATAAGTGACACTTTTACAAATTTCCATACATCATCACCACAGTCAAATGGATTGGAGATATAAAAATATGAGATAGGTTATTATGGAAGGGCCCTACATGCAATTGTAGGCTTAGAAAAAATATTTGTAGGTACCAAGTATTTAGAGAATCATTATGTCATAGTTTAGCAATTTTTTGCACTTAGGGCTCTTGAGAGACTATGTTAAATATTTTAGCTCAGAATGATGGAGATAGTTGGGATACAAAATAGGGCCTTCCCTAGCATTCACCCACCCTCCTCGATGTGTTCAAAAAATTGGTTGATCCCCACAAGACAAAGAACATAAAATATGGCTCTCGACAAATTTTTGTTGAGTACAAATGATGCTTTTTGCAACTTTTCATGCATTGTTGTCATAGTCAAGTGGTTTGGATATATAAAAATATATGAAAGGTTTTTGTAGAGGGACCCTACATAAAGCTATAGGTTTAGACAAAAAATTTGTAGGTGCTACAAATTTTGAGATTCAGTCCATCATAATTTGGATTTTTTTTGGATCTAATGTTTGTGTTATGGAGAATTCACATGTTGTCTTTATTTTGTTGTTTCTAATGGGTTTGAGTTTATTTTTCTTTGGGTCTACGTTATTTTGGTGCAACCATGTTGCACTATTCTAAGATCTTGTATTTTTATTATTTTCTTGAGTTCTAGTTAGAGGATTGACCATGTTTTGAGTCATCTTTAGAGATCAATTGTATACTATTTTTGTGGGTGTTGTGTTTGTAACTACATGTTGCATAAAAAAATTGGGATGAGATATGCAAAGTGCTAATATTGTCATGTGTGTGTAATATGGTATGTTATATATATATATATATTGATGCGATGTACATTTTGATTTTGGTTTATTGGTCTTTTGGCCATTGTGGTGTATTGGCATGTTGGGTTTTAGATAGATATGATTATGGATGACATAGGTATAGTGGTACTTTGAGAACTTCTTATTATTGTATTAGTTGACTATGTTTTCATGATAGGATTTGGATCACAATTCAGCGGGAGATCTATGTAGGAACATGGTCAACAATGATTATTTGTCTTGTTGGTTTGCAGATTATGACCTTATATTTTTCCTTTTAGGAGCTCTTGATACTACAATTGAGTTTTTTTTATCATGTTAAGGTCATGCATAACCTTTATATTTTAAGAGATGTTATTATAATACCATGGGATTATTTAGATCATAGCTTAGTGGGAGCTTTAGTAGCGATATTGATCTATTATTTTATGATGGATGGTCTTCCATGGTGTATATTGGTGTCATGAGAAAGTCAAGTATCTCTTTCCATGTACAATTAATGAATCTCTTTATAGTTTTTTATTTTATTAGTAGAGGTTTGTAATCTTTATGTTCTTTGAGAACATGAATAGTTTTTTCTATGGAAATATATTACAAATCTTGATTGAGTTATTAGTTATAATATATTTCCTAGAGACAAGTGATATTATTTATTTAAGATACAAAGTAGCTATGGGGATGGTTGGTTATGAGCCATAAACACTACAAGACATAATGTAGGTGCAATAGAATGCATCACATGTACTGAAAGGTGGAACATAGGCATAACAAAATACAATCCAGGCACTAAAAGGAAAAACACAGGTACACAAAATGCAACACAAGTGCTAAAAGGTATAATTCAGATGTAATAGAATGTAACACAAGTGTTGAAATGTTTGATAGAGGCATAATTATGTAGTCTCTAAGGTGTGGTGATTTAATTTTGGCAAGAGATATTAACACACATAAAGACACATTGGTTGGTCAAAATTTTTGGGTGATAAGCCTGAGTGGATTTCACTATTTTTCACATGAATACACATCAGGCACATGAGCATAAAACCTAAAATGATTCAAGTAGGAGTGTATGCTTAATATGGGTCCACCAACCAAAGGATAATCACTTATCTTTCAAGAGTTGGTAGCTAGGGATCTAGTGGCACAAGGGCTCACCTTTTCCCTTTCTTTGGAGGTCCTAAGACCTTTCCCAAAGAGATTATACCTCTACTCAAGGAGATACGTGGTGAGTATCTTCGAGCATGATACTATACCCTAGACACTACACTAAGCAACAACCAAATGTTCTTATTCTATGTTGCACAAATTCTTTAGGGCATCCTCTAAATACCATGAGGGTATGTGAGTAACAACCATGAACACTAGTTTGTCACAAGCATGGATCAAGAAATTTTGATAACAATGCTTAGACCAACCCTACAACTCTTGTCTTGGAATCACCCAGACATCAAGGCTTCACTAGACACAATGCAACTAGATTGGGATAGAACCTTCATTCTCCCGCCTTTCTATATTCTACTTGTAACACATGGTTAAGATTATCCCTTGGGGTGATGAAATCCTTAAGAATTCCTCCTAAAGGGATGAACTATGCTAGGTGTTTTTGATTCCCAAGCTCACACTAGGTGTGAGGGGAGAGCATACACACAAGCTATCAAGTCTTCTAGGTTTTAATCTAAAACAAAAAATGTGAGACTTTTGATCTCCAAGATTGCACTAGGTGCAAGAAGAGACCATATGTCTACACACTCCTTCAAACACAACAAATAAGAGTTCTTTTACCAATTAATCTAACTTTAGTGCCTAAAATAGTGAGAAATAAAAGAACTTGGACTAATAAATCGACAAAACCATAAATTAGTAATTTTAGATATTCAATCTTTGATAGGTGTGAACAAGATGCACCACTAATCTTAGACAAAAAATACTAGTCAAAAGAAATATAACCTAAAAATGTAGTAGACTGAAATAAAAGCATAACTTTGTGAAGTAGAGGTGTGACAAGACTAAATAAAGGTGCCTTTTAACATAAAATAAGTGCAAAATCATAGAAGGAAAGTAAAATTATACCTATGTAGAGGTATGGTTTTTTTAGACAAAGGCACTGAAAGTCAGCACATAGGTGTTGAGAACATAGAAAAAGCATGCATCTATACAAGCCCTAGATTTGAAAGAGAAAACTAATAACCAACCCTAATTTCTATAAAATTGTTAACCCCATTTTTAAACTCAACATTTTTTAAACTTTTGAGTCAAAATCCTTAAAATGAGAGCCTCCTAATCAAAATTATCTCCAATTGTCCACAAATTTTGAGTATTTGATTAGTTTGAAGCAAAATTGCTCATTATCCATGTTCCAATCATCAAGTGCAATAGAGAAAAGTGGTGAAATTCAAGAAAACAATTAATTTTTAAAACCGATGAAATATGATACAAATTCCTTTAATGGGGATGATCTTGAGGGTATTTTTGACAATGTGACTAGTTTTCAAGTTTTGAGTCTTCATAGGCTGAGATATTTTAATGCTTCAATTTTTTGTACGCGAGATCACAAAAACAATTAAATATCAATTTTTAGAAGTGTTGGGAAGATTTCTTTTAATGGGTTTCTTTTTAATGATATTTCAAACAAGCTAGAATTTTTTTATACAAAAATATGTAGCAATCAAAAGTTATGAAGATTTCTCTATTTGGCAGAATTATGGATCATAAAGGTTTTCAATTGTACAATTGATCTGAAATATTTTATGTCAAAATGGTTACAGCGTGATAAAGGTTTAATGGAAAGAAAAGGCATTTCATGTGATATTATGTCAAAATGGTTGCAGCGTGATAAAGGTTTAATGGAAAGAAAAGGAATTTCATGTGATATTAGATTTTTCAAGTTGTGGATGAGTTAATTACTTATTTTAATTAAATAAGTAATTAAAAGCTCAAATGGGGAAGTTGGTTGGAGTTTAAAACTAAGTTATTTCAAAAAATCACAACTTCAAATTCTAAGTTAGAAAAGTAGGCTGTGAGTTCAATTCACAATTAAAATAAGTAATTAAAAGCTCAAATGGAGAAGTTGGTTGGAATTTAAAATGAAATTATTTTAAAAAATCACAACTTAAAATTTTAAGTTAGAAAAGTAGGTTGTGAGTTCAATTCACAACCCAAAATCCTAACTTAGAAAAGGAACTCACAACCCAAATTTCCAACTTCAATTTTTTTTTTGTGGATTTGAATAACTAATTTTGATTGTTGCTCCTATTTTAGAAAGAAGAAATGGTCCAAAAGAAAATAAAAGAAAAAGCAAGTGGAGTTGGTTTCAAATCTAAACTTCACGTACAAGTTTTCCCTAGATTTTTGGCTAAATTGTGAAAGAAAATAAAAGAATAGGTAATTAAATACACATGCAAAAGGAAAACTAACTAAAGTTGTTGGCAGATAAAGCTTTGATTTTAACTCATGCTGTCACTTTCCTATGCCAACTTGATGATAGATATGCATTATGCATGTTTAAAGTTTGTGAATTACATGCATTTAAGGAGGAAACAACTGCAGTTATATTCACTCGCGTGGAGACTTGCAGGTCATGGGATATTGCATCCATAAATCAAGGTGCCAATGATTGGTTTTGATCTGTATTTTAAAATGTTATTTTATGCATGCATGAAGATGAGTTTTTATCAGAGGTTGCAGTTACAATACCCTGGTAAACATGCATGCGAATGTAGAAGCATAAAGGGCGTGAAGACCGTTTGACAGAGAACCTCAAAGAAAATGTTTTTTTTATTAGGGGTATTCTCACCATCCAGTCCAGCATTCAATTCAAATTTATCTTCGGTTTACAAACTGTCGAGTTGGAGACAGGAAGGGGCGAGTTGTAACAATACAGATGCATCGTTTAAATCAGGACTTCGGAATCGAATCCAAGACCATGAGAAGTAAACCCACTACTTAAACCTCCTCAGCTATCCAGACGGACTTGAGCTGAAATCCCAAGAAAATGTTATCTCGTGGAAAATGTTATCACGTGGCTGCCAAGATTGCAGGATATGCGTTGCATGTTAAAAATGGAAGTATTGTGCCCTGTCATAGTTCACACAAAACGGATTTATTGATAATGCTTTCGAAACTTTCAAGAAGCATATGCAATTGGCTGGTGTAAAGACAGAACGCCCAAATCTTTGCCAGGCCGGATCATATATTGCATGGTTTTAAATTAGCAAATGTGTAGAATTCTTTCCCAACTGCACCACATGAAGACTGATATTTGTCATATGGTTTTCAAATGAGTTAAGTATGAAATGCTCTGGAAGACGTGTATGCTAAAGTTGAAACTATAGGCGAGTGAAAGAACCTCCAGCATCCTCCCTGTTCGTGTCAATGAAAGATTTGGATTATGTGCAATAAACGACAGAGATTTTTGTCAAATGTTGTAATTGCAAATACCCTGGAAAACTTGTATGCAACCTGCGTGGAATTATTGAAAAAGCACACTGAATTCTTCACGATATATCTCAAAGAAATGTGGTTTCAGGCAATACCATGATTGCAAAACATGCACAAAATGAATTTGATGAAAAGTCTTTCTAAAGTTCTGAGCAAATGCAACTCACATGGCATATGTGCAAAAAATGGCACATAGACGAGGTTTTTCATCAAAGGTAAAGAGTTACATCTTATGGTCTAAAGATTAACCTGATGTAAATAATCTTCTTGACCAATTGGAAGCAATTGAAAGTAGGGAGGAGAAGACTAACAGTTTTTCAAGAGCTTATCAACAAAACAAATGCCTTTGAAATGAAGTGGATTTTGATGATAATTCTCATGAAAATGAAGTTCGGTACGAGCGAGAAAAATTCCATTCTATCAGTTTCATTTAGACGCAAAAGATATGTTTAATGTGACTTGTAGTTTAAGAATGATTTGTGAATTTTCCCATAGTGAATTGTTGGCGGTGAAATTGCTTGATACTGAGACAACACATTGAGGTGGGGGAAACCTGTGTGCCAACAGTTACCTTTTAGAGTGCCAGATGTTGAGATTGTATAGAAAAAGTTACATGACAAACAAATGGTTGTTAAGTGCAAAATTGATGGCAACCGTATCTAGTGCATAAGAATAGAAGAGAGGTTACATGCAACATTTCAATAAGCTACACTCAAAGAACATGATGTTGCCTTTTTATTATTCATATGCCCATTATTATAACCACTTAATAGTTAAGATGCCTCAGATCTAGGTATTTCAGTGTGTACATGGGTGTGAAGTTATTAATATTCGTGATGAGGAGGATAACCTTATTGATGACTTTACAAGAAGGGTAAAGAAAGAGGAATGAAAGCTTAATTTTGAATTAGGGGAGAGGATTCGGTAGTTGTGCACCCTAACTTCACGCTTATAATTATCCCACGTGAAAATTTTAAATCACTCCCAATTTTTTACAATAGCTTACTTGGCAAGTCCCTTGCTTATAACTTTTGTTTAAGGGCCACATCATCAAATATGATGCCACTTCAACATGCTTTTTGTCAAGGTGTCCAAAAAAGCACCCCAAAAAAGTGAGAATAATACTTGTGCATTCACATCATGGGTAGTTGAGCGTTGATGTGGCATCACATGATTGGTTAATTTTTAGATCAAACAAATATATTTTGTTTAATACTGGGTAGTCAAGTCACAACTATTGGGCATTATATAAACAACTACTATCACAACTATTGAAACATGCTGAGCTACTAGGTCCTCTCCCCTATTATCGTTTTAGATACCGCATAGTGTAGATGGATGTCAACGTTATTGTGGAAAAAGGTGAAAAATATGCAATATTTCAATGAGAAGGAAACAAAAAGATAACAATTTTAAAGATATTATTGAGTCTATAAGGGATGCAACAAATGAATCTTGTATTTTTCTATTGTAGTTGCATGGCATTTTTCTAGATTACAGGAATCAATATACCCAACACATTGAATGGTGACATATTTTAAGGAAGTTTCTTGATGCAGATCATCTTAGAGAAATTTTTCCAAATTATGGTGTTTATTTCTTTCCAAAAATGGTGAAGGAGATAACATAGACAATGCTCAATGCAAGGAATATATTTTCTGAAAGCATAAAAAATAAAGTGTACGGAGGTTGGAAAACTACTTTGACAAGATTAATGACTATGTCTTTCTTCAAGTTGATGGGTTATTAGTTACCTTTTTGTGAAAGTGACTTATGTCACTTATTGTAACTTAAAATTAGAAAATAAGCCTTATTTTTTAAAAAGTGATGTAAAATAAAACCAAATTAGGTTTATTATTTTCAAAGCATTGTATTTCAAAAAGGTAGTTACTAGGTGGTTGCTTGTAGTTATCTTGTGAGGCCTATAAATACAAGGCTCTTGCTAATGTAAAGGGAGGACTTTTTGCAAAAGGGGAAAACTTTGGAGAACTTTTTAAAGAGATTGTATCAAGAATTTTTGGCTTGACGCTATGTATAGAAGAGTTTTTGGAATTGTAAAATTTCAAGGAGATAATGAAGAATGCTTTTGGTTCATATGTTCTAAATGTATTCATGTGTTATCATTGTTGATTTCTCGTATGTTAAATTAGTAATCCTTCTATATGATTGTGCAAACCATTGGTAATTGATGTGATTGATGTAATGAAAAACATTCATATCTTGGTATCTTGATTTGAATGTATCGAAGAAACTTGTCTCCTCATACGTCAATATTTGTTACACTTCTTTCATTACCGTTGCATATCAAAACATGTTTTATGTTAAAAACCCCTTTGTAATTCATTATATCCTATGAAATTTTAGTCGGTATTCGTGCGTCTCCCACTAGGGTTTTTGTTATTCATTTTACTTTAGTTTTTCCTTTTCTCCTTTATGTACTTTCAAGTTAAAAGTACACAAAAACTACAAATACCCACATCATACGAGGGAGATGCCCCTCTCAAACTCAGAGGAACGATCTTTCCAACTGTTGGAGCATTATTGTTACTTTCCACTGGGTGAGTCAAAGTATCATTTCAAGTGCTAATTCACTTATTAGCAAAAATACAGATTAAAAAACCTAAAAAATAGAATGTTAAGATACATAAAATATGCACAACACAAAGAGTTAGCAATAAACCCTAAAACCCTAGAATATTAAGAAATTAATATAAACTTGGATAATGAAAATCTAAAACCAAAATAGATTAAACCCCTTGCAAAATAGAGTGTTCGGAGATTTAAACACGCACACAAACACCTAAGGTTAGCATTTATCCTAAATCACCAAGGCAATATGCAAAAACCTAAAAGAGCAACTAAAAAAATCAAAACCTTAGCCCCTGTAGAAAAAAATTAGAATCTACAAATAGGAAGTTATGAAGATGCAAAAGTATACACAAAACAACAAAAAGTTAGCACTAAAAAGTAATAAAAATCTATACCAAATGAAAGCACAACTTCATAGAATGTAGGCGGATAATGTTAGAATGTAGGCGTGCTTTGTTCCAATAGAAGCATGGTGGGATATAGTACAAGCATCAAAAGTCACCACAAAAGAACTCATCTATTAAACTAAAGTGTCAAATCATAGAGCTAAGCATCAAATTAGAACCCGCATCTAAAACTCACCAAAAAATCATAAAATAAAGGTAAAAACAAGATGTGGGTCCCACTAAGCATGACAAAATCAGGATAAGAAAAATGATTGAAGCACACTTGAACAAGACGAATGCATAACACACACACAAACACACTTACTTACCTCAAATCACCTTCAAATTCCATGATTGAGCTAGAATAAGATGCACTCAAAGCCTATTGATGTGATCTACATAAATGGGAATGTGGATTTCTCTCGAGAATAATTCAACACAATTTTGTTGCAATGGGGGTTTATGGAAGAAAAATAACAACATAAGGGTAATAGAAATATACTTGATTATAATAAAGGGTGAGAACTTCAATTTATAGAAATAGGGCCAAGTAGACGAAGGGTTGAGATCTTGCCACAAGATCAAGGGCTTAAGTTAAGAGGCTCTCTCAAGCAAGAGAGAAAAGACAAGTGTCATGTGAGGAAAAATTGTGGATGGAGGATAAATGATGGATATTGGGTAAGATTATGGGAGATTGTGATATGATTCCAAAAAGAGGCAATCATTGACTTTTGCCCATTTAGGGAGGTGAAAATTTAAAATTAGATTTCATTGTTAGGAAAGAGGTGGCCCCATGCAAAGTCAACTAAAAATGTGACATTTGTCTCTAGTGAATTTAAGGAAGAAAAAGGTGAAGAATTATTGGGTGAATGTGTATCTACATGCACATGTGAAAGGGTATGACACATAATAGGTGATGGCAAGTTTAGATTTTGAAGAATTTTAAATTGGGAAAAAGGTTGGATGGGGATTATAAGAAGATTAATTAGTTAATAGACTTGGAAGAATTAAATGGTAAGGACTAAGGTTGAATTAATTAAATTAATTAACCTTTAGAAAAAGGGAAAGAAAGAAAATTAATTAAATAAAATTTAATTAGTTTAGAAGAATGAAAAGGATAATTATCCTTTTTATTCGATGCTGATAAACAACACTCCTTGTGGCTTCTTTGAATCCACTCGTGAACTTCAAGAGGGAGACCCCCTCTCTCCATTCCTATTTGTATTTTTGGCTAATGCTTTGAGTAGACTAATAAAAAATAGCAAAAGCAATGGACGTTGTAGAGGTATTAAGGTGGTATCTATAATATCGATCATCTTACCTATCAACAATTCATTGATGATAAGATGCCATTTGATGAAGGCAGTCTTGCTGAAGCCAAGGAAATCAAAGCTACATTAGGTCTTTTTTAGCATCCAAATCAAGGCAAAACATAAATAATGAAAAATCTGTTGTATTCCTCTTCAATATAAATAGACAAACCTAAAGAAGAATAAGTGATCTCTTGGGCTTTAGTGTTGGAGAGATTTTATGTAAATACCTCTGTGTGCCCATATTTCAAGGAGCTACTAAATCAGAACATTGGCAGAATTTTGTGGAAACATGTCATGAAAGAAAGTTGGAAGCTAGAAAGGAAAATGGTTGACACTCTCTGTTTGAATTACCATGTTGCGAGTAGTCTTGGCTGCCATCCTCATACATAAGATGTCATGCCTCAAACTTTCCATTTATCTGTGGAGCAGGATATCAACAAAACAATGAAGCATTTCTTCTGGGAGGGCTCAAATGATGTTAAACGATTGCCTCTATTGAATCGAGATATCATGAGGGAAAGCAAGGATAATGGGGGGGTAACAATCAAGAACACCGAGTTACAGAATAGGGCACTAGGCGCCAAATTAGTTTCGAATGCATACACCAAGCCAAATTCTTTATGGTATCACGTATTGAGAAGAAAATACCTAAACAATAAAGAACCTGCAAGGATCCTAACTATAGCAAACACTCGCGCAAGCTCACACATATGTCCAGATTTATGTGGGAGTGCCAACAAGTCATCACAGAACATATTATATGGTAGATCGACGATGGTAATTTGACACTGTTTTGGAGGGACTCTTGAAAGGGTTATCTCCCACTTTAGGAGATGAATGAGCTCACAAAATGAAACCCTAGAATTGAGGACATAAGGCATATGTGGGTGGAAAAAAATGACCCTCCTCGATAATAGCATTGATTGGCAGTGGGACATCATAGATAATTTAAGGGTGAGCATCCAAGCAAAAACTGTTTTAATCGAGGAACTCAAGCACATGAAGCAAAAACTGTTTTAATGAGTGGAAGCTTCATGTTTAGATAATGTGTGCATTGATTGGTCATGATTAGGATTTTTAGAGGATTTATGGATAGGTGGATAAGGGGATTGGATAATGGGGATATTAGGTGTTGGGAGTAGTGGAGGTAGATTAGATGGAGGGAGATTAGGAGTTGGAAGCAATGGTGGCAAAGTTGATGGTGGAAGGTGCACGGTCACATGCTTTTGACATTTGTAAGATGATGGAGGAGGGATGGAAACATACATTTTAGGCATATGATAGGATTTATGGTGGAAAGAGGACTTATGATGGATGGAGGAAGTACCAACATCTTTAGATTGGTGTCCTTGGGGTGTATATCCAAGGACATAAGAGCGTGGAGGGACCTTGACATGGATGGGCTCCAAAACACCTTGTTCATGAAGGCCTAAACCTTTACCTTGATAGTTCATGTTCTTAAGCATGCGATGGACAATGGGACTAGGTGTGTTTTGGACACTAGACTTGAGTTCATTATTAGATGAGGAAGGTGAAGTGGATAAAGGTTTTTGTTGCTCTAAGGAGGAACATTCGTGAATAAAGATGGATAGACCAATAGGACATGTTGGTGGATTTGAAATGGGTTTTATAGTGGATGTGGAAGGATAATTAGGATCTTGATTATGTTCATTTAGATCCACACTATTGGTTTGATCTTCTACATTTACTTGGGAGGCATGTGTCTCATCATGACAAGTGGATAATGCAAGATCATGGATAGGACTAGGTAGGTGGTCTATAGGAGAAATGGAGGTTTCTTTCTCATGGATAGGTGAAGTGATAGGATCTTGACCATGGAATGCATAAAGTTGGATAAGAGGATCATCATGGCCTTCTCGATCATAGGTAGGGTCTAGATCATAGAGGGAAGTTTCATCATGAATAGGACCAAGTATGTTATGAGTGGGATCATTAGAAGGGCCTAGATCTTGATTAGAATGAGAGGTTAATGTTTCTTCATGCTTAGGATAATGCTCTTGACATAGCTCTTGGGTTTGAGTGGAAATGGAAGTGGAAGACTCTAGAAGAGGCTTGGTATGCTCTTTATGATCAACAACATGAGGGTATGATGGTATTTGATTTAGACATGTAAGATCAATAGGTTGTGGACCACATGATGGAGTTGGAAGAATAGACATGACATTCAAAGGTTCGTTGGTAATCTCATTAATGGGTGCTTGACATGGGGATGGTCTATTTCGTGCTAGTAGTCTTTGGAAAAAACCGTTAAAGGATTCTTTGGTTGATGGATTAGAGCTTGAGAAGTTGGATGTTGGTGTTGGTGTAAGGCTAGTGTGCTTTGAGATAGGCATTTTATTAGATGGAGATGGAGGACTAGTAAATGAATGGTGTATGTGTCACGTCTAGATTTTTTAATTTACTTATTTAAATACAGACATTAATCGTTATGTCGAATTTAGATTAAAATAAAATGATTATTTAAAGATGGTTAAATTGAAATTGAATTGAAATTGGAATCACAATGAAATTGAAATTGAAATACAATTATTGTATTTATGTTTATTTCGGGGTTTGTCATTACTGATGATAAATCGAGTGCAAGTGAACGCAGGAAACAGGTGAATGAGGTTGAAAGCGAGAACAACGATCAGGTAGAGTTGTTTAGCCGATTGATGTTTACGAATAGATGGGATCTCACACATTCACATAGATTTATATTTTAATGTATTGTGTTTATATTATGCTTGCGAATTGAAGATTTTAATTTTTAGTGTGATTTTTCAAATTACGAAAATGCATGTGATTAAATGATGATTTTGTCAAATTCGACGAAATTTAATTTGATTTGATTGATGAATTGCTTGTTTGAATATTTTATTACTATTGAAAATATGAAGTTGAAATTTCAAAATTTAAATGTAATAGGATTCTAAATTCGAAATTTGATTCAATTTAGTTAAATAAAGTGATTTTAAATTTAAAATGCTATTTAAATTGAAAATAGTGAAAATAATGGATTTTAATATTATGAGATAGAATTCATATTCAAACTTAGTTAAATTGAGAAATTGAAACTAAGTTCCGTTCAAAATTAAAAAAAATAAAATTGAAATTGTATTCAAAATATGAACTTCAACTAAACTCAAGAAATGAAATATCTTAAAATATCATAACTGAAAGTTTGAATTTTGATCTGGAGATCAAGGAATAAATTGTGGATCTCATTCCTTGTTTATAGCAATGCATGAGATTGGAAAAAGATATATACAGTGGAAAAATCCGAAATCAGGGACACACAGAGAATTTGAATACTCAGAAAATTCGAACTGGGATTCTATCTTCAGCTTTTAAAAAGATCTTAAATTCCTCCTTCAGTAATCAACTTCTCTCCTCATGGTAGCTCTGCTCTTTAGCTTTTGAGAGCAGGTCGTCGCTTCATTAGCACATTGAACAAATTTTGCCTTTTATTCGATCTTCTAGAATACAGGCGTCGTTGAAAGAGTAAGGGATGGCATCTGTTTCGCAAAATGCAGGGGATGAAACAGTCCTCTTTAGAATTACTCTTTCTAATCTCAAGCATCATCTCAACGAGCTGCACTTTTCCCTTCACTCTACAGTTGGGGCCACAAAGGAGAGGCTTTGGAAGAATTGTGGTACAGTAGTGACTCTATGCTTCTTCAGCTCTTCGATGATAATGACAAGAAGATTGCTGACATGAATGAAGACTCACGACCTCAGGGTTTTACTCTCCATATGATGGGTATCGCATACTCTTGCAGGACACATACTTCTCCACACCCTACGCAGGAGCCAGATAAGGAAAGTGCGGCCAAGTGAAGAGTATTCACTCACTTCCTACGCAGCAAAAGACTCTAAACTCTCCATGCGCAGGGAGGAAGGCAGGAGGCGCGTAGAGCAAGTGAAGGGGGCGCATGAAGCATGTAGGAAGGTGCGGCCTGTTTGGAAGGTACGCACAGCCTTCCACACCCCACGCACAACCTCCCCTTACTCTCCACATTCTCTCAAATCCACACGCCAGGAATGAAGGAGGGTACGTGGCTGATAAAGAGTGTTGCAGAGCTCCCTACACCCTCCACCCACAGCATAAAATAAACTTGGAAGAGGCACGACCAGCTTCTTCACCCGCAGCCTCCAAAGGGAATTCTTCACCTCATGCAGAAGTCTCAAAGACCACGTAGCAGTCACACATCAGGCAATAAGTAAAAGACAAGAGGCGCCATAGAAAAAGAACAGAGGACAGAGGACAGAGGATTCAAGGAAAAATAATCAAAAAAATACATTCCAGAATTTATATATTACCAGGTAAGATTCGTGAATTAAATTTTACAATAGATCTTTCAATTTTATATCTAAAATTTTGGAAATGAGTATCAGATTTTTAATAAATTAAATCTTAATTGATTAAATTAGGAAAGAGAGATTTAAAGAATTGTTACAAAACTATTCATTTAAATTTTATGAAAACAGTAAATGAATCAGACTATGATTATTTTCCAGAATATTAGACAAGATTAGAAACATAAGAATTTAGGAAGTTCTGATTCGAAATCATGTATTAAACAGTGAAATGAATTTAGGAAATTCTGATAAATCTGGAAACGATTTTTATCATTTAAAAAAAAAAGATCTTGAACAGAAAATAGATATATTTGCTGATAGAAAATAATTCTTGAAAATTGAAAATAAAAGACAGAATTAAACTTCAAATTTAAAACACTATTTGAAACGAAGGCTATTGAAACTTGAAAATCTCATCTTTCAACGAAACTGTCAAAACTGATACAAATAGAGAAGTTATTTCTTTCAATTAATGAACGATTATTATTTAATTTCCGAGAATGTAGGAAACTGAAATAAAACATTTAAAATTTAGATTTGATTTATTATTGAAAACATTTAGCACGATTTTGAAACAACTTAAATTAAGTGAGAGTATGAACAATTGAATGTGTACTCTTTTAATTTTTGTTTTTATATGTATTATTCAACATACTGGAGTTACACCTTCATTTAAAAATTTTTATTGATTATTTAAGTTACCATATTTAAAATATTGATTTTATGACTTTTGTGGATTTAAACAATGAAAAGAAGCTCATTTATAAACTGTTTTCGTTTTAAACAATGTTCTCAGTGATGTTTGAAAGATTGCGAAAGACTGCATTTGATTGTTTGAACCATGCATGAATGATAGATAATTCTGCATGTGATGTTTTTTTTGGAAAGTTACCTTCCGGGACGGGTGCCGAATATGGGTAAATAGAGAGTGTAGTTTTGCTTTTCCAAAACTACTTTTTATTGTCGTGTATGACATTTTACTTGGCCAAGTAATTTTTGCACCATTGAAATAGATGGATTATTTGAGCTCTCTACCATATCCTAGTACCGAAATTGCTTATTTCTTAAAGGAATTAGAAAAGTGAAAATGCTTGTGGTTTACTAGTAGTACTAGGCTTGCACCAGATTCCATCTTGCTCGTATACTACTTTTTGCTAAGCAATTCGTGCAAGGTCGGGTATTTCTTGATTGACTAAGAAATTTCGGGGAAGCGTAAACTTCGAGGTTGGGCAGAAAAAGCGCCTGATCTTTGTTCTCGTCTTCTTTTGAAGATTTGCTTGGATGGAAGACCGACTGACTGAATCTTCTTTTCAATGCTTTATTATTCATGATGTATGTAATGACGAGCTTATGGCGACTGAATGCCTAAGTCTCGAATTTGTAAACTGGATATAATATCATTTTTGTAAATGTGTATTTCGACACTTGTAAGATTTAGACTGATTATAAATAAGATATCTTTTCGACTTTTATGTCATTGTTTGTACTCGACTTGTATTTTGAATAAATGAATAAATGAGATGATGACTTACTTGGAATATAATGGATCTTATTTTAAGTAATTGTCGAATTTTGGATTTAAGTTTTTCGTACTTTACAGTATGATTCAAAACTTAGGGTGGTATTTCCCTTGTCAATAGTATCATTAAGGTGACTTAAGATTTCAACAAAGTTTTCATCATCACTAAGATCTACAAAGTTCTCATCATCACTAGGAGCAAAGTTTGACCCACCTTGTGATGGCACTCTCAAATTTTGCAAATTTGAGATGCCTATTTCAAAAAATTTGCTTCTGCACTTTCAGAAGTGCACCTAATGAATTAGTCCTGACTGACCCGCTTTGGAGGTTTATATTTTAAAGTCTGTTGATTGTTGTGCAAAACCCATTTGTAGACATACTCAGTTGACCTATGTGAGCAGGCATGTTAAATTTTAGCTTCCCACGATAAGTTCTGACAGCGTTTCAAAAAGTGAAGCTGGAAGGTTTTTGCATTGTTTTGTTGTTTGCAGATTGTTAGTTTGTGATACAGCTTCCTGTTTGAGCTTGGTTTTTGCAACTAGTTCACTGTCCTGTTAGAACAAATATTGTTCCATATTCTCCATACCTAAATGATCTCAGATGTTAGTTTGTAGAACTTCATAATCTGATTTGCTATTTTTAGCAGATCGAAACCAAATGCAGTTTGTTCTGTTTTGCAGCTACATTCCTGACAGCCTTTCTGTGAGGCCAGCTTTGACCGTCAATAACTTTTGATCGGTGATGATTCAAGAGAATTCCTTTTGCACACGTGTTCAGGGTACCTTAATGATTTACTATGTCTGATGGCAACTCACTAGGAGTTGATTTGTTATTTTTACAAATGGGCAGTTGGATCAGTTTTTGTTGGTTCAAAATAGTTGTTGTTTCAGAAAAGTTTAATCGGGCAACTTCGCCGATTAATATCCGGTTCTTCATAATCTATTTCTCTGAGCCGTCTTTTGCACTATACTATTGGGTCAAATGACTATATGCTTGCAAGTTTTGATGTCTCTTGAAGGTCGTTTGACCAGTTTCCCAGATTGATTCTTGAGGCAACTTGACCTGTTTTGCCCATTTTCCAAAAGTGTTAGAAACAGATTTTGATGGCGACCCAGTTCATGTTTTCACTTTGCGTGTTTTCAAAAGGCAAGATCAGATCGTTTAAGGGTGAAGTTTGTTTGAAAATGAAATTTTTTTTTAGCCGGGTCACATGGGGACCCAACATACTTCGCAGAAGCCATGCATTGAAGTGTTTTCTTTTGATCATATGAGAATTGATGAACAGAAAGATCTAGGTCATTACTCAGTTGGAAATGAATAAGCATCAGATATTCATGATTGGTGCAATGACATGCAGTATTAACCATGATACCCATACATATGGAAGGGTCCTAATTTGTGTATGTATGGGTGAAATTTGATATCCTTATAATTGCTTATAGTTACCAAACTATTATATGGATATGAACATGTGAAAAGGATGTTGTTGATTTTTGTTTCGTAACTTCTGCATTGTATGTAATATTTTTCAAACTTCCTTTTCTTGTTCACCATGAATATGGAAGGGTTCATTTCCTCCATGGATGGAGAACAATGTATGGTCGATAGTGACACTAGTATGAAGAAGAAATCTCTTATATAGACAAATTGTTCAAATCTCCCCACTTATATGGAAACACATTCAAGTCTTTCAATTGCTATTCATAACTTGGTGGAATCTCTAACTATGGTTTGAGGCAGTGGTGGCTCAGATTAGGATATTTAACGAAATGACTAGCAGCATGGTGTGGGAAGCACGCAATGACCTGTTGAATGGTGGGCGACCTGACAGGGAGGAGTTGCGGCCAAGCATGGATGGAGAGCCTGTAGCCTGCAGCAGCAAAAGAATGAAGAGGCTTACGCACCAATTATAGAATGGGGCTCGACCCAAACATGAAGGAGCAAAGCCTGCGCAGGCATCAGTGGAGCCTGCGCTAGTGAGGAGCTCATAGTGAGTGAGTGAGGGTCGCTGCCAGTGAAGGGAGGGACCCGCGCAAGTGTGGAGGAAGCACAATGACGGAGGAGCCCACAGTCAAACAGAAGGTGGAGAGGCCCGCGCATGCTGCCAAGCAAAGAGGAAGTGCGAAGGAAGTGTGGGAAGACCACAGACAGGGATGAGACCATCACGTGTAGAAGGGGAAGAGGCTCGGGCAAGGAAAGCAACAAGGGTCCATGTAGCCAGCCAGTGAGGGGAGGCCTGTGCACGCTACAGGAAGGAGCTAAGCTGAGTAGGCTCATGCCAGTAGTGGGCGTGGGAGCTTTCTGCTAGGAGAAAGCAAAATGAAATTCTCAGGCAAGGAAGTGGTGCGCACACATTGCAGCAAGAGGCCCAGCATAGCCCGCATCATGTATGGAGCTGGCAACGCAGCCATTGGAGAGGAGGACTCGCGCCTGGAAAAGGGAAGACTAGTAAGGAAATGAGCCCATGGAGAAAGCACGATAGCAGGAAGGCAAGGCGCAGCCAATGTGTGGAAGACTGGTTGGTGGCAAGCATAAGAAAACAGTCAAGAAGCTTGGAGGAGGCCTGTGCAGAGTGGAAGCGGCCAGTGAAGGAGAGCCCGCGGCTAGCAAGTGTGTGAGCTGGAGAGGGATGCGGCCAGCAAGTAAAGCCCACGCCAGAGGAGATGAATAAGGGAGACCCATGAGGAATGGATGGGGTGAAGGGCCTGCGCGTAGTAGGATGCGACCATGTGAGGACATAAGGAGGGAGCACGAGCAACAGATGAGGAGGCCACACATCCACCAAAGAATAGGCTCGAACCAGTGAAATAAGACACCCCCGTGCCAGAGAAGAAAGGAGGAGCTCAATGGAGGAGCGGCCAAGCACAGTGAACAGATGCTCGAGATGAGCACGAGAGCCCACAAAAAAAAATTTAGGCATTTCTCGCAGACCTCGCGAAGATGATGCTGACGCAAGCAAAAAGCTCGCAAGGTGTGCAAGAACACAGGAGGAGCCTGTTTTAGTAAATTTTATTGAAATTTCAAATGGTTGCATTGTGTGCAGTTAAAACGGAGGTGGGTCCCGGGAGAAATTTCAAAGGCATGAAATAAAATTTAAATATTTACCCAAGTAGTGCAAACGGGTGGATATTTAAAAGGCACCAGTGTTTTATTTTTTTAGGTGGAGTATTTTTATCCACAGTAGGTAAATGGAAATATTATTTTAAAATGAAAATATAAAGTGCACGTGAGAATATATGGAGTGGGAATTCTTCAAGTGGAGAAAAACAATATTCATTGTTGGGGATATTTTTATACATTGAGTAAAATATTCATTATGCTGAATATTTTATAGTGTTGGTGGAACAAATGAATATGCAAAATATAAGTGCAGCAAAGAGGTAAAAGGCAGCTCCAGATATAAAGGTATTGCTCCAGCATTGTGAATAGAAAAAAAAAAAGACGAGAATGAAAATAGTTTGTGCACGGGAAAGAAGTTTTTGAGCAGCTGGGTGAAATAAGAAGAATTTCCACATGGGCAGATTTTCTGTTGCTGGGCAATTATGGGCAAAGGCTGTTTTGAGAGGTAAAGTTTATTGCAGGAGGAAGAGGAGAAGATATTTTACAGATTTGTTGATCAACGGTGAACGAAGATTCTAGATGGCATTTTCGGATCAGTTTTAGGGCTGCCTTCATTCTTCTATTTTCTATATCTTCTCTTCTCTTCTCATTGTACAGGGTTCCAATTTCTGAAAACTCTGCAAGGCAAGCGTAAGCTATGGGGAAATATGACTGTCAGTCATTTTTAATCTGAAGGTGTATGTTATGAATTGTTCTATTATGTTATTTTAGCTGATAATTGTCTCCATGGCTGAATTGTAATACTCTTTCAGATTCAATAATAAGATTATTTGAGTCTGTTCATGCACATTTGTTGCATTTGAGCTACATCTGTTGTTGTCTTCTGTTCTATGAATGGTGTAATTGCTTTAATAGAGCACAAGTTGCTTGTATTACTACCTATTGTTCATGGATAATGTAATTGCTTTGACAAATGTGACAGGAGTGTTATGTTTCAGGTGGATTCATAAGAAGAATTATCAGAGAAAGCTACAGTGGTATGGTTGTCATAATGTAACAACATTTGCAAGACCTTCAGAGCATGTTCAACATTGGAAGATGAATGCTAGTTATATGACTCCATAGCCCATCTTTATGGCACTGGTCCATTATCATGTTTCTGCTATTTTCAGTTTGGTCCCAACTCTTTAAATCAAAAAAACTATTTAAAATTTATTTTGTTGAGTTGTGTCTATCATGTTCTCCTTGCTAATTAGTAAAATTCATTCAATAGTTTGCCAGTATTGAGTGATATTTTAGGTTTCTCAGCATATTTTTTTGAGAACATAATTTGTTGAGCAATATCCTGTTACTTGTGTGTCTATATTGTTTGATATTGCTAAAGGGTTACCCTCTTAGGTCTTACAGAGCCTGAAGTGTAGAGGAAATGTGTATCCATTCCATTTCCTATCAATTGGCCACTAGATTGTGTGGTTCTTTATTATGGAGGTTGGCTACCTCTTAGAGATTTGCAAAGCCTAACTGGGTTGCATTTTTAAACAGCAACAGAATGGCGACTCCGTTGGGGATGATTGGAGAAAAGTTTAATTGCAGAATCTAGCCTTAAGAGTCAGTGCATAGAGTCAAATTATCTGTCATTCTGAATTTGTTCAAAGTTTGAAGGATTTCAATCGTGGAGAAGAAAGTGTTGCAGTGAACCTAAACAGTTTTGTAATCTATGGTGCTTTGCTAGTGGAAAGGAACTCAGAGAAAGAATTTTAACTATGAAAGAACTTCATACTGCTTGAAGTTCAGTCCCTTGTAAAAAGAGGTGGTGACTCTGTTGATAGAACCTGTTAAAATTTAAGGACAGTTCCAGATCTACAAACATTTCCAATCAGGAACACAATTTGCAGCAGCTACACAGTTTCCAAGTATTCCTCACTCTTGGTTTTTAAGAAATTTTCTATATGAAAACTATATTTGAACATCTTAGGAAGAACTTGTGTTCCCTATTGAGTGATTAGCACTAAAACAGGGAAAGGAAAATAATATTTAGTTTGCATACTTCTGAGTTGTAATTTGCAGCTTATGTATCTTGTTGGAAAAGTATGTTTGCTTTAAATTTGCCCACTAAGTGGATCTTAGGTTTAGATGCACCCGAATTATGTAATGTAATATTCTAAGATCATGATGATAGATAGAAGTAGGGTAAATGAATGATCAACTGTAGAGTTGATAGGTAAAGTTTGAAAAAGGCAATTCAAGATGCCTCAATACATGCACCTTAGTATGGATCCAGATGGAGCTAAGGTTTGTGATCAGTCCTAGCCAGATTGTCAAAGAGGTTTTAGCACAGGAAGGTACAGAGCTATCAATTTCAGTAGCCTTAGTGGTTACCCAAATGACATTCTAGCTAAAGTTAGAAATAATTTACCAAGGTTCATTGGTGATAAGTCAGAATCAGCAAATAAACATCTCCAAGAGTTTATAAATTTGATAGATGATTATGGGATTGATCACGAGGATGTGATCATGAGGTTATTTGTTCAGTCCTTGAGAGGAGATGCAAGAGAATGGTTCTCTTATTTACCAGCCTCTTTTGTTCATTCATGGGAAGAGCTCAAGGTAGTGTTCATGGAACAGTTTGGAGAAAGGATTAACCCTGTTCTGATAAGGAAAAAGTTCATGAACATGGAAAAGGGAAAAGATGAGTTAGTCCCATCTTTTAATCTTCGATTTTCCATGATCATAAGAGAGATCCCGAAGAACATAAGGCCAAATGATGTTGAATGTTTGGTCGTGTACCTAGGAGCATTCGACAAAAAGATGAGTTATCTGTTGAGGGATAAAGAGCCTGCAACTTTGCATCAAGCATATCAGATGGCTATAGACATTGAGAACAATTTGAGATACTCAATGCTGAAAGGACATAGGGCTATGAGTGTTAGTCATCCTAACACACCTGAGGAAAATAGAACTCGCGGATTAGGTAATAAAAGTGTTTTTCAAGACGGTAGTGATGTTGTTGCTCCAATTCTTTCATCATCGCGATCTGCAGATCCTAATGAACTTCACGTTAAACATCATCACACTATAGTATCTCAAAATGAAGGCAGTGGTTGTTTGTTTCAAGAAAGTCAGAACATGATACACAAGAATGAAAAGAGTGTATCAGAAAATGAAGACACTTGTTGTATGGATAAGGACACTAACTGCAATCAGTTTACAATTAGCACATGTGCAGATCATTGCAACAATGAAGAGGAAGATACATGGTTTGATGAACACATAAATATGCATGAAATTTTTTCTTGCAATACCTTGAATGATGAAGGAATAGAAGAGATGAAAGACATCATCCCATGTCATGTTTCAGTTAGTGAAAATGATACAATTGCTGATGACATTTCTTCCCAAGTTGGTGACCAAGACATTGAAGATGAAATTGCAAGCGCTCACTCTAAAGAATCTGAGCATAGTATGTACAGTGATAGGTTGCCTTGTGATGAGGATGTTGATGAAGGCCAAACTGATTTCTCTCCTGATGATTATGACAACTCTTATGAGAACGACTTAGAGGTATGTTCTTCACACAAAGGATATGGTGATATGGACACTGATGAAGTCATTTATTCACCAGTGAATGATCAAATTACACTTGAGACAAACTTGGAATGTAGTTCAAGTTTGACATCAATGAAGCCTGTAGATTCAGTTAATGATGAAGAATCTGAGGATGAGCATATATGTGTTCAATTTGTTGATCATAAGCATAGTACTGCTGGAAATGATGAAGATGTTGAAGAACTTGTTTATATTTTTGTTGTCCATGACTGCTTGTATGAAACAGAAATGGAACTGTCAGTGGTACATAAGAATGATGATAATATGCATAGTGATAATGAAAGGAATTCAGTTTTGAATAATCAAGTTGTGCATAGTGACAATCACATGAATTTAGAATCAGCATTATCATCCATAGATAATGTGAAACAATTTGGTGGACTATCAGATTGTGTTGAAATGGCAATGCCTGTTGATGAATGTGTAGAGAAGCCATATGATGCAGATAGTAATGGGTGTAATGTCAGTCAATATGACATTGAATATGCATCTTGCTTTAATGATCTGTCTTATCATGATGTTTTGAAGAATGAATTTCACAACATGTGTGAACCTGAGACACAGAATAGTGCTCATGCATTCGGGGTTGATGTTTTTGATGAGTGCCATGAGTTGAATGAAGATGAAAGTACTTTTAGTATTGACAAATCTGATTTTCAGAATCATGAAACACATGATAATGTGTTTGGGCTGTGGTGTTTGGATGAGGACAAGCCAGCCTATGATGTATTCCTGTTGGAGGAGATACAAATGTATGAGCAATTTTTACTCAACACACAAGATGATTGCATGTTGTTTTTCAGTGATGATGTCTCCTCCGAACTTGATCATGATGAAGGGATTAGTGAGTGTGATACGACCATATTTTCATGTGATCTTGATCACCAGTTTCAAGTGTTGTTGCTTGACATGAAATCAGAAAATGTAATGATAAACAGTGATGTGGCCTATCTGATTTGGTTGCCATGTGATGACAGAGTTGAACAGGGAACAAGTTTTCTTTTGCACAAGGGCAGTTTGGTATTGTTGTTTGCAAACATGCAATTACCAGTGTTGTAATGGTTTGACAGAGGAAAACATAGATTGAGGGGGCTCAACTCTTTTTACAGAGTTGTATTTGATAGAGGTAAATGTTGATCCTCATTTTTCATTTGGTGGTCTGGGGTCATCAGATGAAGTTGAAAAATGAAAGTTGAATAGGGGAGCAGTTTGAGGACACCTGTTGGATTCAGCTTTTGGTCTACTCTCCAGAGATCTGGAATCTTGCTATGCCCATAGGGGGCATACATCCCCATTCGAAGCCATTGATGGCACTCTCAAATTTTGCAAATTTGAGGTGCCTATTTCAAAATTTTTGCTTTTGCACTTTCAGAAGTGCACCTAATGAATCAGTCCTGACTGACCCACTTTGGAGGATTATATTTTAAAGCCTGTTGATTGTCATGCAAAACCCATTTGCAGACATACTTAGTTGACCTATGTGATAAGGCATGTCAAATTTTAGCTTCCCATGATAAGTTCTGACAGCATTTCAAAAAGTGAAGCTAGAAGGTTTTTGCACTGTTTTGTTGTTTGCAGATTGTCAATTTGTGAAACAACTTCCTGTTTGAGCTTGGTTTTTGCAACCAATTCACTGTCATGTCATAACGAATGTTGTTCCATATTCCCCATACCTAAATGATCTTACATGTCAGTTTGTAGAACTTCATGATCTGATTTGCGATTTTTAGCAGATCGAAACCAAATGCAATTTGTTATGTTTTGCAGATACATTCCTGACAACCTTTCTGAGAGGCCAATTTTGACCGTCAATAACTTTTGATCGGTGATGATTCAAGAGAATTCCTTTTGCACACGTGCTCAGGGTACCTTAATGATTTACTATGTCTGATGGCAACTCACCAGGAGTTGATTTGTTATTTTTACAAATGGGCAATTCGATTAGTTTTTGTTGGTTCAGTATAGTTGTTTCAGAAAAATTTAATCGGGCAAATTCCCCGATTAATATCTCGTTCCTCGTGATCTATTTCTCTGAGCCATCTTTTGTACTATACTATTGGGTCAATTGACTATATGCTTGCAAGTTTTGATGTCTCCTAAAGATTGTTTGACCAGTTTCCCAAATTGATTCCTGAGGCAACTTGACATGTTTTGCCCATTTTCCAAAAGTGTTAGAAACAGATTTTGATGGCGACCCAGTTCATGTTTTCACTTCATGTGATTTCAAAAGGCAGTATCAGATCGTTTGAGGGTGAAGTTTGTTTGAAAATGAAATATCTTTTCAACTGGGCCACATGGGGACCCGACATACTTTGCAGAAGCCATGCATTGAAGTGTTTTCTTTTGATCATATGAGAACTGATGAATAGAAAGATCTAGGTCATTACTCAGTTGGAAATGAATAAGCATCAGATATTCATGATTGGTGCAATGACATGCAGTATTAACCATGATACCCATACATATGGAAGGGTCCTAATTTGTGTATGTATGGGTGAAATTTGATATCCTTATAGTTGCTTATAGTTACCAAACTATTATATGGATATGAACATGTGAAAAGGATGTTGTTGATTTTTGTTTTGTAACTTCTGCATTGTATGTAATATTTTTCAAACTTCCTTTTCTTGTTCACCATGAATATGGAAGGGTTCATTTCCCCCATGGATGGAGAACAATGTATGGTCGATAGTGACACTAGTATGAAGAGGAAATCTCTTATATAGACAAATTGTTCAAATCTCCCCACTTATATGGAAACACATTCAAGTCTTTCAATTGTTATTCACAACTTGGTGGAATCTCTAACTATGGTTTGAGGCAGTGGTGGCTCAGATTAGGAAATTTAACGAAACGGTTAGCAGCATGGCTTGGGAAGCACGCAACGACCTATTGAATGGTGGGCAACCTGACAGGGAGGAGTTGTGGCCAAGCATGGATGGAGAGCCCGTAGCCTGTAGCAGCAAAAGAATGAAGAGGCTTACGCACCAATGTATAGAATGGGGCTTGGCCCAAACATGAAGGACTAGAGCCTGCGCAGGCATCAGTGGAGCCCACACTAGTGAGGAGCTCGCAGTGAGTGAGTGGGGGTCGCTGCCAGTGAGGGGAGGGACCCGTGCAAGTGTGGAGAAAGCACAATGACAGAGGAGCCCGTAGTCAAACAGAAGGTGGAGAGGCCCGCGCACGCTGGCAAGCAAAGAGGAAGTGCGAAGGAAGTATGGGAAGACCACGGACACGGATGAGACCATCACGTGCAGAAGAGGAAGAGGCTCAGTAAGGGAAAGCAATAGGGGTCCACTCAGCCAACCAGTGAGGGGAGGCCTGCGCACGCTACAGGAAGGAGCTGAGCTGAGTAGGCTCACGCCAGTAGTGGGCGTGGGAGCTTTCCGCTAGGAGAAAGCAAAATGAAATTCCCAAGCAAGGAAGTGGTGTGCACACATTGCAGTAGGAGGCCCAGCATAGCCTGTATCATGTATGGAGCTGGCAACGCAGCCATTGGAGAGGAGGACCCGCGCCTGGCAAAGGGAAGAACAATAAGGAAATGAGCCCATGGAGAAAGCGCGGCAGTAGGAAGGGAAGGCGCGACCAATGTGTGGAAGACTGGTTGGTGGCGGGCATAGGCAAACAGTCAGGAAGCTTGGTGGAGGCCCGTGCAGAGTGGACGTGGCTAGTGAAGGAGAGCCCGCGACTAGCAGGTGTGTGAGATGGAGAGGGATGCGGCCAGTAGGTAAAGCTGACGAAAGAGGAGATGAATAAGGGAGACCCATGAGGAATGGACGGGGTGAAGGGCCTGTGCATAGCAGGATGCGGCTAGGTGAGGAAATAAGGAGGGAGCACGAGCGGCAGATGAGGAGGCCACACATCCACCAAAGAACAGGCTCGAACCAATGAAACAAGACACCCCCGCGCCAGAGAAGAAAGGAGGAGCTCAATGGAGGAGTGACCAAGCACAGTGAACATATGCTTGAGATGAGCACGAGAGCCCACGAGAACAAATTGGGGCATTTCTCACAGACCTCGCGAGGATGATGCTGACGCAAGCAAAAAGCTTGCGAGGTGTGCGAGAACATGGGAGGAGCCTGTTTTAGTAAATTTTATTAAAATTTCAAATGGTTGCATTGTGTGCGGTTAAAACGGAGGTGGGTCCCGAGAGAAATTTCAAAGGCATGAAATAAAATTTAAATATTTACCCAAATAGTGCAAATGGGTGAATATTTAAAAGGCACTAGTGTTTTATTTTTTCAGGTGGAGTATTTTTATCCACAGTGGGTAAATGGAAATATTATTTTAAAATGAAAATATAAAGTGCACATGAGAATATATGGAGTGGGAATTCTTCAAGCTGGAGAAAAACAATATTCATTGTTGGGGATATTTTTATACATTGAGTAAAATATTCATTATGTTGAATATTTTATATTGTTGGTGGAACAAATGAATATGCAAAATATAAGTGCAGCAAAGAGGTAAAAGGCAGCTCCAGATATAAAGGTATTGCTCCAACATTGTGAACAGAAAAAAAAGACAAGAATGAAAATTTGTGCACAGGAAAGAAGTTTTTGAGCAGCTGGGTGAAATAAGAAGAATTTCCACATGGGCAAATTTTCTGTTACTGGGCAATTATGGGCAAAGGCTGTTTTGAGAGGTAAATTTTGTTGCAGGAGGAATAGGAGAAGATATTTTATAGATTTTTTGATCAACGGTGAAGGAAGATTCCAGATGGTATTTTCGGATCAGTTTTAGGGCTGCCTTCATTCTTCTATTTTCTATATCTTCTCTTCTCTTCTCATTGTACAAGGTTCCAATTTCTGAAAGCTCTGCAAGGCAGGCAAAAGCTATGGGTAGATTGTAAAGCTAGGGGGAAATATGACTGTCAGTCATTCTTAATCTGAAGGTGTATGTTCTGAATTGTTCTATTATGTTATTTTAGCTGATAATTGTCTCCATGGCTGAATTGTAATACTCTTTCAGATTCAATAATAAGATTATTTGAGTCTATTCATGCATATTTGTTGCATTTGAGCTACATTTGTTGTTACCTTCTATTCTATGAATGGTGTAATTGCTTTAATAAAGCACAAGTTGCTTGTATTACTGCCTATTGTTCAGGGATATTGTAATTGCTTTGACAAATGTGACAGGAGTGTTATGTTTCAGGTGGATTCATAAGAAGAATTATCAGAGAAAGCTACAGTGGTCTGGTTGTCATAATGTGACAACATTTGCAAGACCTTTAGAGCATGTTCAACACTGGAAGAGGAATGCTAGTTATATGACTCCATAGACCATCTTTATGACACTGGTCCATTATCATGTTTCTGTTGTTTTCAATTTGGTCCCAACTCTTTAAATCAAAAAAATATTTAAAATCTATTTTGCTGAGTTGTGTCTGTCATGTTCTCCTTGTTGATTAGTAAAATTCATTCAATATTTTGCCAATATTGAATGATATTTTAGGTTTCTCAGCATATTTCTGTGAGAACTTAATCTGTTGAGCAATATCCTATTATTTGTGGGTCTAATTTGTTTGATATTGCTAAAGGGTTACCCCCCTAGGTCTTACAGAGCCTGAAGTGTAGAGGAAATGTGTATCCATTCCATTTCCTGTCAGTTGGCCACTAGACTTTGTGGTTCTTTATTATGGAGGTTGGCTACCTCTTAGAGAATTGCAAAGCCTAGCTGGGTTGCATTTTTAAACACCAACACCTTGGAGGATATATGGTTTTGGATTATCTTCATGATTAGGTGAAGGGGCTTCTTGAAGTACGAAATTGGGCTTGTGAATAAGACCATTAGGGATTAGAACCATTTTAGCAAGTGCTTCCTTAGGATTAAGGCGATGATGATGTGGAATTATTAGATTGGATGACTTGGATTGGTTAGGATGAAATTGATTTGAATGTGATTAGAAAAACAATGATTAGGATGATTAGAATGATATGTTTATGTGTTGGTGTTTATAGCTTGATATGGCAATTTGTAAATAAATGATTACACATGTACACACATGAATCACACACGCAAGACACATAAGCAAGTTTTAATTTGAAATTATGAATGTGATGATTAAGCACGCACTTGAAGAAGACACGTCAACAATTCCTAGAACTAGTCAAGTGGGTATGGCCAATTAGGTCTTAAGCTAGGATGCACGAGGTTGACTAGGGATAGTTTGAAAGAAAAATCCTACCACACAGTTGGAAGAAAGGAATAACCCACCCTTCACCTTCACTTCCCAAAGGTATAAAGTTCTTTGGGGCTTAGCCAAGAGTGACAAAATTTTAACTCTCAAAGAAGTGTGTCTTTCGATTCACACCTTGATTGAGGTCATCCCTAGGGTGATGAAATCCCCTAGCAGGCCTCCTATGAAGGTTATGACAAAAGCGAACCAAGTGAAGTGTTTTTTATCACACAGGCACTTGATTCACACTTGCAATTGTTAATTTCCCTTTAGAAAATTAAAATGTGTGTAAAACAATTCAAACACTTGTTATTTTTAACCCAAAGTCAAAATGTGTGATGGAAGACAATGGTTTTTTTTAAGCCCAATTTTAAAGTGTGATTGCAAACAAGATGTTTGTTTTAAAGCCCCAAATTGAAGTGTTTTGCAAACAAGATTGATTGATCAAATGAGAGATAAAGATAATAGAGTGAGTGTACCCGAAAGTTTTCGCTTTCCAATCTGATGTGTATGACTGATATTGCTGCTACCAAAGCTCCTTATGATCACCTACAAAATCAAAAAAATAATATTACAATGCAACTATAAATAATAAAAATTTCATCAAAAAATTGCAATTTTAGTTAGATGTTTTTAATATAAATGAATTAGATTTGATTATTTGAAGACGTTATGGATCTGAAAAATAAAAAACCAAAGAAGAGACCCCTGTTAATTTTTTGAAAGCTTTCTATAAATGTATAGAAATCATAAAAATTCTTTGTTTTGCACTAGAAAATGCGGGTTTGTGAAACACATACAAAAAATAAAGATTGGATTATTTCGCATTGTATTTGACCTATAAATTAAATCTCTAAAACAGAGACCCCTATTAAAATGTCAAGAGCTTTCCAGAAATGTAAACATTTTGGAAAAATTCGCTGATTTTCATTCAGAAAGTAAATTTTATGAAAAAACATAAAATAGTGATAACTCCTACAAAAATGGCGATAAACTCTCAAATTTTTTTACTGTGGCCTATTGAGATGATGTATAGACGTTTGTGAAAATATTATGGAAAAATGCATAGCCATTTGGAAGATATGACAGAATTTGTAAAACTTGGTGTTTTATCCAAAAACTAGTAGTCCTACAACAAAAAGTTAATAAAACCTACAAAAAAGCAAGCTAGATCAAAGGATTCACGTCGAGTTCACCAAATGTAGTTAGGGTAAAAATATTAGAGAAAAATGCATAAACAAATTATAATAAAAAAACCCTAACAAGCACAATAGAGCACAAACTAGCATGAAAATCAAAACAAGAAAGCAAAGCAAACCGATCTCCAAGCTAGATTTGATTTATCTCCATTGCTCTTCTTCACCTGCATAAGAATGCATGATTTTGAAGGTTTGATTATTTTGATATCTTGATTGCTCAGTTTTCATAGCATAATGATAAGATGGAGATGATAGAAGAAAAATAGATAGATAGATAAGAAGATTGAAAGAAATTTTGGCAGAGTAAGGATGCTAGAAGAAGGTCTCCAAATAGCCTGTGAAAGACTTGATTTATAGGAGAAGGCTGATTTGATTCGATGGCCAAGATTAAAAGTCAAATTTGTGATATGTATGGATAGGATTAAAAGTTTATTTTAGTGCCTAATGACTCACGTTAAATGGGTTATGACATGAGACTAAAATTAGGATGTGAGGAAATAAGTGGGATTCTTTTATTTATTTGGAGAGAAAAGATGCCTATGACACACAATGAATGGGGGTAAAAATAGGATGTGAGTGAGAATCTCATAATTTAAATAATAAAATTATTTAAATTATTTATGCATGTGAAGAGTTGTAGTCATGTGACACATGTTGCAATGTGACAATAAGTGACGGATTAATTCTTATATTTAATTTGAATTATTTTGAGACATGTGAAGGGGAATTAATTAAATAAATGAGATTTATTTAATTGAGTGGGAAGGTGATTAAGTGGAATAAATGAGATAAATGGGATAATGTAATGACTTAAGGTAAAATATTACAAGATGTTTTACAAGGTCACGTATCGACTAGGTAATGTTATGATATGGACAATTTTGAGTGTCTGCATTTTGCCCCTCTTTGAGATGATGTTCAAGATGGTGAGATTTATGTCGAGTAACACCATTTCAAAAAAGCTAAGGTATGGATAAAAGATGCATAGCTTAATCAAGTTCCCTCAAGCCTCCCCATCATCAAATCACCATTTTAGGAATATTTGATTTTTTGGGATTTTTTTCAAGACATTTTATGATTTTTATGGATTTTTTCATGACACTTTATGATTTTTTTGGAATTTTTTCAGGATATTTTATGATTTTTATGGATTTTTTTAGGACATTTTATGATTTTTATGGATTTTTTCAAGACATTTTATAATTTTTATGGATTTTTTAAGGACACTTTATGATTTTTATGGATTTCTTTTCAAGACATTTTATGATTTTTATGGATTTTTTCAAGACATCTTATGATTTTTATGGATTTTTTTCATGACATTTTATGATTTTTATGGATTTTTTCAAGACTTTTTATGATTTTTATGGATTTTTTTCAGGACATTTTATGATTTTTTTGGGATTTTTTTAGGACCTTTTATGATTTTTATGGATTTTTTTCAAAACATTTTATGATTTTTTTTTTGGATTTTTTCAGGACCTCTTATAATGGAAAGAGATGCATCTCAAGCAAGCAGACAAACAAAGAGGGTAGTTTCTCTGACCGCGAGGTGCTCAATATACTAACCCATGGCTAAGGTTGAGGAAATGCCCTAGTGAGGAATAGGACCAACCTAGTATGCATGACAAAGCGAGCAAGTGAGGGGATTGTCAAACAATTCACAAGCCATGGTGAGTGTGAAAAGGATATTATGAAGTGGAGGGTGAATGAAAAATGGGATGAAAAGATCAAGTAGAGCTCCAAAGGAAAGAGGAGCAAAGCCTCTACACATGGTGCCAATTTCTCAGTTTTCACCATGGTACTTGCTCAAGGTGCCATCAAAGTGGTTTTCACCATTGAACGAATTGATTTACTTTTTCATTTTTTGTCTCTTTTTTTTTGTATTTTTTTTTCAAGACTTTTTTCCATTTTTTTGTATTTTTTCAGGACTTTTTCCTAGCTCTCCAAAGCTAGGTATAGAATTGATAGATGCCAGATCCATAAATTGCCTTGACGATGCCTCGATCTTGTGTGGATGATCGTGTTGGATGAAATTACTCGATCGAGATGAGGAGAATGAGTGGAAAATATGAAGGATGATAGATGTGGTAGATGAAAGAGACTATGGTAGGATCCCTAATGTGCACACTATGTCGGCCATCAGGCTTCAACCAAAAAGGAGCTTGGGCAACCGATGAGCTAGAATACATGAAGGGTTTATCGTCAAAGGTACATTGAAAGACATCACCAATGGTGTGGTATAATGGATATGTGAGCATGGATGGATTGAACGAAATATATGGTATGAGTGAGAGTGATGTGGATGGAGACCTTGGATCAACAAGCTCTTTTTTTGACATATTTCCTTGATAGATGCCCCCAATGATTTTTGATGGAGAGGCATACTTGGAGAGTGAATTTTTCTCTTTTTCACTTTTGACTTTTATTTTTGATTTGTCCAATAGATTTTTATTTTGGCTAGGGGACTTGTCTTGATCTTCTTTTGTTTTGGATTTGTCTAATAGCTTTTTATTTTGGCTAAAGGACTTTTCTTGATCTTTCTTTCTTTGCATACTTTCTTTTGATTCTAGATCTCCATTTGAAAAAAATGCTTTTACCTTTGATTCTTGAATTACATCTTTTTGATTTTCTTTGGGTGGTACCTGTTGATCCATGTCTACAAGGCAGATGGATGTGGGTGAGATGGTTAAGGTGGATGGAGTGATAGGAATGTTTAGTGGGAAAATGGGAGTGGTGATGCCATCAACGGAGTCTTTGGGACTATCCTTTTCGGTACTACTAACATCAAAGGAAGCTTGCACATCCTTAATTACTTGGCAAGATGTCTTAGTAGATGTGACAATAGGAGATTCATATCCTAGCCCAGGGTAGGTGGGATGGAAGGATGATGATTGGATATCCTTGGTAGGATCATGATCAAAGAGTGGGTTATCACAGATATCCTGGTTAAACATGGGGTTATCATAAATATGAAAAGCTTGAGTGGAAGCAAATATGGCAAATGTAGGTGTATCATCAAGATCCCAAAAGGTTTCAATCCAATCATGGTCATCTTTTTGTGTTCCTTCTACAGCTGTCTTGATATCATTTTTGGAATTTTGACCCTCCTCGACAACATTAGCAATTTCTTTTATCGGTAAATTATCCATACGGTATTCTCCACATCCCATATCATGGATTTGGACCTTGGGGTTTGATTGTGTGATAAATGAAGTGGATGATTTTAAGGACTCAGGATCAACATATGCTTGAGAAGGAGGTGCTTCACGATTGCTTGGGATTGTGATTTTAGTTTTAGGGCTTAGATTATGGCGATACATGAAAGGGTTGGGATCTCCTTGTATTATGATTTCAACACCATTGTGTGGGAATTTAATGCACTGGTGGTACGTAGAAGGTATTGCTTGCATTGCATGAATCCAAGGTCTTCCAAGGAGGATATTATAGGTTAGTGGGAGATCAAGGACCTGGAAAACCACATCCTTTACCATGGGGCCGACTCTGATTGGTAGAGTAACTGATCCTTTAGACGAGCGTTCCTCTTCATCATATGCCTTTTATGGTAATCTTGTTCCTTGGATCAACTGCATTTTCAGAAAACCCCAATTTTGTGATCAATTCTTGGGTACAAATATTAAGACCCGCTCCTCCATCTATTAGAATTCGCTTGATCTTGGCATTATTGATAAAGACGTCAATGTGTAAAGCTGCATTATGTGGTTGTCGAGGGGATGAATCATCATTTTCAGTAAAAGTGATAGTGTAAGGTGAGGTTATATGTCCCACCATAGCTTGGAATTGGTCTACATGTAGGTTTGTAGGCACTGTAGTAGTAACAAGCGCTTTATCTAGAATAGCTTTATGCTCAGGAGATAGGCGTAGTAGCTCAAGTATGGAAATTTGTGCGGGTGTTTTTCCTAAATGCTCTATGAGGTTATATTGTGAAGTTGGTGTAGCAGGTTTTGAATTAGGACCTTTAAGGGTGATTGTGCCTTTGTGGGTAGTAACCTTGCAATCAAGTTCTTTGCCTTCTATAATGAAAGTGTTTACATGATTATCAACCTCACTGATGTTATGTATGGTATAGTCATACTTAGTAGTAGTATAGTTTACACCATCACCAGATTCAAGGGTCTTTCCTTTATCCTTGTCATGCTTAGGGAAAGGGTTTTTAAACACCTCGCGATCAGAGTTACCCGAAGGAGTATGTCCATCAATTGCTATCTTACCATCGTCAATAAGGTCTTGTATTAGATGTCGAAGTTTATTGCAACTATTAGTCTTATGTCCTTTATGTCTATGATAGTCGCAAAAGTGATTCTCATTCCACCATGGGGGTTTGACTTGCAGATTATATTCTTTTATCTCAGGTAGCATTATAATATTGATTTCAAGAAGTTCTTTTAATGCAGATTCAAGTGATTGTCCCAATGGTGTGAAATTTCATTTAGGGAAACTTCTTTGTTTTTCTGCTCTGTATTTCTGGTTTTGCTTTTAATTAGAATGACTCTATTGATGTGAGCTGAAATGGTGGTTCCGACGTGAATCCTTTGATCTAGCTTGTTTTTTTGCAGGTTTCATTAACTTTTTGTTGCAAGTTCGCTAGTTTTTGGACAAAACACCAAGTTTTACAAATTTTGTCATATCTTCCAAACGGCTATGCATTTTTCCACAATATTTTCATAGACTCCTATACATCATCTCAAGAGGCCACAATAAACAAATTGAGAGTTTATCGCCATTTTTGTAGGAGTTATGACTATTTTATGTTTTTTCATAAAATTTACTTTCTAAACGAAAATCAGTGATTTTTTCCAAAATGTTTACATTTCTAGAAAGCTCTTGATATTTTAATAGGGGTCTCTATTTTAGAGATTTAATTTATAGGTCAAATACAATACGAAATAATCCAATCTTTATTTTTTGTATGTGTTTCACAAACCCGCATTTTCTGGCACAAAACAGAGAATTTTTATGATTTCTTTACATTTCTAGAAATCTCTCAAAAAATTAATAGGGGTCTCTTCTTTGGTTTTTTATTTTTCAGATCCATAACGTCTTCAAATAATCAAATCTAATTTGTTTATGTTAAAAACATGTATTTGAAATTGCAATTTTTTGATGAACTTTTATTATTTATAGTTGCATTATAATATTATTTTTTTGATTTTGTAGGTGATCATAAGGAGCTTTGGTAGCAGCAATATCATTCATACACATCAGATTGGAAAGCGAAAACTTTCGGGTACACTCATTCTATTATCTTTATCTCTCATTTGATCAATCAATCTTGTTTGCAAAACACTTCAATTTGGGGCTTTAAAACAAACATCTTGTTTGCAATCACACTTTAAAATTGGGCTTAAAAAAAACCATTGTCTTCCATCACACATTTTGACTTTGGGTTAAAAATAACAAGTGTTTGAATTGTTTTACACACATTTTAATTTTCTAAAGGGAAATTAACAATTGCAAGTGTGAATCAAGTGCCTGTGTGATAAAAAACACTTCACTTGGTTCGCTTTTGTCATAACCTTCATAGGAGGCCTGCTAGGGGATTTCATCACCCTAGGGATGACCTCAATCAAGGTGTGAATCGAAAGACACACTTCTTTGAGAGTTAAAATTTTGTCACTCTTGGCTAAGCCCCAAAGAACTTTATACCTTTGGGAAGTGAAGGTGAAGGGTGGGTTATTCCTTTCTTCCAACTATGTGGTAGGATTTTTCTTTCAAACTATCCCTAGTCAACCTCATGCATCCTAGCTTAAGACCTAATTGGCCATACCCACTTGACTAGTTCTAGGAATTGTTGACATGTCTTCTTCAAGTGTGTGCTTAATCATCACATTCATAATTTCAAATTCAAACTTGCTTATCTGTCTTGCGTGTGTGATTCATGTGTGTACATGTGTGATCATTTATTTACAAATTTCCATATCAAGCTATAAACACCAACACATAAACATATCATTCTAATCATCCTAATCATTCTTTTTCTAATCACATTCAAATCAATTTCATCCTAATCAATCCAAGTCATCCAATCTAATAATTCCACATCATCATCGCCTTAATCCTAAGGAAGCACTTGCTAAAATGGTCCTAATCCTTAATGGTCTTAGTCACAAGCCCAATTTCATACTTTGAGAAGCCCCTTCACCTAATCATGAAGATAATCCAAAACCATATATCCTCCAAGGTGGGTCAAACTTTGCTCCTAGTGATGATGAGAACTTTGTAGATCTTAGTGATGATGAAAACTTAGTTGAAATCTTAGGTCACCTTAATGATACTATTGACAAGGGAAATACCACCCTAAATTTGGAATCATACACCATTCCATTTACTAGTCCTCCATCTCCATCTAATAAAATGCCTATCTCAAAGCACACTAGTCTTACACCAACACCAACATCCAACTTCTCAAGCTCTAATCCATCAACCAAAGAATCCTTTAACGGTTTTCTCCAAAGACTACTAGCACAAAATAGACCATCCCCATGTCAAGCACCCATTAATGAGATTACCAACGAACCTTTGAATGTCATGTCTATTCTTCCAACTCCATCATGTGGTCCACAACCTATTGATCTTACATGTCTAAGTCAAATACCATCA
Organism: Sequoiadendron giganteum; assembly: GCA_007115665.2. NCBI lineage: Eukaryota > Viridiplantae > Streptophyta > Pinopsida > Cupressales > Cupressaceae > Sequoiadendron > Sequoiadendron giganteum. Next base: position 63,882,594 of record CM021105.1, read on the forward strand.
TGCCCTCATGTTGTTGATCATAAAGAGCATACCAAGCCTCTTCTAGAGTCTTCCACTTCCATTTCCACTCAAACCCAAGAGATATGTCAAGAGCATTATCCTAAGCATGAAGAAACATTAACCTCTCATTCTAATCAAGATCTAGGCCCTTCTAATGATCCCACTCATAACATACTTGGTCCTATTCATGATGAAGCTTCCCTCTATGATCTAGATCCTACCTATGATCGAGAAGGCCATGATGATCCTCTTATCCAACTTTATGCATTCCATGGTCAAGATCCTATCACTTCACCTATCCATGAGAAAGAAACCTCCATTTCTCCTATACACCCCCTACCTAGTCCTATCCATGATCTTGCATTATCCACTTGTCATGATGAGACACATGCCTCCCAAGTAAATGTAGAAGATCAAACCAATAGTGTGGATCTAAATGAACATAATCAAGATCCTAATGATCCTTCCACATCCACTATAAAACCCATTTCAAATCCACCAACATGTCCTATTGGTCTATCCATCTTTATTCATGAATTTTCCTCCTTAGAACAACAAAAACCTTTATCCACTTCACCTTCTTCATCTAATAATGAACTCAAGTCTAGTGTCCAAAACACACCTAGTCCCATTGTCCATCACATGCTTCAGAACGTGAACTATCAAGGTAAAGGTTTAGGCCTTCATGAACAAGGTGTTTTGGAGCCTATCCATGTCAATGTCCTTCCACGCTCTTATAGCCTTGGATATACATCCCAAGGACACCAATCTAAAGATTTTGGTACTTCCTCCATCCATCATAAGTCCTCTTTCCACCATAAATCCTATCATATGCCTAAAACGTATGTTTCCATCCCTCCTCCATCATCTTACAAATGTCAAAAGCATGTGACCATGCACCTTCCACCATCAACTTTGCCACCATTGCTTCCAACTCCTAATATCCCTCCATCTAATCTACCTCCACTACTCCCAACACCTAATATCCCCATTATCCAATCCCCTTATCCACCTATCCATAAATCCTCTAAAAATCCTAATCATGACCAATCAATGCACACATTGTCTAAACATGAAGCTTCCACTCATTTCACCATACCCATGGGATTCAATTTTTTTTTTTTGATGTCTCTTTCTATAAATAAAAAAATATGAAGGGTCCTCATGCCTTAGGACATAAAAGCAAAGAAACAAAGAAAAGGCCAAAAATAAAATGGTTTGGGTCCCTAAGAAAAAGGAAAACAAGTCAAACAAGGCATATACATCTCAAAAATCTCAACCATCCACTTCCACCTCACATTCCCACTCTATTGAAGAATCTTATTTTCATTCCCACAAGCAAAACAAAAGTCATAAAAATATTAAGTCTATGTGGGTATCTAAAGCACTTCATCACCCATCTCCTAAGCAAACATATTCGTTACTTCCTGCACCCCATCCCCATCATAAGCTTCAAATTTTATCAAAGTGTGTGCAACCATTGGTCATGGTTCCCTTCCATTTCACAACAATCCACCTACTTCCATCTCCTCATCCTTCACTCATTATCCTACATATCTCCCCCATCACCTTCCTATGGTCCATGCTTTTGGCTAAGCCTCCCCTTCGTCTCCCCTACATACCAAACACAATATATTATCCATACCTTAGCTTCTTTGAAATGGTGTTACTCGACATAAATCTCACCATCTCGAACATCATCTCAAAGAGGGGCAACATGTAGACACTCAAAATTGTCGATATCATAACATTACCTAGTCGATACATGACCTTGTAAAACATCTTGTAATATTTTACCCTAGGTCATTACATTATCCCACTTATCTCATTTATTCCACTTAATCACCTTCCCAATTAATTAAATAAATCTCATTTATTTAATTAATTCCCCTTCACATGTCTCAAAATAATTCAAATTAAATATTTGAATTAATCCCTCACTTATTGTCACACTGCAACATGTGTCACATGACTACAACTCTTCAGATGCATAAATAATTTAAATAATTTTATTATTTAAATTATGATATTCTCACTCACATCCTATTTTTACCCCCATTCATTGTGCGTAAATTATGAGCAATCAACAATCTTCTCATCTTGCACCCCTTGTATGGCCACTCGAATGAGGGTTTCCAACTAAAAACCTTTGTGTAGTTTCTAAAATCCTTCTATTTGCTAGCACAACACCGGTCGGTGTGAAGGCATCCACATCTTCACAATTTTTAGTAGAGGTGATCAATCTGCCATGGGAGTTTCATGGGGGTTGGAAGCTTGGTTGGCCTGAGAAGTGAGTGCACTGTAAGGGGGAGCCCGTGCGGCCAAGCTTCTGGATTCACACGCTAAGAATATGCAGCTAGGGAAACCCACATGGAATCTAGCAGATATTGTCCTTTCCAACCTTAGGATTTGTGCTTGTATTGCAAAAATTAAAAAACACTTTCACAATTGAAAACAAAATCAAAAACACTTTGTTTGCTATGTTTTGCGTGTGTGTTCAAAAATAGACCTCAAACAAACATCACACCTAGTAACTTGCAACATCTCAAACTTTGCAAACCTCAAAGAGTCCAACAACACAAACATACAACGCGAACCTATCACTTGGATTTCTTGGGGTCATCATCCTTCAGTTTTGACCTTTCAATCCTTGCATTCCACCTAGCCCTTGCATATCCATACATATTCATATCCCTTTCATCCTAGTCCTTGCATATTACTAGTCTTGCATACATAGGTGACATTACATAGTCCTTGCATATAGATAACACTTCACCTAGTTCTTGCATGTTCAACCCCTTTGCATATCAAGACCATCTCACCTAACCTTTGCATGTTCCAAGAATTTAGTCCTTTGCATATTCATCATCGATCAAACAAAACCCTTAGCTTGCAATTAGGCTACTCTTCCTAGGTCTTGAAATCAAACCATTGGCTATCTATCACCTGCATCACTTGAGGTTCATCATCCTTGAGTTAGGGAACATTCCATTATCCTTGAGTAGGGCAATACTTTTGGAGTCCATCATCTCCTACATACCCTCTCTTGATCATTGGTCCTTGTGTCTATCCATCATAACACAAGTAAAGCCTGACATCATAACCAACTTTGGACCTAGAGTTGCCTTTGAGATTTTGAATTCTTAGCTTGTCATATCATACCTTACCACTTCCATATCTCATCTTAGAATCATATCCTTTTCATTGCATCCTAGTCTTAGGTCTCATACAATACCTTGGATTGAAAATCAAAACTATCAACTATGACCCCTAGAACAAGATAAAAAATGTTTCAAGAAGAAGGCAACCCTTAGGGAAGAGACTTTGATGGCGAAGATAACATTAGTGTTGCAACTAGAGAAACAAATGAAATTGATGATGAAGAAATAACCAAATCCGATATAGAAGAAGCATTTAAGGATCATAGATTCACTAAACTTCTTACGAAGGTAGTCAAATGTAACCCACAACAATACTTCAAATCCCTTGTTGATGAAGGAATCAAAATGCCTCCTGATTTTGACATGTCAATGCTCACGATGAATGACCAGCTTGAATCTAGTGAATCTAAACATCCCAAAAAAAACAAGGATGGTAGAATCAAAGATCATAGACCCTTTTATCTGCAACCAGGTTACAAGCGATCTTCAAAGACATCAAAACCCACAC